>JAJOZX010003800.1:60000-247500 GCA_023014485.1 Bathynomus jamesi
GCGTCCCTCGGGTGAAGCGTAGTAACTCGAGAGGCAGTAAGGTCGATCTACGGCGGGCGGACTTTGTTAGCCTCCTGGATAGCGTAGGTGAGATGGGGTTAGAGGTCGGCGGCGATGTTGAAGGAGTGTGGAGTGCATTCCGGGACGAGTTTATGGTGCTGCAGTCTGCTGCCATACCCTCAAAACCGGTCACCCCTGCTTCAACGCAGCCTAAGTGGTTCAGTCGTGACATCGCTTCGGCTATTCGAAATAGGAAAGCCGCGTATAGGAGGGCGAAGGCCAATCGTTCCCATGAGAACACTGAGGTGTATGTCCCCCTGTGTAGGGAAGTGAAGTCGAAGGTTAGACTAGCGAAATGTAACGAAGAACTACGGGTGGCAAGCCTCTGCAAGGGGGACCCTAAGGAGTTCTTCAGCTATGTTAATAGTAGAAAGCCCATTAGACGCATGATAGGTCCGTTAAAGGACCCCAGCGGCGCTCTGCGGACCTCCGACGCGGACATCGCTAATGTGCTTAATGAGTACTTTGCGGGAGTGTTCACCAGGGAGGACACCCGCGTCATCCCCGAGCCATGCGTCAGGCACGAAGGTGCTGGCGTGGATAGTGTTCGATGTACCGCGACAGTCGTTGCCGATAGAATAGACAAACTGAGCGGGTTTAAGGCTCCTGGGCCAGACCAGTTTCTCCCCAGAGTGTTGCGGGAGGTGCGCGACCAGGTGGCTCCCCACCTGGCTACAGTCTTCAACAAATCGTTGGAGACGGGCCAGGTGCCTGGTGACTGGAGGGAAGCCAATGTGACCCCTATCTTTAAGAAAAGGGATCACGAAAGTCCAGGGAACTATCGTCCCATTAGTCTCACTTCAGTTGTAGGTAAATTATTACAGGGGATAATAGCGGATAGGATGGTTGACCATTTGGATTCCTACAAGCTGCTTGTGGACTCCCAACATGGGTTTAGACGGCATAGGTCGTCTCACCAACTTGCTCGAGTTTTTCCACGTCATGTTGAGTGAGTATGATAAGAGAAGGGCGATTGATATACTTTATCTCGACTTTGAGAAAGCCTTTGATAAGGTACCTCACCGCCGGCTAATGGCGAAAGTGCGCGCGCTGGGTATCGGTGGGGAAGTAGGCAGGTGGATGATTGAAAACTGGCTGAAGAATAGGCGGCAGAGGGTTGTAATTAAAGGGGTTAGTTCGGGTTGGGCCTCGGTCACTAGTGGGGTTTCTCAGGGTTCCGTTTTGGGGCCACTGTTGTTTATCATTTACATAAATGATATCGACGGTGGCATCGTCAGTAGGATCGCCAAATTCGCTGATGACACTAAGCTTGGGGGCCAATGTTGGGACGCCTGAAGCGATCGAGCAACTGCGTGCGGACCTAGGTAGGATAGGAGAGTGGTCCGAAAAATGGCAAATGCCGTTTAACTTGGGTAAATGCAAGGTGATGCACATTGGCTACGCCAATCCCAAGTCGGACTACTTAATGTTGGGGAGTAATATCGAGGCGACTGATTTGGAAAAGGACTTGGGTATGCTAATTAGCAGCGACTTTAAGTTTACGAAACAGTGCGTAGAGGTGGAAAAGAAAGCCCAGAAGCTGTTGAGTTATATCAGGAGGCAATTTCAGTTTCGGAACAAGGAGATTATGCTCTCTCTCTACAATTCCCTGGTTCGGCCGCACCTAGCGTATGCTGTGCAGTTCTGGTCGCCCACCCTCAGGAAAGATATTGAGAGGCTGGAGCGAGTGCAGGCGAGGGCCACAAAGTTAATCCCTTCCGTTAGGCATATGAGCTACAATTGACGCTTACGCGCCCTAAACTTGTTTTCGCTGGAATCTCGGAGGCTGCGCGGTCAACTCATCGAGGTTTTCAAGCTCTTACGCGGGTTCAACGGTGTCGATTTCAGAAGCATGTTTAGTTTAAATGATAACCCAACTCGCAACAATGGTTGGAAGTTGGATTTGAAACGGTTTAGGACTAGTGTGTGTGTGTGGGAATTACTTTACGTATAAGATCTGTGACACGTGGAACAGGTTACCTTCAGAAGTTGTGAACAGTTCCTCTGTGGATCAGTTCAAGAAAAGGTTAGACCAAATCTTGCACGCTATTTGAGTGTGTAGAAAATTTTCCGTGGCATCCGTTGCCATTGGTACCTCCTCGGTGTGGGCCGCAAGGCCTTTTGAGGTACTTCTTTTCCTTGTAACTCCTTGAAACTCTCGTTCTCTCTATATATACACACATTTCTCTCTCTCTCTCTCTCTATATATATATATATATACCTCTCTCTCTCTCTCTCTCTCTAAGTATAATATATATATATATATATACACACCTCTCTCTCTCTCTCTCTCTCTATATATATATATATACACACATCTCTCTCTCTCTCTCTCTCTCTCTCTCTCTCTATATATATATATATATATATATATATTATAATGTGTTATAATGTTTTAATGTTTCAGACCAACAAAGACCCTAGGATCCACTCATGGCTGGTCTACCTAACTGTGTTCGTAATTGTGTATTCTGCATGTCCTCCGTGGTGGCGGAGAGGACCTACAATTTTACGTGGGTTCCGAACCACAACGCCTTAATTTTACTACCTTAAACTATACCCAATCCATCAACATATGCGTCTAATCGATTTTTAAACATGTTTATAGAAGTGCTACTAATTACTTCTACCGGCAAACTATTCCACCTATTTACTATTCTATGCGTAAAAAAGTTTTTGGCAACTGCTGTCTCGAACCTTCTACTTGTCAACTTACTCCCGTTATTTCTCGCCCTATTATATTGAGATATTTCGGAAAAGCTATCTCTGTCTACGTTATCGAACTCATTCATAATTTTGAAAACCTGGATTAGATCATCCCTTAGCCTTCTAGTCTCGAGTGTCGTCAATTTTAACTCCTTAAGCCTATCCTCGTACGACTTTGACCTAAGCGACGGAATCATCTTAATTGCTCGTCTTTGAACTCATTCGAGTTTGTCTATATCTTTTCGCATATGCGGATTCCAAAATTGAATCGCGTACTCCAAATGGGGTCTAACTAATGATTTATAAAGAGGAACTATAATATCGCGCGATTTGTACTCAAAATTCCGAGCTATAAAACCTAACACTTTGTTCGCTTTATTAACCGCTGCTGTACTTTGTTTCGCTACTTTTAAATCACCAGTGACTATAACTCCTAAATATTTTTCCTGCTCTACGCTTGTTAACTCCTTCCCTGATATACTATACGCAAAATTACCGTTACGCGAACTTATATGTAAAATTTTGCACTTATCGACGTTAAATCTCATTTGCCATGTGACCAATCAACGATTTTATTCAGATTTTCCTGGATTTTACCTCTATCTTCGTCATTAATCGCCCTACCACCCAGCTTCTTGTCATCCGCAAACTTTGAAACTGTACTGACTAAGCCGACATTTAAATCGTTAATATATATAAGAAAAAGCAAGGGACCCAATATAGAACTCTGAGGAACGCCACTCGCTACATTAGCCCAACACGACTCCGCTCCATCAACGACCACCCTCTGTTTCCTACCTCACAACCACTCTTCTATCCAATTTATTACTACACCCCTGCTTCCATGAGCCCTAGTTTTTTCAATGAGTCTTTTGTGCGGTACGGTGTCAAACGCTTTTTGAAAATCTAAATACACTACATCAACCGCCCGATGACTATCGTAAACGTCAACCACGCTTTGAAAATATTCTAAAAGATTAGTTAAGCAAGATTTGTTTCGCCTAAAACCGTGCTGCGTATTTCTAACTAAGTTATGCAATTCTAAGTGTTCGACTATACGATTCCTAATTATTGATTCCAATAGCTTACCTACAACAGACGTTAAACTGATTGGCCTATAATTTCCCGCCGCACCTTTATCGCCTTTCTTAAAGATAGGTGTTACGTTTGCTAACTTGAAATTATCTGGTACGCAACTCTCAGAAATAGACACATTAAAAATCGTTGTTAGCGGCACAACAGTGCTATCTTTTAATTCTTTTAGTTGGATGGGATATATGGAATCCGGCCCCGGTGATTTACGCATTTTCATTTTATCAATATATCGCATTACCTTCCCTTCACTAACCACAATATTATCCAAAATATTACCATTATCAAAAGGTATTATGTCTATGACCGTAGAGATATTCGTTACATCTTCTATAGTAAAAACTGACGTAAAAAATTCGTTTAACAAGGTAGCCATTTCCTTGTTTTCAGAAACTAGCTCTCTGTTATCATTTTTCAATGGCCCCAAGACACTTTTTACTGGATTTCTATTGTTGACGGATTGAAAGAATCGCTTGGGGTTTTCTTTACCGTCACGAGCTATGGAGATTTCAAATTCGCGCTTGGACTTTTTTATTACACTTTTCGCTTCACGCCTTAGAGATATGTAGTTGTTTCGTAACCACAAATTGTCTTTATCGCACTTATGTAGCCTATAAGCCCTATGTCAACTCTTTATAATGTCTCCTACTCTAGAAGTAAACCACAAAGGCTTGTTGTTTACTTTCGCACCCTTAATTTTGTACGGTACACATTCCTCATTTATAGTCCTAAATACTGTTTCAAACGATTCCCACATTAGTTTTGTGTTGGAGATCCCCATTACGTTTTCCCAATTGACGTGTGACAATTTATTTCGAAATTTACAAAAGTCTCCGTGCTGGAAGTTAAGAATTTTATTCGAGTTAGCTGGTTTCGAGTGACTTACTGAGAGGACAAACTCAACTATATTGTGATCGCTATTGCTTAACGGTTCTATTACTTGAAGATCAGTAATTAGCCTATCATCCGTAGTTATTACTAAATCTAAAATACTGTCCAACCTCGTAGGTTCCCCAACCTTTTGAATAAGAAAGCTATCCTCGAGAAAAATAACTAAACGATTACCTTCCGCGTCTCCCTGCATTGTATCGTAATTCACGTTGGCGCAATTAAAGTCACCCATAACTAAAGCCTGCTCACTACCTATTATTCTCTTTAGTTCACGATATAACGCTTCGTCCGTATCAGCTGTTTGATTAGGGGGCCTATATATAACCGCAACAACAAGTTGAAATCGTTCAATTTAAGTTCTGCTATAGTCGAATCTATCGGTTCTGGAATTGTGTGCTTTAATTCTATAACGTTCGCAATATTATCTTTGATATACAACATAACACCGCCTCCTCGCCTACCTATTCTGTTTTTAACAAAAAGTCTATAACCTCTAATTTGATACTCCCCTACAAAGTCACGTGTTTCAGTGCTAAGCCACGATTCATTTATCGCAATTAAATCATAGTCTTTACAAGCAATTAAAGAAAAAATTCGTATATTTTATTTCGTAGGCTTCGAGCATTTAAGGATAGAACCTTGAAATTGTTTGTAATTGTGACAATTGTGACACCTTCGCGAGTGCATGGAAAATTTTTGGAAATTACGCTCGGACCGTTCGAGTTACGGCTGCCTGAAAAGAAGAGACAGTATTATGAAATAGTGTTCCTAAACGCGCAGTTCCAACGTCATTAAGATGAAGTCCATCTCCGAGGAACACGTCCCTCCTGCCGTAGAAACTGTTCCAAAAATTCGCAAAATGCACTCCTTCCGGTTGGCAAAGAGACTTTAGGTTATTGTTGATATAGGTCGCCTTACTGTAGAAATCGCTACGTTGGATAATTCGAGGAAGTATACCTGTTAAAATAATCTTATTATTTTTTTTCTTTAGTCGCTCTAGTAAGTCCCTGTACCTAGCCAGCAGTTCTTCCGATCTAGAATTTAAAACGTTAATAGTACCGACATGAATAACATACGTTGTGTCCTCAGAGGTACCGTCTGTAAAATGGTCAACACTATTAGTTATATCCTCCACCCTTGCACCAGGGTAGCAGTAACGGCGCCTACGACGAGGGTTTCTCCCACAGAATTCCTCGAGTTGCCCTCGAACAATGGAATCGCCAACGAGTCGTATTTCCGGTTCATCAGCATCTTCGAAACCTAAAACAGAAAACTTATTGTTTGTTATTACTGGTAGACAAGTCTTAGGTTTTCTCAATGGGGCTCCATTACGCACTCGAACGAAGGGTTGGGAACTAGGGGAAGAGAGAGGGCTATTAGTACTATTTATATTATTAGTAGAAACTGAGGCAGGAGGGGTCGTAACTGGAGTCTCAAGGGATTCTAATTTTGCCGTCAGGAGCATCACGCTTTCTTCAAGCCTCACTCTGGCCTCCCTCTCACGTTCTAACTCGTTCCTCAGGACTTCCATGCTTGAGCACCACCTGCAAACTAACTGTTCATTATTATTAGCCATTGTAAACGCGTAAGCGGCAAATTTCCCTTCACAGCGACTGCAAGTACTTGACGGGGGTGCCATGCTCTTAATTAGTTAAAAAACAAAAAACAAAAAACGAGCGTTTGGAAATTAATAAATTACAACGTAGGTCTACCGCGTGCTTATTGTGCCGTCACCTGCGCAAACCCGCAAAAATGTTCCTGAAACGCAGAAACAGGTTCTTGTAACACAAATTTATACTAAATGAATATATAATTAAGCTACCGACGAAAGATCTGTAAAGAAAAAGTATTAATAAAACTTATCTGTCCTATTCGACCGACTTTTCTTTCCTTTTTCCTTTTTCCCACGGTGGGTGACCACACTCTACTTGATCCCCCGAAGGAAGGGAAAATGAACCTTATGAAACCACGTTTTCTGATAGATTTAAAAAACAAAAGGCAAACCAAGGGAATTTCAACCTTATGAAACCTCGTGTAGTAATAGATTCGGGAAACAAACAAGGCAAGCCACGTGCACTAGCCTTGGTTTAATGAAATAATATAGTGATGAATAAAGTCAATAAATAAAATATATTCGTTGATGAATGATTAGTAACACGAAGTAATTTAGTTAAGAATGCACCAAACACTATTTTTTTAAGACACTTCAACGAAAACCACTTATTCAATTGGTAACACTCAGTGGCGGCTCGTGACTTTCAGTTATGGCGGTGCTGCCTCAGAAATTGCGAACAATTGTGTCGATTATATATATATATGAGAGGGAGAGAAAGTCGAATAGATAAATAGATAACTACTCACTACTCAGTCATAAAAATAAGTAAAATAGTATCATAAAATCAATTATAGGGTACTTACGCTTAACGGGTAATTTAGAACTTGCCAAAAAAATTTATTTATAAACAAATTCCATTCTTCTGTTTATATTCTGAGCGAAAAAATATTCTAAGAAATGAAAGCTATATATTGTAAATAATCCAATTATTATATAATTAACTTCAATCTCACGACAAAAAATAAATGATAACGAATCATTGATAAATGCAATTCGGAAATTAAATTTCGAATTAGCAAACGATACAGCAACACAACTACCACGTCAAACAAACAAATCGGTACTGCTCTGTCCACAGTGCTTTGGATCCTCTTAAACCCGCGATTCTGACTCGCTCTTCGTACGTCCGCCAGCGAGGTTTCAAGCGTTTCGAACAAAATCTGGAACTGTTAAGTACGCAGTTCCACGGGAAGGCTGAAGCTACTTTCGTGATTCATTCGTTCGGCATTGAAATAGTTTAAGGAAAAAAGGATATAATCTGATTTAAAAACTCAAAGTTCATTGAAAAAAAACAATCAGAGAGGCTATTTTAAATACTTAAATATAAAGATCATAAGATCATGGGGGTGCTGCAGTTCCACAGTGCGTACCTGCGAGCCGCTCCTGGTAACACTGGACACTCGATAAAACACGTCTGTTCACATCTCTCTCTCTCTCTCTCTCTCTCTCTCTCTCTCTCTATATATAATATATATATATATATATTATATATATACACACTTCTCTCTCTCTATATATATATATACACACACACACACACATTTCTCTCTCTCTCTCTCTCCTCTCTCTCTCTATATATATATATATATATATATATATATATATATACACACACACCATCTCTCTCTCACCCCTGCTTCAACGTAGCCTAAGTGGTTCAGTCGTGACATCGCTTCGGCTATCCGAAATAGGAAAGTAGCGTATAGGAGGGCAAAGGCCAATCGTTCCCATGAGAACACTGAAGCGTATGTCCGCCTGTGTAGGGAAGTGAAGGCGAAGGTTAGACTAGCGAAACGTAACGAAGAACTACGGGTGGAAAACCTCTGCAAGGGAAACCCTAAGGAGTTCTTCAGTTCTGTTAATAGTAGGAAGCCCAGTAGAAGCATGATAAGCAAAGCTGGGCACTTGCGGGTTTTTTTGCGGTACTGCGGTACTGCGGTACTACCGCACTACCAAACCGGTACCGCATAACGCAGTACCGCAAAGGATCGCTGAAAGTACAGCAGTACCGCTACCGCATTTTTTGCGGTACTGCGTTATGCGGTACAGGTTTGGTAGTGCGGTAGTACCGCAGTACCGCAGTACCGCAAAAAAACCCGCAAGTGCCCAGCTTTGAATTGATAAGTCCGTTAAAGGACCGAAGCGGCGTTCTGCGGACCTCCGACGCGGACATCGCTAATGTGCTTAATGAGTACTTTGCGGGAGTGTTCACCAGGGAGGACACCCGCATCATCCCCGAGCCAGGCGTGAGGCACGAAGGTGCTGGCCTGGATAGTGTTCGATGTACCGCGACAGTCGTTGCCGATAGAATAGACAAACTCGGCGCGTTTAAGGCTCATGGGCCAGACCAGTTTCTCCCCAGAGTGTTGCGGGAGGTGCGCGACCAGGTGGCTCCCCACCTGGCTACAGTCTTCAACAAATCGTTGGAGACGGGCCAGGTGCCTGGTGACTGGAGGGAAGTCAACGTGACCCCTATCTTTAAGAAAGGGGATCACGAAAGTCCAGGGAACTATCGTCCCATTAGTCTCACTTCAGTTGTAGGTAAATTATTACAGGGGATAATAGCGGATAGAATCGTTGACCATTTGGATTCCTACAAGCTGCTTGGGGACTCCCAACATGGGTTTAGACGGCATAGGTCGTGTCTCACCAACTTGCTCGAGTTTTTCCACGTCATGTTGGGTGAGTATGATAAGAGTAGGGCGATTGATATACTTTATCTCGACTTTGAGAAAGCCTTTGATAAGGTACCTCACCGCCGGCTAATGGCGAAAGTGCGCGCGCTGGGTATCGGTGGGGAAGTAGGTAGGTGGATTGAAAACTGGCTGAAGAATAGGCGGCAGAGGGTTGTAATTAAAGGGGTTAGTTCGGGTTGGACCTCGGTCACTAGTGGGGTTCCTCAGGGTTCCGTTTTGGGGCCACTGTTGTTTATCATTTACATAAATGATATCGTGGCATCGTCAGTCGGATCGCCAAATTCGCTGATGACACCAAGCTTGGGGCCAATGTTGGGACGCCCGAAGCGATCGAGGAACTGCGTGCGGACCTAGATAGGATAGGAGAGTGGTCCGAAAAATGGCAAATGCCATTTAACTTGGGTAAATGCAAAGTGATGCACATTGGCTATGCCAATCCCAAGTCGGACTACTCAATGTTGGGGAGTAATATCGAGGCGACTGATTTGGAAAAGGACTTGGGTGTGCTAATTAGCAGCGACCTTAAATTTACCAAACAGTGCGTAGAGGTTGAAAAGAAAGCCCAGAAGCTGTTAGGTTATATCAGGAGGCAATTTCAGTTTCGGAACAAGGAGATTGTGCTCTCTCTCTACAATTCCCTGGTTCGGCCGCACCTGGAATATGCTGTGCTGTTCTGGTTGCCCACCCTCAGGAAAGATATTGAGAGGCTGGAGCGAGTGCAGGCGAGGGCCACAAAGTTAATCCCTTCCGTTAGGCATATAGGCTAAAATCGACGGTTACGCGCCCTGAACTTGTTTTCGCTGGAAACTCGGAGGCTGCGCGGTCAACTCATCGAGGTTTTCAAGCTCTTACGCGGGTTCAACGATGTCGATTTTAGAAGCATGTTTAGTTTAAATGATAACCCAACTCGCAACAATGGTTGGAAGTTGGATTTGAAACGGTTTAGGACTAGTGTGTGTGGGAATTACTTTACATATAAGATCTGTGACACGTGGAACAGGTTACCTTAAGAAGTTGTGAACAGTTCCTCTGTGGACCATTTTAAGAAAAGGTTAGACCAAATCTTGCACACTATTTGAGGGTGTAAAAAATTTTCCGTGGCACCCGTTGCCATTGGTACCTCCTCGGTATGGGCCGCAAGGCCTTTTGAGGTACTTCTTTTCCTTGTAACTCCTTGTAACTCTCTCTCTCTCTCTATATATATATATATATACACACACACACACACATTTCTCTCTCTCTCTCTCTCCTCTCTCTCTCTCTCTCTCTCTCTCTCTATATATATATATATATATATATATATATAATATATATATACACACACACACACATCTCTCTCTCTCTATATATATATATATATATATATATACACACACACACACACACACACACACACATCTCTGTATAGATATATATGCTCTCTCTCTCTCTCTCTCTCTCTCTCTCTCTCTCTCTCTCTATATATATATATATATATATATATTATATTCATACAGGAGTCTTGTTCGCCCATGTGTGAAGTATGCTTGTCATGTGTAGGATGGTTCAGCCCACAGCTGTACTTGACCGGATGGAATCAAAGGCTTTTCGTCTCATCATTTCCCCGCCTCTTGCTAATTGTTTTCACTCTCTCTCTCTTCGCCGCAATGTTAACTCGCTCTCTCTTTACTGTCGCTATCATAATGGATATTGTTCTTCTGAACTCTCGAACTGCATGCCTACTCCTTTAAGAAGAGCACGCATTACCAAAGTTTCTACAATTTCTCATTCCTTTTCTGTCCGACTACCTAATGCAAGGGTTAATCGTATTTTCAGTCTTTCATCTACTCAACCGGTCAACTCTGGAACAATCTTCCTCAATCCATCTTTCCTCCTGTTTATGACCTCCCATCTTTCAAACGCAGAGTGTCTAGGCATCTCGAAAATTATGGACCTTGATTTTGGCTCTCTTCTTCTTCTATGGGAGAGGCGCTTTTACGGGCATTTGCCCTTAGCCCCTCCTTCCTGCATTAAAAAAAATATACAGTATATATAATTTTTTTCGGATGGGAAAACATTTTAATCGAAATGAAGTCACTTTCTGCATTTATTGGTTATTTTCGTTGCAACGAACGTACATTACCTTATTTTTAGACGGCATCATACATAATAAACCAGTAAGAAGTGCATCACAAATATACGAACTGTATGCATTAACAGTTAAAATGGAAATGGTTCATTTAACCTCAAATGGATCCGGGCTCTTTTTTCGTGTTTTTTTTAAAAAGAAATTCCATTTGGGAAACGGCATACACGCCTTCACTATCTTTATTGTATCATATGCATTAATAATGATTTTGGACAGGTTCGTATTTAAACATTTAAAGCAAAATAAATGGATTCGTTATAGATTAAAGAGAAATAGAAAATGACGTACTCTAATCGCCTCAAGGAATTCGTTAAAATCGATAGTTCCTGTGCCATCGGCGTCAAACGCTTTGAATAGCTCCTTCGCCTCTTCAGGGCTGGTTTCAAGATTCGTTTCTGTGATCCCTTTCAGGAACTCCTCCTCGTGCAGGGAGTGAGAACCGTCGTCATCCATTCTTCGGAACACTCTATGCAATTAATGGTTATTCAGCAAAGGGTGTTCAATTTTGGATTTAACATCACTATTTAATATGCTAGAGTAACAATATATCTGAACCCCATTGTCGCATTTATGTCACGCGTATTTAAAGATGTCAAAAAGATTTAGGAAAATGGCGGCATAGCGTTCATCCAATGTTCTAAGTTCGTCTGTATAAGTAAGTAATGCTACTCTATACTGAAGAAAGTGCAGTGTAATAAACAATAATATAGTTGAATTTAAATTCTACTTTAACATTTGCGTTGGTCCAATACTATCAAATATTGTAGCAGTATCTTCATAAAAAGAAATGAATGACATTCCTTTATCAAGAATTCTTTGAGATTACATAAATGTCCAATTACTAAAGTGATATCATACATTGAATGAAAATTAATTTCCATCGAGGTTTTACTTTCTAGTTTTATGAGAGCCACTTTACGCTTTCTGAAAATAATATTTACAGAGGAAAGTAGTTCAATAAATATGAAAAAAAAAAAGCATTTAGGTATTTCACAAACTCACTTCCCAAAACCTAATATACCCCCTGCGCCCCTCGACAAACACAGAAGGCGAAATCTTTCGATGGGGTCCGTAGTTGAAGTCAACTGCTTCTGTGATTTGGCTCGCAGGGTGTCATCCTGATGAGTGGAGGCGGATCTCGGTCGGTGCGGCATTGTTTAACTGTCCAGAAAAAAAGAGAATTATAAAGTCTACAGATCCACAGAAGCTCAGTCTAACAAAAACCCTAAGATCCACTCTAAAGTTAGCCCGAGAGAAAGAAGAGAGTAGGGGGTTAAAAGAAGAGAATAAGGGGTTAAGTAAGTAGCAAAACCTATCATTTGTGGGTTAACATTCATTCAGAAAAAGAAAAAGACTCGCCATCATCATCATCATCCGCCGGCCACTGCCGACAAGTCGGAAAAATAGTCGAAGAGAATAGAAAAGGGGTGAAATATGAAAAGAAGTAAAATAAGAACGCTTACAAACCATGCAAACACAGTCTTAACTCAAACACTGTCATACTATGCGAACTACAGACATGCAAGTAAAGAGAGGATAAGAAAAGAGTGAAAAAAAGTATGAAGAGCATAATAAAAAGTGGGTTAGTTTACGTTATGAGCTACATCCAAGTTCGTGTTAGTCTACTTTTTTTTAATAATATAAATTTAACGCTGGCATATCACACGCTGACATGTCACAAGCTGGCATTACTTGTCAACAAACTCAAACCTCGACCATTACCCCAAGAGCTCGTGTTGCTAATTGTTTTATTATTTTAAACAACGTTAAATTTTTAAAATGCCTATCTAAACGGTTTTTAAACATATTAACGCTGGTAGAGTTCACGACAGACGCGGCAAGATTATTCTATTTATCAATTACTTTAAACGTAAAAAAAGGTTTGAGCGATGTTAGTAATGAAACGTTTGCCACGTAATTTAAATCCGTTATTACGAGTATTGCTATTATCGAAAATGAACAATGTCAAAATTTACGTTATCGATTTTACTAACGAGTTTGAAAACTTCAATAAGCTCCCTCCCTTAATCTCCTAGTCTCGAGTGAATGCAAGTCTAACTCTTCAATCCTATCTTCGTAAGACTTATTGCGTAGTGACGGAATTAGTTTCGTGGCGCGTCGCTGAACCCTTTCTAACCTATCAATATCATCACGCAAATACGGGCACCAAAACTGAACGGCACATTCTAAGTGAGGCTTGACTAGGGACTTGTAAAGGGGCAATATAATATTCTTCGATTTAAATTCGAAATTACGCACTATGAAGCCTAACATTCCATTAGCTTTTGTGCAAGACTCTGGGCACTGGTTCCTAACTTTTAAATCCTTAGATACGCGTACGCCTAAATCTACTTCCTCGTCAACGATCGCTAACTGTCTATCATCCATCGTGTACGTGTAATTGTTGTTACGAGAACCTATATGCAAAACTTTACATTTGTCTAGTTAAATTGCATCTGCCACTTATTCGTCCACTCCATAATCCTATTTACATCGTCTTGGAGCCTATTTCTATTGTCCACGTTAACAACTTTACCTCCTATTTTAGTATCGTTCGCGAATTTTGACACGTTACTAGTCAAGCCTACATCTATGTCATTAATGTAGATTACAAATAGCAATGGGCCTAACACTGAACCCTGAGGGACATCGCTACCTACATCCAACCACCCCGATTCCCTACCATTAACAACGACCCTCTGTTTCCTGGCACGAAGCCATTCCTCTAACCAGTTAGCTACCTGACCGCGTATACCGTGCGCTTTAACCTTCGCAATTAATCTTGTATGCGGAACTGTATCGAACGCTTTTTTAAAGGCTAAATAAATAACGCCAGTCGCTCTATGCCTATCCTATTCGCGCACTATTTCATTATAAAACCCTAACAAATTAGTTAAACAAGATTTATGGCGTCGAAACCCATGCTGACTACTATTAATCAAATCGCGATTTTCTAAGTGATCGACGATACGATCCCTAACTACGGATTCCAAAAGTTTACCGACAATTGACGTTAAGCTAATAGGCCTATAATTGCTAGCTACTGTGCGGTCGCCTTTTTAAAAAATGGGCGTAACGTTAGCTAATTTGAAGTCTTCAGGAATAATCCCCGCTTCCAGTTGCAAGAGTGTGATTGGTATGGTAGGGTCATTGTGAAAGTTGAACGTGAGCGATAGGTGGAATGTGAAACTTGAGCTTGGTGTGAATGATTTGAAAGTGAGCAAGGTGAAAAGTGGTAATGGAAGTTTGGGGATGATTCGTGTTTGTGATCTGAACAATAGAGGTTGGAAGCGGGAGATTCAAAGTTAGAAGTTGCAAGAAGTTGGATACTTGAATGTGGTCGGCATTAGATCTGCAATCACTTCAGGGTACAGAGTACAGTGGTGTCTTTGAGCAATGCCTATAGTGCAAGTGTGGAAGCCTTTATACGAGGCTTCAAATTTGGAGTGTGGAACAACGCTTGGGTTCGGCTGGGGAACTGAATTCCTGGTTCAATTAAAACCATTTCATCTACCCGAGCTGAACGTGAACGGTCGGAACGTTTTGTGGCTCCGTTCCGAGGCTGAGCTTCTGAGCTTCGTCAGTAAATTCGAGAATTAAGACAGGATTGGAGCAAAGCCTATCCTTTTCTGCCTGTCTAAACACCACTGCTACTGGACTAGCCGAAGTAAAGTGATAGCCGAAGTGATAATTTACTTTAAGTAGGCACAGGATGTACTGCTTCTATATTACTTTAAGTTTAAGTTTAAGTATTAAGTTTAAGTGTTGGGTTAAGTTTAAGTATTAAGTTTAGTGTTAAGTTTAAATGTTAATTTAAGGTTGTGTTAAGTCTAAATGTTAATTTAAGTTTATATTTAGGGTTTGGTAAATATATTTAATTTATTTAAATGTATCTTTTACTGGACCTTTAATGGGCCGAGTGGAGAAATTGTTTGCTAAACACCACATTGCTTTTCGAACCCATAAGTACTGCAAGTAAGAGTGTCCCAGTAACAGTATTGTATCAGTAAGTGACGCATCCGGAAACAAGTAGCAGCCGGTAACAAGGAGTTTTCCGGTAACAAGTGGCGCTCAACTACATTCTGCAATTGTGGTGATTTAGTGTTTAAAGTTAAGATTGTAGTAATTGTCTTTGTTAATTAATTCGATATTTTGATCTTTATTGAATAAGTTTGTGTAAACTAGTAATTTTAAGGAATCTAATTACATTTGTTTAAAGTACTTCAGTTGTTATAGGTTAAGTTTGGATTGGGGAAAATTTTTATTGTATTCATGTTTTTTTTTGCTGAGAGCTAAAATATTTAGGTTGTATAAATAATTTGATTAAAAGTTTAAGGTGTTTGGATACTTTCTATAAATTTTTTTTTTGTTTCTCTGGTTTTCAACTGGATCGCATATGATGGGAGAGGAAGAAGGTAATTCGGAGGAGAGAGTGAGGATGACCATGCGTCCGAAAGAAAAGGAGGAAGGTACAAGAACGATAGGTGGAGCAAATGACCCAAGCAAAGCAATCGATGCGGTTTTGACTATCAGTGCTATGATGAATGATGATGTTGAGAATTTGATGAACTTGAAGAGGACTATGGAGTCGATGCTTGGAGAAATGAATGAGAAGTTGAGTAAACTAGGGAAGAGTAAGAAAGTTCCTATCAAGGAGAAGAGAGTTCAGTATGAGTATTCTGATGAGACGGATGTTAACGAAAATGAAGTGTGGCAGGAGGTGATGAGTAAAAGGAAAAGGTTACGTAGGAACATTAAGCGGGAAAGGAATAAAAAAAAGAGAATGTATACGACGGATGGTAATTCTGGTGCGGAGTCAGACGGTGAACATGAGTGTAGAAATGCTTGGTTAGACAAATTTTTGGATTTGCTTGATAGTGGTATGGATGAGGATAGTGCTTTTAAGAGGGTAATGATTACTTTAATGGGTGAAGTGTGGGAGTATCGAAGATTGTTTATGGATAAAAGTGATGTTAGAGCAGCGAAACCATGGAGATATGGCAAAGACAGTCCAGAAATTTGATGACTTCATTGCTGATTTTGAGAGGTATGCTAAAGAACAAATGGGATTGGATAAAAATCGATGGGTGGTTGAGTTTCGTAACTTTTTGGAAGGCCAGGCCCTGCGGGTCTGTTTTAGATGTTATAAGACGGGTGTGCGGTTTAATACAATCGTTAATCGAATTAGAAATTGGTGTAAAGAGGGTAGAGAGGAAGAACTTGTTGTTAGTCAGAGAGAGTTTTGGAGAGCAGAGAAAAAGGTCAATGAGAAACTGAGCGAGTTTGCACTGCATTTGCAAACATTGTACGAAGCGGCTGTGCCAGTGGGTGAAATAAATAAAGAAACTTTAAAACAACAGTTTTTGGTTTCGGTTCGAAATGCTGTTGCCAAAAGATTAAGAGTAAGAATGGGTGAAGATACAGATGGAAAGTTTGTGAAGTGGAGAGACTTGGTGGAATGGGCCATGGAAGAGGATGAATATGAAAACGAAAATGCACGTGTTAATGTGGCGTATGATCGAGAGTTCCCCGTGTGGGCAGTATTGCCAGAGGATGAGTGGAGGAGGCAGGCTACGTCCATAAATGAGAAATCATATACTGGGGCTGCAAAGAATGAGGGTGGAGAGCGTGCGAGTGGTCATGAGTAGTATAGCCGAAAAAGGTTAGAGTGCAGGAATGTTGCAAGTGATTACGTAATGTTGCAAAGGGGGTGGGGGTTGTTGCAAAGGGGGTGGGGTTGTTGCAAATGGGGGTGGGGGTTCTTGCAAAAAAAAGGGAAAACAAATTCCCCCCAAAGGGCCCTTTGTTGCCAACCGGGGTTGCAAGGGGCATGCAACTTGGAGGCGGAGTTCTCCCCCAAGCTATTTCCCCCAAAGGGCCAGAAAGGAGAGAAAGGAGGAGAAAGGAGGAGAGGTGTTCACCTGGCAGGAGCCAAGTGCATATTAAGACTTCAGCCGAGTAGGCGTTGTTTTATAGGCTCCTAATCAGCCAGTTGGCTGAATCAGTCAGTTGGCTGAGCCAAGGGGGGGAGGGGTACACCTGCAGGAGAGAGAGAGAGATAGTTGCTTTTGATTGCAAGGCATGCAACTTGGAGGCGGCGTTCTCCCCCAAGTTATTTTCGTTTACCTAACCTAAGAGGCCTCTAAGGGGTTTTCCAAAAGGGCCAGAAAGAGAAGGACCAGAGGTCCTTGCTCGGCTGGGAGCCGAGCTTGTAATGACTCCGTCAGTCGTCTCTCGGTCTTTTATAAACCTCTATTCTGGCTGAGTTGCCAGATAGCGCCATGTATTCAGTTGCCAGATAGCGCCATGTATTCCAGATAGCAAAAACCATATATTAATCAAATTACCACAATATATGATGGTAGATGAATCCAATTAAATTCTGTTTATTAAATAAATAATTTTTACACACTTAATTTTTATTATAAATATTCGAATATCAGTGGGGAAAAGAAAATTTACGAAACACACGAGCCTCATTCCCCCACCCCCCAATCCCCTGCGAAGAAAATTGAAAAAAAACGAAATCTAAAGAAATTAATCAAGTGAAATTAGCCAAAACACAATCCGCTATAACGGGGTCGGGCGACTAATGACATCTTTATATTTTCGAAGAACACCTGCTTGTTGAGAGATCTTCCTTCCAGACCGCTCTTGATGTGGATATATATATATATATATATATATATATATAATAAACGAATAAACAACTCGTGCGCACACACACACACACACACACACACACACACACATACACACACACACACACACACGAGGAAAAGGAGACTGTGTCAATTCGAATCGTTCCCTAGAGACCTTTTCGGCCGAGGGTTAATCCTTCTACAATCTATTCGAGCAAAAACCACCGTTCACACCAATTCTTATTATTATCATTATTATTATTATCATTATTATTATTTCTACAATGAAAATATTTTATATTTACGCGTAATTTGTATGGTGTCATATTCTTAGATAACATCTCTGTTATTGAAAGAAATACACACAATTATATTAAATAACAATCAGCGAAAGAAATAAGGTAGGCCTACCTGAATGTACTAATAATTATATATATATATAGAAAGAGAGCGAGAGTTTTGTTCAAATAAAGGAATCCAGTGATGGCCAACCGATGCGTGCCATTTTTAGGTTTAATTCTGATGCGCAAAAAAAAAATAATAAAAAAATTTGTGAAAAAAATTACTAAACTTGTAAGTAAAAATAAAAATATAATATTTACCTTAAATAGAAATATAATGTGAAAAATATTTACCTTAATTTTAGTTAACTACATCTTAACTGCTTAAATCTTTGATTTTTAATATTTAGTGTTAGAAGTGAAAATTTAGCACAATTCATACTAGACCTCGATTGCTCACTATTTCATCGAGATAATTAAAGCTCATATACAGGACCTGCATTGTCTATAAGATCTGCGGGAAACTCGAGTAAATGGAAATATTATTTTCTCGAAAACTATGGGTGATAGAAAAATTCTGAAACCATATTTGGAATCAGTATCAAAGGTTCTATAAGAAACCAAATAATTTTCAAGAAATGTTGTCCCCTAGTGTAATTTCTCGCCGAATTGGAAAGGTTTTCACTCCGCCTTAGACCCACAGTTTAACGTGGATTCAGAAATACATCTCGTCGATTGCTCACTATTTCATCGAGATAATTAAAGCTCATATACAGGACCTGCATTGTCTATAAGATCTGCGGGAAACTCTGAGTAAATTGAAATATTATTTTCTCGAAAACTATGGGTGATAGAAAAATTCTGAAACCATATTTGGAATCAGTATCAAACGTTCTATAAGAAACACCAAATAATTTTCAAGAAATGTTGTTCCCTAGTGTAATTTCTCGCCGAATTGGAAAGGTTTTCACTCCGCCTTAGACCCACAGTTTAACGTGGATTCAGAAATACATCTCGTCGATTGCTCACTATTTCATCGAGATAAATAAAGCTCATACAGGACCTGCATTGTCTATAAGATCTGCGGAAAACTCTGAGTGAGTGGAAATATTATTTTCTCGAAAACTATGGGTGATAGAAACATTCTGAAACTATATTTGGAATCAGTATCAAAAGTTCTATAAGAAACACCAAATAATTTTCAAGAAATGTTCCCTAGTGTAATTTCTCGCCGAATTGGAAAGGTTTTCACTCCACCTTAGACCCACAGTTTAACGTGGAAACCGAATGCTCTTTTAAAAATATAATTAGGATATATTTCTTTATTATAAAGTCCCCTCGATTACATTAGTGACTAATGATCCGGGAATAGTGGGGGAAAAATATTGACATGGTAAAGACAGCAAGGAGTAATACGAGCATTAAATCTATTGGAGAAAATATAAAGATGCCATTACTCGTCCGGACCCGTTATAGCGGATTGGTACACGTCATAGCTCCACCCAGCTACACTGGCAGCCAATCACTACGAACATCTGGTCTTTTGGGGCGGAGCTTGGCGATTGTGCATGTAAAAGGGGATATTTTTCAGTTGGGAGTAACAGTAGCTATTTTCGCGTCAGTGAATAATCATTCCCTCCACCATGGACCTGTACGTCTCCCCGGATTTGTATGAAGAAAGTGACACTGCAGCATTAACGGCAATTAGTCTTTTTAACGCGATTGACCGTGATGAATTATTTCCAACGCAAACCGTTGAAGATATTTGCAGTGACGCTCCTTACAATCCGACGCAAGGGACTACCATAGAAATGTAAGTGACTATAATTCGATTTATATATATGGAGAGCTGTAGTATCTCGTCAAATACTTCATTTAGATACTAGCCAAAAATCGAAATTTTTTTATGGCAGTCAATGTTATTTGGTTTTACCTCTTATACCCATTATGCTAAAATCGAAATTTTTTATGGTAATCAATGTTATTCCTCTTAAATGAACCAAAGATATCTTCACATAATGGGGATCTGTCTGTATACTCTGTATATGTTTTAAAATAATGATCATTATTCATTTAAGGTCCGATGAGGATTTGACGTGTTATACAATCTTTTGAAGAATCTCGTGTCATGAACACGGAGGATATACTGATCAGTCAGCAATGTCACACATCCTCCACCATGGACCTGTACGTCTCCCCGGAATTGTATGAAGAAAGTGACACTGCAGCATTAACGGCAATTAGTCTTTTTAACGCGATTGACCGTGATGAATTATTTCCAACGCAAACCGTTGAAGATATTTGTAGTGACGCTCCTTACAATCCGACGCAAGGGACTACCATAGAAATGTAAGTGTCTATAATTCGATTTTATATATATGGAGAGTTGTAGTATCTCGTCAAATACCTCATTTAGATACTCGCCAAAAATCGAAATTTTTTTTATGGCAATCAATGTTATTTGGTTTTACTTCTTATCCCCATTATGCTAAAATCGAAATTTTTATGGTAATCAATGTTATTCCTCTTAAATGAACCAAAGATATCTTCACATAATGGGGATCTGCTTGTATACTCTGTATATGTTTTAAAAGAATGAACATTATTCCTTTAAGGTCCGATGAGGATTTGACACGTGTTATACAATCTTTTGAAGAATCTCGTGTCATGAATACGGAGGATATACTGATCAGTCAGCAATGTCACACCGAAATAATGTAAGTGTTTTTCGATCTTTTTAGGGTAAGAAGACAATATATTTTCATAAATTTATTAAATGAAAGAAATCAGTACAATAACCAACTACAGAATATACCGTTACAAATATACGAACAAAAACATTATACTATACAACGAGTACGTACAATTGGAAAACGGATTTTTATCTGTCTGCATACCATTTCATCGTTTCGGCGAGTGACACGGGTCAAATAAATTTAAAAAATTTATAAATTCTTTATCACATGACATATGCGTGAGAAATGAGACGCAATACATTCCGCAAACATTACTAAAATATCCTTGTATACGAAATGGGTTCCATACAACTTCGGGAATATGTAACTGAGCGAGAAATTTTACAATAATAGGGTCACTCCAGGGTTGAGTACCGAGTGAATCAAAATAGTACAGGCGCTGTCTATTTTTAAAATAGATAGCGATCCAGTGAATCCCTTCATTACCGATGACATCTGTGTTCACAATAAGACTACCGCATTCTCGCGTACTTGGCAAACTCAATGTTTCATTCTTCGCAAACACGCCGATAAATTTGGAACGTGTGACTCGTTCCATTACTTTCTGAAGTGTATTAGCATCCATTTTTAAAGTCAGTGATAACGCACCTAAATCTATCTACTTCTATTAGGGCTTGCGATTCGAGATATACTAGTACACTAATAGGAGCGTCTATAGGCTTGGCGAATTCCAGCCGCACTGAGATGTTTCCGCTCTGCTGTGGGGTTAAATGGGTATTTACGCTAGCAGATAAGTCAGGTGTAATGTCAAACGGATAAAGGTTAAATTGATCAATGAATTCTTCCTGCGTTACCCCATTACCAAGCTCATCACAATCACCTGCAATATGGGTCAGATTACTATAGGCTCTGGCACAAAGAGGTAACACAGCGTCTGATGAATAGTCCGTACCCATTGTTCCACCCAAAGCAGTGCCATTAACGTATAGAGTTATATTTTTAAGTCCGAAATTCTCGAATTTAAAGGCACTTTTTATATTTTCCATTCACCGAAGCATGGTCCTGCATGCCGATTAATATCCTTTTAGGAAGATTTCCCAGGGCAATGTTTTCATCTGCTTCGATGCCAACCCTGCAGGAACCGATATAGTTTGATTTGCACTCAGTTAATAGGATATTTCACTGTAGCGTTTAGTAAATTTTTCTCATTTCTAGTTGTTTTGGTGAACTTAATTTCACACGCCGTACGCGGAGGTATGTGCCATAATGTGAACCACAACGGGTTTGCACCCTCCTCTTGATCAGCATCCAGATTTAAGCAGATCTCAGGACTCGTGCGGGTGAGCTTTATTTTCATATCCACCCGTTTCACAAGCAACTTCTCCTGGAAAGTGAAATCTGTGTGCAGCCGTCCAAAACACTCGTATATTTTCTTTTAGAATTTTTAAATTTGTCCTTTATACTATTTTCATCTTTAGGTTGATAATATCCCTCGGCAGTTAAAAAGGTAGCCTTCGCTTCTTTGGAAAAGTTGAGGACATTTTCCAGATAGGCTCGTAGATGATAGTACCCCGTGCCTGCCGATATGTTGGTCTGATTTAAATATACGTCACACTGGTTGAATATGGAGTGCAGAAAGTTTGTTTCAGGTATACAGTATTTGTCATCGCAGACCGTTCCATCAGAATGGGCTATACGTAGCTTAGCGTACATGTGCACACAGCTTGGATCAAAAAGTAAGGGCCTGAGCTGGTATCACGAATTCTATAGGTGCACTCGGGGAACTAATTGTGTTTAAAGGGTTAATTGTAATAAAGTCACTGTGCTCAATAGAAACTTGGGTTGGAGGCAGCTCAAAAAGGGACAGCTCCGATTTACAGCATTGTGAACTACATGGGTGGATGAAGCGTGCCATGGCGAAATAGTGCCTCCTCTCTCGACAAGTGGTAAACAAACTATGATTCATGAGATCAATGTCCTTAGCTTATATCAGTCAAAAAAGTGGTCAACCATAGGTTTTCATTCGCTTACAGCACTTCTTTTTTGATAGCCTTTTACGTTTAATACCACGTGACCCCTTCTTCTTCCGGGAGCCCTCTTCTTCTTCGCCACCACGCATTTTTCTCTTTGCATCTTTGATGATTTCGTCCCGTGTACGCTTAAATGTTTTTTTAGAGCTTCTTTAGGTTTAGCCCCGGCCAATATGTCTTCTGCAGTGTTAAGGCCTGATTGTAGCGCTTTCCTTCCAAGGTATCTGGCCCCCCTCTTGAAAAAATGGATCCAAGTCCACTACCGCGCTGGTATCTCACCCCTCGATAGACGGTGAAAGGCTTTCTATCCATTATAACTCAGTGCGTCGAAAGTGTAGCGTCACTGTTAAGCTCCCGTTACCGAATGGGAAGTTTTCACCCTCAATCGTTCTTATATATATATTGAGATATTGGTTATTAAATTCGTTGCGACATTCACATAATGGGGTCTGTCATATGTAATACACAAACTCCTTCCTCTATGGTTGGGGATGTGAGCAATGCGCAGCAGGCGCGCCTGGGTATCCCCAACAAACTGGTGCTCCACTATATTACTGTAAATATAGCACATGTCTGGGGACCTTTCAGCCAATTTCTCCATCTTCAATTGATATATTAATCTGGACAAGTCATGCTGTGTCTCGTGAAATGTGTCTCTTTGGAAGACTGCGCCATTGGCTAGAATTTGGAACTTTCTATGATCTTTAATACGTCTGTTAGTCTTTGATTTTAGGATTAGTGTATGTGCAGGGTTGTTTACGATTTCGTATACTAAATCATTCGTAAGGTTTGAGTTTCTTAAACTTACGTTTAAGCCTCTCACAACATCCTCGGCCGAACCATATTGACCCGGTCCTAGTCTTACTTCTGTACTGTAATACCGTGCAACCTTAGTCCGAGCGATACGTATAGTTTCATCCATAGCTACCCCAGCTTTTTCACACTCGTCAATGTCTCTAAGAATCGTAAAAACGGTTTCTTTATGTTCATATTTAAAAAGATGGTGTCCAGCTGAATTTCGCATATCCCCACCTCATACGAATCACGACCCAATTCAATGTGCTTGTGGAGCTCTGTTACAAAGTTGGCTAGTGTGTTGTTAGGGTGTACAGACAGGGACGAGGAGGACGGGAGTGTGGCGTAGAAATGGTTAGGAGCCATGTTGCATACTATTTAAGCTTCATTATTGCATCAGCTTTTATATAGGTGTTGAAGCTTTCTGGGTACCCTAGCCATTTCACCAGGTACATTTTTCTCTTTCCTGAACCTTTGCTTCCTAAAATTTTCTCAATTTTAAACACATTTTTTCCTAAATTAAACGCAACTTTCTGCAATTCCTCGCGGTAAAAGCCTCCTGAGATTTCTTCCCCATTCAAATCTTCAATGTAATACATCATTATCTCACCTTTAGGTCTCATAGCCCTAACTTTAAAAATCTCGCGTGTCCATCCTTGCTCAAAACCCTTTGCGAATTTGTTCCCCGAACGCGACAGCCTTACATAATCATTGATTTTGAAGCGCGCAGAGTGTGTGGTGGTGGTGGTGATCCATCTCTTCTCGGAGCGTACCTCTTTCTAAAACTTCGTTAGGTGTTGTCCCAATCGTGCGATGGTGTGAGCGGTTGTAGGATCATGCCAATGATTCCAGAATGTCTAGAAATCTGTATGTGTTTTTATGTGTAAAATAACGGTGCATACGTTCCTTTATGGTGCGCTGAACTCTTTCAGCTAAAGAAGCCTTATGTATAGAATTGGTTGTGCAATAGCTGATATTAAACTCTGCAAACATGTTCTGAAAAGCACGGCCTATAAATTCCTTCCCCATATCCGTACAAAAATAGCCAGGAACCCTGTTTTCTTTTAACATTAGCGTTTTGGTGGCTTTAGCTACTGTTTCAGGTGATTTATTTTTCAGGGGAACTAGCCACAGATATCTAGAGAATACGTCTATTATGAATAGAATGTAGCGGTAACCATCGTTATACACAGAATATCTTTGCATGTCTGTTAAATCTGCTTGCCAAATAGAATCAATCGAGGAAGCCGTTGTCTTGGCTGTTTTAAACCTTTTTCTCACAGGCTTATGAAGCGTATAAGCGTCTTGCTCCCTCAAAAATCTTTCAACATCTTTTTTTCCTACTCCGTAAACACTTCTGTACAGTCTATCTACGCCACCGTAAGAGGATGGGTTAGAAATGTCATAATAGCGTTTAGTTAATACGTTAGCCATTTGCGTATTTTAGAGGCACGTGGGTAGGGTTGGTTTAACCTCTTCTTGCTCCTCTTCAAAGGTGTTACCGCCGGGGGTGACGGCTCCTTCAACTGTGTCACATGCGTTGCATGTTCCAAGTCTTTTAACCTGTTCAGATTTCCTATCAACGTTTTAGGGACATTTATTTTTTGTAGTCTTGCTTTAATATGCTTCCATCCTGATGGTGATGGCCTATCCCACTTTCTCACCAGATCATGGACAATGTCTACGATATTCGATCCCTGTACCTTTGATCCTTCCACAATGAGCTCGCCTGTATCGGTCCATTGTATGGCTGGATCCTCATTCAATAGATTATAAAGACTTAAGCCTTTACTCATCAATGTAAGTGGGAGGGTGCTTTTTAATACATGTTCGATATGTTGTGTGGCTAATCTTTTTGGTTGGTCAGCTGTATCGTCGGGCACAGATCCTATGTCGCCATGTCCATCGTCCCCCGTGCTGTGCCTAATAACCACTGGAATCTCCGTAGGGCTCTTATAATTTTCGTACTCGTGAAGAAATTTCTGCAGAGCTTCTTGGTATAAGATTCTTTTCTCATCAGGTGTTTTTTCACTGTTTAATAGGGCCAGCAATTCGCTTTCCATTCTTTTAAGTCTGCTTTTACGGGGATCTAGATCCGTGCCTGGATTCCTTTGCAGTGAAGCGTACACCTCGTGGGGAATCACTACCACTTTCTTCATTATATTAATCTAGTCAGTGAAGGACCCAAAATTGAAAATAAGATGGGGAGAAATGACCCTCCTGTTTGTACAATAATTCGTTTTTTCTTCGCTACAGTTTGACTTTTACGAGCGAGTGCACGTATTATGTTCTTGTAGCGGCGTAGGCGAGCCTTCTGATGGGTTTTCATTGATACATTGCAATTTATAACGTTAAGACAGATTTCACAGATGCATTTTAAAAAGTCGGCGTCGATATTTTTAATAAACATCTGCTGCATTGCCCGGGGCAGTCGATGATAGATTTTTATTAATTCACAGTATTTCTTTAGCCTCTTTGTCATTCTGCAATATACACCGTTTCAGGCTCGTTTGGAAATATTTCGTTCGTAGAAGCACTCTAAACGTGTTTCGCGGATGAAGGTCGCAAAGCAATATCCGTAACGCGTGCTTGTAGCTTCTTTATAAACTTCCAAAAACTCCTTACGCTGATTCGGGAACATTTGATTGGCTAATACCCCAATTGTGATACTCTCTACGTTGCGCGAATAAGACTAGATATTGCGTATTTAACGACACATCGCGCATGTATCTATTTTTGAAAAATAGATTCTGATTGATGAAACACGCTTATGTTAAGATGGTGGGAGAATACAGTAATGTCTCGGCAAAACTTTTTATCCATCTTCAACATGAGATCGTCAATTACAATGATTGTATGTTCATTCCCTTTAACGAATTAACGTCATATACGCCTTTTGGAACAAAATATCATCTTGGTACTCGTTGACACTGATTGATACGTCGAATAGCACCATATAACTTATGCACAATTTCGAGAACATCTCTCCCTTTTCTTAATGATTTTAAGCATAAACACAGTTTACCACATCCTGTAGTCCAGATATAATACATGTGGATGGGCTCGTGAATCTGAATTTTTCTACAGAGTCCATTTCTACACGTCACACTCCTAAGTGGGTCATTTAAAAAATACAAATTTTGAGTGCTGTTCCTTTTATTTTTCTTTCTTCTCCCACAGAACCGTGAATGACGATGAGGTAGAGCACCCCATCATTGACATTACGGATGACCTCGACGACAGCGTAGTTGTGATCTCCTCCCCTGCCAACGAACCCTCACCAGCGATACCGCTAGCACGTCCAAAGCGGCGGTATGAGAACCCCACGTCAGGTATAAAGCGACCGAAATACGCGCCTGTTGCAGCGGTAATAGATCCCCAACCCTCAACCTCCTACGCAACAGGCCCCCCAGCAGCACCTTCCGCTAATATATCCTCTAATTCATCCGCCACAGATGCCCCCCGTTCTGTTGAGGATGTTATAACGTTCGAGTTGGTGCGCTCCGCAGCCCCCACCCCAGCCTTGACTAGAAATCGGTATAGAGTCAGGGTCGACCCTAGAGCCATGTATAGCAATGGAATTGAGCGCGGGCTACGCCGGGTTGTACAGCGTATTGTAGAGTTTGCTCTTCAGAACCGCGACGAGCGTGAAGTCAGGACGAGTCTGTCCTTTGGATTCGGGTCAGATGACGGTGATGTAGACGATTATTGGGTGATAGTGCCATTTAGACGTTTGGCGGCTGAAGATGTAGAATATATATTAGGCCGTATAATGCAAGCCGCCCAAAGTAGTATAGCCTTTAATATGGACAACTTTACGGTAAATATTGATCTTGTATTCCGTGTTGCGGATCATAGTGCCATACCGTATACTCTTAACTTCAATTCTCCGATTATTTACCGAAAGCATATAAACGTCGATCGTGGTTGCGGCTTTATAGCAGTACTCTTAGCACGTATGTTTACTGTACAAAATACACAGGCCACAAAAATTTGGTTGCCTACGGTCGTGGAGCGTGCCCGTAAACTAGCTGTAGACTGTGAGCTTGAATTTGACTGTAATATGGGTCCTGAAGAGTTGAGAAGGGTAGAACAGGAAATGAATGTTCGTATAGTTGTATTTGGGCTGGATGATCGTCGTAGGACTGTGTATGTTTTTAAAAGCTGTGTGAGAGATCGTACAGACCCTACTTATTTTAGGATTGTCAGGACACGTATCTCCCCATCCGTAATAAGGTGGCTTTACGCGAGTTATAACAAAAGTCGAAAATATGGGAGACATCATGATTTGTGTAAGGGGTGCTCGAGTTTGCGGATGATATTGTGCGACATTGTAAAGAATGTCACATGGTATGTGAGCAGTGTAAAAGCACCAATGTGAAAGCCGTGTAGTTGACGCTGAGAAGAGATTCTGTGATGGTGTAGACGCACATTTTTCAATAATAGCTGTTTTGATTTCCATAAATCAATTGGCACGTGCAGGAAAATGAGAATCTGTGAATGTGGTATGTTTCACACAATGGATAATTGGGGAAAATTTAAGCACAGGTGTGACGTAATTCACTGTCCTACATGCCAGGAGGAATATAAGGCGGATGGAGTAAAGCATGTATGTTATATGAAAGATGCTAAGCCTAAAAAACCCTTGTATAACTGTGTACTACGATATAGAAACATATACGAACGCTGAAACCAAAGAGGTAATTCCACATTTACTTGTGAGCCAGACCATCTGTGATGAGTGTATGGGTATCGAATTTGACGAGTGCCCCAAATGCGGTAAACGGACAAACGTTTTTAAAACGAATGTCCGCGATAGTCCTGTGAAACTATTTGTATCCTATATTGTCAAGTTAGCCGACAAGTTAAAAAAATGACTGTGTATATTCTCGCCATAACGGGGCAAAGTTTGACACGCAGTTCCTTTATAAGGAGTTGCTTGAACACGAATCCTCTGAGATATTTACAGGTGATCCATTGAAAAGAGGCAACAAATTAATACAGATGCAAATAAGAGGCAATGTACAATTTACAGACACTTTATTATTCACACCTTGTAAATTAGCAAAGCTACCCAAGGTGATGGGAGTAGCAGCTGAAGTTTCCAAAGGATACTTCCCTTACACTTTCCTCACCAGCGAGACTTTAAACTACGTAGGCCCACCACCACCCAAACATTATTTTGACTGTATGGATGAACGTGAAGACTTTGATCGATACTACACAGTTTTAATGAAAGTAACCCTTATAATATAGCTGATGAATGTGAGCGATATTGCGTGAATGATGTGCGCGTGCGAGTATGTTTCCAGGCCTATAGAAGGATGTACATAGCCCGTTTCAAATGCGATCCGCTGCAAGTCGCAACCACCATCGCATCATTATGTTTTACGGTGTTCAAGAATAACTTCATGCCTAAAGACACCTTAGCCATTATTCACCGAAACAACCCCCGCAGTTACGGACACAAGGCTATTTACTGGCTCATACACCTACAGCAACAGACAGGTGTATACATAAAGCACGCCCGCAACACGGGTGAAGTACCCAGAAAGCTTCAACACCTATATAAAAGCTGATGCAATAATGAAGCTTAAATAGTATGCAACATGGCTCCTAACCATTTCTACGTCACACTCCCATCCTTATGTGAAGATATCTTTGGTTCATTTAAGAGGAATAACATTGATTACCATAAAAAATTTCGATTTTAGCATAATGGGTATAGATGTAAAAACCAATAACATTGATTGCCATAAAAAATGCGATTTTTGGCTAGTATCTAAATGAAGTATTTGACGAGATACTACACTCTCCATATATAAATCGAATTATAGTCACTTACATTTTTATGGTAGTCCCTTGCGTCGGATTTAAGGAGCGTCACTGCAAATATTTCACGGGTTGCGTTGGAATATTCATCACGGTCAATCGCGTTAAAAAGAATTGCCGTTAATGCTGCATGTCACTTTCTTCATACAAATCCGGGGAGAAGTACAGGTCCATGGTGGAGGGAATGATTATTCACTGACGCGAAAATAGCTACTGTTACTCCCAACTGAAAAATATCCCCTTTTATATGCACAGTCGCCAAGCTCCGCCCCAAAAGACCAGATGTTCGTAGTGATTGGCTGCCAGTGTAGCTGGGTGGAGCTATGACGTGTACCAATCCGCTATAACGGGTCCGGACGAGTAATGGCATCTTTATATTTTCTCCAATAGATTTAATGCTCGTATTACTCCTTGCTGTCTTTACCATGTCAATATTTTTCCCCCACTATCCCCGGATCATTAGTCACTAATGTAATCGAGAGGACTTTATAATAAAGAAATATATCCTAATTATATTTTTAAAAGAGCATTCGGTTTCCACGTTAAACTGTGGGTCTAAGGTGGAGTGAAAACCTTTCCAATTCGGCGAGAAATTACACTAGGGAACATTTCTTGAAAATTATTTGGTGTTTCTTATAGAACTTTTGATACTGATTCCAAATATAGTTTCAGAATTTTTCTATCACCCATAGTTTTCGAGAAAATATTATTTCCACTTACTCAGAGTTTTCCGCAGATCTTATAGACAATGCAGGTCCTGTATGAGCTTTATTTATCTCGATGAAATAGTGAGCAATCGACGAGATGTATTTCTGAATCCACGTTAAACTGTGGGTCTAAGGCGGAGTGAAATCCTTTCAAATTCGGCGAGAAATTACACTAGGGGACAACATTTCTTGAAAATTATTTGGTGTTTCTTATAGAACTTTTGATACTGATTCCAAATATGGTTTCAGAATTTTTCTATCACCCATAGTTTTCGAGAAAATAATATTTTCATTTACTCAAGAGTTTCCCGCAGATCTTATAGACAATGCAGGTCCTGTATATGAGCTTTAATTATCTCGATGAAATAGTGAGCAATCGACGAGATGTATTCCTGAATCCACGTTAAAGTGTGGGTCTAAGGCGGAGTGAAAACCTTTCCAATTCGGCGAGAAATTACACTAGGGAACAACATTTCTTGAAAATTATTTGGTGTTTCTTATAGAACGTTTGATACTGATTCCAAATATGGTTTCAGAATGTTTCTGTCACCCATAGTATTCGAGAAAATAATATTTCCATTTTTTCCCAAAATATTATCAAGTACTTTGATGTGTCGCATCGAGGTCTAGTATGAATTGTGCTAAATTTTCACTTCTAACACTAAATATTAAAAATCAAAGATTTAAGCAGTTAAGATGTAGTTAACTAAAATTAAGGTAAATATTTTTCACATTATATTTCTATTTAAGGTAAATATTATATTTTTATTTTTACTTAGAAGTTTAGTAATTTTTTTCACAATTTTTTTTTTTTTTTTTTTTTTGCGCATCCGAATTAAACCTAAAAATGGCACGCATCGGTTGGCCACCACTGGATTCCTTTATTTGATCAAAACTCTCGCTCTCTTTATATATATATATATATATATATATATATATATATAAATATATAATTATTAGTACATTCAGGTAGGCCTACCTTATTTCTTTCGCTGATTGTTATTTAATATAATTGTGTGTATTTCTTTCAATAACAGAGATGTTATCTAAGAATATGTCACCATACAAATTACGCGTAAATATAAAATATTTTCATTGTAGAAATAATAATAATAATGATAATAATAAGAATTGGTGTGAACGGTGGTTTTTGCTCGAATAGATTGTAGAAGGATTAACCCTCGGCCGAAAAGGTCTCTAGGGAACGATTCGAATTGACACAGAGTCTCCTTTTCCTCGTGTGTGTGTGTGTGTGTGTGTGTGTGTGTGTGTGTGTGTGTGTGTGTGTGTGCACGAGTTGTTTATTCGTTTATTATACATATTATATATATATATATCCACATCAAGAGCGGTCTGGAAGGAAGATCTCTCAACAAGCAGGTGTTCTTCGAAAATATAAAGATGTCATTAGTCGCCCGACCCCGTTATAGCGGATTGCGTTTTGGCTAATTTCAATTGATTAATTTCTTTAGATTTCGTTTTTTTTCAATTTTCTTCGCAGGGGACTGGGGGGGGGGGAATGAGGCTCGTGTGTTTCGTAAATTTTCTTTTCCCCACTGATATTCGAATATTTATAATAAAAATTAAGTGTGTAAAAATTATTTATTTAATAAACAGAATTTAATTGGATTCATCTACCATCATATATTGTGGTAATTTGATTAATATATGGTTTTTGCTATCTGGAACACATGGCGCTATCTGGCAACTGAATACATGGCGCTATCTGGCAACTCAGCCAGAATAGAGGTTTATAAAAGACCGAGAGAGGACTGACTGAGTCATTACAAGCTCGGCTCCCAGCCGAGCAAGGACCTCTGGTCCTTCTCTTTCTGGCCCTTTGGGAAAACCCCTTAGAGGCCTCTTAGGTTAGGTAAACGAAAATAACTTGGGGTAGAACGCCGCCTCCAAGTTGCATGCCTTGCAATCATAGGCAACTACTCTCTCTCTCTCTCTCTCTCCTTCAGGTGTACCCCTCCCCCCCTTGGCTCAGCCAACTGACTGATTCAGCCAACTAGCTGATTAGGAGCCTATAAAACAACGCCTACTCGGCTGAAGTCTTAATATGCACTTGGCTCCTGCCAGGTGAACACCTCTCCTCCTTTCTCTCCTCCTTTCTCTTCTTTCTGGCCCTTTGGGGGGAATAGCTTGGGGGAGAACTCCGCCTCCAAGTTGCATGCCCCTTGCAACCGGCAACAAAGGGCCCTTTGGGGGGGAATTTCCCCCCTTTTTGCAACACCCCCACCCCCATTTGCAACAACCCCCACCCCCTTTGCAACATTACGTAATCACTTGCAACATTCCTGCACTCTAACCTTTTGAGGCTATACTACTGTCATGGAAGTGCGAGTGACAAGAAGTTGCAGGGTGATCGAAAAGTCTCTCCGCAGTAGTAATAAGATATTTACTTTATTGAAATTTTACATAAGGAGATATAAGAATTCTATAAATGTAATGACATATCATTGTTACCTGTTTAAAGTAAGTGCTGGAAGTGTTTTCCACCGTTTTCTCGACATAGCCGGATCCTTCTTACTTTATTAGCAAATACTGTGTGTAATGTTTCAGCTGAAATAGACTGCACGTAAGTTCGGATCTCCGTTTGTAACTCATCAATAGTTTTTGGATTATTTTTATAAACACTGCTCTTAGCGGCCTCTTGAAATTATGCGTTCTCCGAAGACATCTTCCAATAATTGCATGGAATAACGAGCTGTGTGTGCTGTAGCACTGTCTTGCTGAAAGTATGCATTTTGGAGTTCGTTTTCGTTCAACTTGCCAATAAATGAGGAGAACGCATAATTTCAAGAGGAATTTGGCCTCCCCGTTCATCTGGCCTCACGCCTGTTGATTTTTACTTTTGGGGGGCCGCTAAGAGCAGTGTTTATAAAAATAATCCAAAAACTATTGATGAGTTACAAACGAAGATCCGAACTTACGTGCAGTCTATTTCAGCTGAAACATTACACAAAGTATTTGCTAATAAAGTAAGAAGGATCCGGCTATGTCGAGAAAACGGTAGAAAACACTTCCAGCACTTACTCTAAACAGGTAACAATGATATGTCATTACATTTATAGAATTCTTATATCTCCTTATGTAAAATTTCAATAAAGTAAATATCTTATTACTACTGCGGAGAGACTTTTCGATCACCCTGTATTAGCAGCAACTAAACTAATGGAAGTAAAAGTAGAAGTGAATGGAAGCTTGTTAAATTCTATTATTGACTCCGGGGCTCAAATGAGTTTAATAAGTGCAGAAGTCGTGTCGTCTTGGCAGGGTGTGGAAATTAGAGATGTTAGAGTGCGATTGAAAGGATTTGGAATTAACGAAAATGAGTTGGAATGTAATGGAGAAAAGGATGACTTGTATGTGAATGAGGAAAGAAGCAAATGCATGAGAATAGTATCAAATATCCCTATATATGTGACAGAAGGAATAACTTTGAAAGACAATAAATGGACAAAAGTGGTGGTGAAAAAAGCTGAGGACAGTGTGATGCCTGGCAGTTGTCGGAGTTGTCGTAGAAGTGACGAAACTGTTCTTGTTATGAGTGGCGAGGATTTAGAACCTAAGCTTCGTTCTAGCATTCAGGTATGGTCAGGTTTGCTTGACTGGGAAACTTTGGAGACAGAAGTGCTGGTGAAAAGATTTGCTGACAACAATGTAAAGCTGAAAAGGGGTACGAGGATTGGGTTTGCATGTTCACTGGTTCGGAAGGATGAACTGAAAGATTTTGAGAGTGATGAAGTTATTCAAGTAAACACGTTGGTGCATGATGTAGGAAGTGATGCAAATGTAGGTGAATGGACAATGGACGAAATCAAAGATGAAGTTGTTTTAAGTGATGAGCTGAACTTAATAGATAAAGAAAGAGTGTGGCAGGTAGTGTGGGATAATAGGAAGTTGCTGAGCAAAGGAGACATGGATGTTGGTAGATCAGCTATGACATCCCACAAAATAGATTTGTGTGATTATACCCCTATTAGTCAAAAGCCTAGAAGATTTGATAGGGAAATGAATGAGTCAGTTGAGAGAGAATGTGAGAAGCTTTGTACGTATGTTAGATATAATTGAACCTTGCTCGACTCCATGGAGTTCGCCTGTTGTCCCGGTACGAAAGAAGGATGGATCTGTTAGATTATGCGCTGACTATAGGAGACTGAACGAAGTAACGAAGCCAGACAAGTTCATTCAAATTAGGCATCGGGAAGTTTTGTTTGGTCTTCACGGCATGCGATATTTTACTTCCTTAGATCTAATACGGGGATATTATCAAATGCCGTTGGAAGAAACTTGCAGGGATTATACCGCTTTCTCTACTGTTCAGGGACAATATCGGTTTAAGTCGGTATCTTTTGGGTTAAAAACGGACCCTAGTGCTTTTCAACGAGAGATGCAAAGGGTCTTGTCCGAATTTTCATGGAGTAAAGTGGTGATTTGGATGATGTGTTGTTGATGAATGAGAGATTAAATAACCATATCAAATTGTTGGATCAGGTGTTAAAAAGGTTTGCTGAAACTGGTATAAAAGTTAATCCCAGCAAATGCAAGTGGGTAGAGGCTGAAGTTCCGTTTTTAGGACATATTGTGGGTGTGAATGGGTTGCGTAAAAAGTCAGAGTACATGGAACAAGTACTTAAGTTTAAACGACCAGAAACAGTTAGTTAGGTACGTGAAATTTTGGGATTAGTTAACTTTCAAAGGAAATTTATAAAAGATTGTTCAGTGATTGCCGCACCTTTGGCTGAAGTGACTGGAGGTAAAAAGAGAGAAAGAGTTGTATGGACTGATATTAGAGTGAATGCATTTGAAAGACTTAAAACGGAAATGGCGCGTGATGTTGCTTTGAGTTTTCCAGATTTTTCACAGAAGGCAGAGAAGTTGGAATTGTGTGTGGATGCATCAGGAAGGGGAGTCGGTGCATGTTTATCGCAAAAGCAGGAGGGTAGTGATAGAGTGATAGCTTACGCATCGATGACATTTATGAAGTTCAGAGGAGGTACTCTACAATTGAAAGGGAACTTACAGCATTACGATGGGGTGTAAAAACATTCAGACCATTCTTACTAGGACAGAATTTTATTATACATACTGATCATCGCCCGTTAACTTACTTATCTAGTATGAAAATGGTTGACAGCAGATTAGCTCGGACGATTGATGACTTGGGTGACTATACCTTTGAAATCAGATATAAGTCTGGCAATGAAAATGTAGTTGCTGATGCTCTGTCTAGACGTTGTGTGGAAGAACTCAAGAAGATGGAAGAGAATGATTGTATGACGGGATTGCCGGAGGGGTTAAGTGTATTAAATGCGCGCCTGGAGGAGGTAATTCCTTATTTGAAAGTTTGTTTCTGGTTCTGGAAAGAATGGAAGCAAATAATTTGCCAGAGAATATACAGGGGCTGAGGGAAGTATTAGTGAATGAATTAGTGAATAATGGGAAAAGATATGGAGTAAGCAAGGCTAGCAAAAATGTGAAAATTTTGAAAAGTATGAGATGGAGTGGAGTGATAACCACTCTAGAAGTGTTGTTGGTAGCAAGTGAACGTTTTAATGTTAAAGTTTGGGTACATTATGGGAAGGAATGGTCGTTCACGTATGTTGGCCCAAATGTCAAGGATAATAATAATTTAAGTAATGTGCATTTACAGTGTTTGAGTGGGGTACATTTTAACCCAGTGATTGACGATGGGGAATTTAAGAGGGGAAACTGTGTATTTGTGAATGAAAATAATAGTGGTGGACAGGACAACTGGATGAATTTTGAAGCAATGAGTGGAAGAGAGATGGTGGAAGAGATATGGTGGAAGAGGAACTTGCCATAAACTTGTTTATGAGTGAGGCAGGGGAAGGCAGTGAAGATGTAACTTCATGCGAGCATGAAGGTAGTGTGGTAGCTTGGACATGGATCAGAATAGGAGAAAAGAAGTTCTGCGCTCTCTTGGATACCGGAGCAGTAATAAGCCTGGTTACAGAAAAGGTGATTGTTCGGCTTCGTGAGTGTGGGTATGCTTTGAGAGAGTTGGAAATTAATATATGGTTAAAAGGAGTGGGTACTAATACAGTTAATGTAAGGAGAGCAGTTGAATTGAAAATTAAAACAAAGTATGGGAAATACGACTTTCCATTTGCGATTGTGTATGAGACCAGTTTACCCGTTTGCTGTATATTAGGGTTGAACTTTTTGAAAAGGCAGATGTAGAGCTGGATTTCAAATGGGCTAGTGTGTGTTATGGAAGTGTAAACAGATTTTCAGTTTTTTGTATACAAGAAGAAATGGTCGAAGAACAGAAGTTGTGCTGGTTGCGTGACTCGTTTCTTCCGTTGAATGTAATACTAGGTTTGCAGGAAAGATCTGATAAGTTGAAACTTTTGAAGGAAAAGGTAGAGAAACAAGAATGTATAAGTGATAAAAAACCTCTTTTAAAAGATTTTAAGAACGTATGGAAAGAAATGAGGGTATTAAAGGATTACTCCTAAGTAGGAGTTTGACGAATGAGTTGTGTACAGCTGTGGTGGAATTTGATCAGATGGTGCATATTGTGGCTGTAATACATAGAGAGCTGGCTCATATAGGAAGGGACAAATTGAGTGAATTGGTATCTGGATACGTATGGCATCCTAAATTGTATATGGTGGTAGGCGATGTATGTAGATCATGCGAACGTTGTCAAAAATCTAAGGTAGGGCATCAGGTTACCTTTCCGCCAACTCTGAAAGTGATTACAAGAGCGCCATTTGAATTGGTTGCAGTGGACTTGGTAGTACTGCCTAGGACAGTGAATGAAAATGTCGATGTTTGTTGTGTGTGTGGATCATTATAATAAGTGGGTATGTGCTAGGGCACTTAAGAATAAAAGTGCGAAAGTGGTTGTAAATGTGTTGGAGAAGCAATTACTGCCTAGTATGCTAAGAGTACCTGTGAAGATGTTGACAGACAATGGTCCCGAGTTTAGAGCAGTAGCTTTTGAAGAAATGCTTGAGAAGTATAGTATCAGTCATGTGTATGCTAGTCCTTATAAACCAGCTTGTTATTGAGTAGTTTGAGTGAAAGAATGAATGATTGGGATGAATATCTGACAAAAGCTTTAATGGTGTATAACAACGCAGTGCATGCACAAACTGCAGTCTCTCCTGCAAGTAAACTGTTAGAAGAAGCACATGTAAGTGGAGGTATGTTGCCCTTGTCGCGGGAAGAGAAAGCTAAATGGTCGGAAGGACATCCTGTATTTTTGCCTTTTGCAGTAGGTGTGAAGGTGTTACGCAAGATAATTACGAACGATCGAAGTGTAAGTAGGAAAATGTCGGAAAGATATGAGGCCCGTATGTTGTGCAGAAGCTGTTGAATGGTGGTGTTTCTTATGTGATTGGAAAGGAAGGCAGAGTTTTGCAAGCTCACCATAGTCACTTGAAGTTGTGGGCGGACCCTCCACAGTATTTAGAAGAGTATTTTAACAGACAGGAGCAGAGTAGTAGGGTAAGTGTAATGGGTGACGTTTGTAGAGAAAGTGATCCAGGGAATGGAGAGGTGAAAAGTAGGACGTTTGATGTAGTAAGAAGAAGAGAAATGCCTCTGTCATCTAGGAGTGATTCTTCGAGTGAAGAAGATAGTGTTTTTGGAAGTGAAAGTGAACGTACAGAGGAAGGGATTCACAATTTTAGGTATATAGCGAAAAAGGTAAATGATTTGGAAAGGTCGAATGAGAAGTTGAAAGAAGAATTAAAAGCTTATGAAAGGAAGTGTGAGGTTCAGCGATGTAACGTCATGACTCAAACTGAAATGACAGGAGTGGCTGGTGAACAATGTAATCGTTTGGGTGTAGATGTTTTTGTACAAACTGAGACAAAGGTGTATGGGTTGGGGGAGCCGTATGTGCTTAATGCTGAAAGGGAGTGGGTGGACCAAGAATGCAGTTGGTCTGACAAGTTGGGGAGTTTGTCAGGTGAAGTGGATTCTTTTGATAGAATTGACGATTCTGAGTCAAATGAACGGAACAGTGTGTGTGAAGATGACTTGGTTCAGAATGAAAATGATGAAATGAGTGATTAAGTGGGACTCTGATGAGAATAAGAGAAAAAGTGAAGAACAAGAAATGTATGTATTTGGTACCTTTGACGCATGTTCAAAGTGATGGAAGTATAGAATGGTCTGATGTGGAACTTAGAGAGACTGGTGTGAATTCTGACGATAGAGAGCAAGCAATTGGTATGAAGGTGGATGACGGTGAATCAGAAGTGGAGCCAAGAATGGATGAGTGCATACATACAAGAAGAGAATCAGAGGATTTATGTGGCAGTGTGAAAACGAAGAGGAGCTTGTCAAAGATATTTTCAGTATCAAGTTATACAAGATCAAAGGGAACAGTGAAAGATATTCCCAATGTTCAGCAAAGAGCACGGGGTTTAAGAAAATAAAGAAAACAGTAGGTGAAGCGTGAAGGGAGAATTGTTCAGGATCTTTAGTAAAATTGTTGATGTTTTTGTTGAACCTTTATTTACAGTTAATGTAATTTAAAATTGTTATATTTATAATGTCACTTTGCAAGAAATGTTACTTATACGGTATTATTACTTGTTTTTGTAAGTTCTTATTTGGTTAAATATATTTGTTTGTGATACGTAAAGAAATTGTCAAGTTCTTATTTAACGAAAACATTATGGTAGATAGGTAATTGAAGAGTTTAGTTTATTCATTCCCCTCAATATCTGACTTTCAAGTGGGTAATGGTGTGGTGTGGAAGAATGACTTGTCATTCTTGGAAGAGGAGTAATGTAAGAGTGTGATTGGTATGGTAGGGTCATTGTGAAAGTTGAACGTGAGCGATAGGTGGAATGTGAAACTAGAGCTTGGTGTGAATGATTTGAAAGTGAGCAAGGTGAAAGGTGGTAATGGAAGTTTTGGGATGATTCGTGTTTGTGATCTGAACAATAGAAGTTGGAAACGGGAGATTCAAAGTTAGAAGTTGCAAGAAGTTGGATATTTGAATGTGAGTTTGTCGGCATTAGATGATTTAGATCTGCAATCACTTCAGGGTACAGAGTACAGTGGTGTCTTTGTGTCTTGTGTCTTTGCCTATAGTGCAAGTGTGGAAGCCTCTATACGAGGCTCCAAATTTGGAGTGTGGAACAACGCTTGGGTTCGGCTGGGGAACTGAATTCCTGGTTCAATTAAAACCGTTTCGTCTACCCGAGCTGAACGTGAACGGTCGGAACGTTTTGTGGCTCCGTTCCGAGGCTGAGCTTCTGAGCTTCATCAGTAAATTCGAGAATTAAGACAGGATTGGAGCAAAGCCTATCCTTTCCTGCCCGTCTAAACACCACTGCTACTGGACTAGCCGAAGTAAAGTGATAGCCGAAGTGATAATTTACTTTAAGTAGGCACAGGATGTACTGCTTCTATATTACTTTAAGTGTTAAGTTTAAGTGTTAAGTTTAAGTGTTAAGTTTAAGTGTTAAGTTTAAGGTTGTGTTAAGTCTAAATGTTAATTTAAGTTTATATTTAGGGTTTGGTAAATATATTTAATTTATTTAAATGTATCTTTTACTGGACCTTTAATGGGCCGAGTGGATAAATTGTTTGCTAAACACCACATTGCTTTTCGAACCCATAAGTACTGTAAGTAAAAGAGTTCCAGTAACAGTATTGTATCAGTAAGTGACGCATCCGGAAACAAGTAGCAGCCGGTAACAAGGAATTTTCCGGTAACACAGTGACTTATTAAAAATTTGTTATGGGGCCTACGATAACGTCTTTCAAATCTTTCAAATGTCTAGATAAAGCGCGTCAGGGCCTGGAGCCTTGCTAACTTTTAGCTTATCGATATTATGCGCAATCTCACCCTCGTAAAGTTATTTCATTCAAAATAGTCTCGCTACTAAATGGAACGATATCGTCCACGTCGGGGACATTATTTACGTCTTCTACGGTAAAAACTGTCGCAAAAACGTTGTTAAAAATACCCCCCATCGCCTGAGCGTCGGAAGCCAAAGCGCCGTTAGCGTCCACTAGAGGGCCTATTTTATCTTTTATCGGCTTACGATTATTGACGTAGTCAAAAACTTTTAAGATTGTTACTATCCGCAGCTACAAGTATCTCAAAATCACGCTTAGCATTCCTAACAAATCTTTTAACCTGACGTCTAAGCTCGATATATCTATTAAAGTTAGCTATCGTGCCATTGCGCTTATTAAGTCTATAAGCTATGTTACGCTCGTTTATGAACTCGCCTATTTCCCTAGTCCACCAATTGGGCCTACCATGATTACTAGTGCGCTTGGGCCTACGCGGAATAAACTCCCTTTCGATATTCAAAAAACTTTCTTTAAACGGTTCCCAATGAAAATTTGCATCATTACCCATAAATAAATTATCCCAGTCCAATCTCTCATCCTATCCGCAAAACTGTCAAAATTAGCCCTACGAAATTCAGGGACTTCTATTACGTTACTATCCTTACTCTTTTCTCTCAATAGCTTAAACCTAATAATTTGGTGATCACTACATCCCAAACTCTCACCTACTTCCAACCCTTCGACTATATTTTCGTCGTTCGTCATCACCACGTCTAAAATATTGTCATCACGCGTTAGTTCAGTAACCATCTGTCGTAAAAAATTAGGTAAAACTTCACAAGACACCCACATTGCCATGAAACATGCTACAGTAACGAAACATATCAGTCGATAGAGCAGAAAAAATGGTGCAAGCAGCTATGTATCATTTTGAAAATATTAGAAAATAACAAAGTTATGACACTATGAAGATGTTACTAGGCCTATCATAGCTTACACGATTTGGATCTTTTCCGTTTCATGGACTGTTTCCGATTTTGTTGAAAATAAGATGTTTAATGTAGGTTAACTGAATGCCCGGTTAGGTCAACTGTACGCCCTTGACGATTGGTTAGGTTAAGTTGTGATATTTTCGTTAAAACTAGCGAAAATATCACGACTTAACCTAACCAATCATTAAGGGAATACAGTTGACCTAACCAGGCATTCAGTTAACCTACATTAAATATCTTATTTTCAACAAAATCGGAAACAGCACATGAAACGGAAAAGATCCAAATCGTATAAGCTATGATAGGCTTAGTAAGATCTTCATAGTGTCATAACTTTATTTTCTAATATTTTCAAAATGATACAAAGCTACTTGCATCATTTTTTCTGCTCTATCGATTGATATGTTTCGTTACTGTAGCATGTTTCATGGCAATGCGGGTGTCTTGTAAAGTTTTACCCGGCAGTTAAAGTTTCCGACAACTATACTATCCGATTATTAATAAAGTTACTAAGAAGTGTGTAAAATCTAGTATCGATATCGAGGGGTTGAACGGGAGGTCTATAAACAACAACGAAATTAAAGCTAATACTACGCACTCTAATTTCAACGCATATCGCATTAATTGCTGCCGGAAAATCTATCTTAACCTCGATAGCCCCCTAAGGGAATTACGAACGTACAACAAAACGCCGCCACCAATCCTATGTAACCTATCATTAGTAAAAAGTTTAAAACCCGCTATATCAAATTCCCCCAAGTCCCGAGTTACGGTATTTAACCACGTTTTGGTTATAGGAATTATATCGTAGTTCCCGGAATAAATTATCGCCTTATATTCGTTCAATTTATTTCTAATACTACACGCGTTACAATAAAAGACGTTTAAATTATTTTTTACCACGGATCGGCGTTTCCCGTTTAAAGAGGGCTTCGACCTATACAGCTTTCGAACGTTCTCATCGATTAACCTACCAAGCCTAGCATTCCCTATTTCATTGAAATGCACCCCCATCTTTTATAAAAAGGCTAGGATCACTGAATTCTGACCACAGCTTTACGAAGGGTACATTTTCCTGAGCACAAATCTCTTCTAGTTTAGTGTTAAAAAATAGTTTTTGACGTAATCCTAAAATTTAAACCGCGCCTAGGGGTAATACCTAGAACTAAAGACCTATCTGACCTTGCCCTCAGGGACCTAACTAACCCCTTATATCTCTCCAAAAGGTCAGGCACCCTCGTATCGGGTCTATACTAGTCGTTGCCCCTTACCATCGTCACTAACATCGAGTGATGGGAAGCAACATCAATCGTATCTATTCGTCACTAATTCTGTGAACCCTGGTCCCTGGTAGACAGACCCTCCTCCTCTTGGTTGGATTCCGTTCAATGAACTCCTTATCCATATGACGCACTAAGGAATCCCCAATTAAAATCGTTTCCCCCTCGTTCACATCCCTATCCAAGTTGGCGAAAGGATTCGAAACCTCGATAGGGGTGGGGGGAGGATTCCTATCACCTAACGCACGTGGCCTAGCTCCACCCTTTGTTATTATTGAATGTTTCACCAACAGTGACCTTGAAGGCGTAACCATAATTTCTTACGGTATTTTACTGTGTTTTGTTCGAATCTGCAATCCGTATCTTGCGCAAATGCTTATTAAGAAAGTTATAAATAGTATAAAAATTATAGGTTCCGTATGACGATATACCGACATTGGCCAATCAGAGCACGGCATGCATAAACGTCATTGTCACGTGATACTCCCGCGCAGGTGCGGCGATTGAAATTTGAATTCAACAGTCGCTTTAGGATGTTTGTTTGTGGTGGGAGCTCCCTGTCCGAGTGCGACGTAATCTAGGCCTAGGTTAGCTTAGGGGTATTACTTACCTTTCCGGGTTCCGAATTCATTATGGGGTACCCATGCCCGGTTAGGTTAATTAAATGCCCGGTTAGGTTAATTGAATGCCCAGTTAAGTCAACTGTATGCTCGGTTAGGTCAACTTTATGCCCTTGACAAGTGGTTAGGTTAAGTTGTGTTATTTTCGTTAGTTTTAACGAAAATATCACGACTTAACCTAACCAATTGTCAAGGGCATACAGTTGACCTAGCCCGTTTGGTTTTTGTTAATATTCAAAATACATTTTTCTAATGTATTTTGGTGTGTTTGGTTCATATATGACCTTCATTTCTAACGAAAATGAACCAAAACATAGGAAAACTTTAATGTTTCATAACTTTGTTTCGGTTCATTTGGCAAGATATGAAGGTTATATTTGAACAGAAAACACCAAAATACATTAGAAAAATATATTTTGGATATTAATTTCAGTTGGTGAAACATTCAATAATTACCCCACCCTTAACTACTCTAAATCCCTCCCCGTCTACTAATCCCGGACCAACCTTAACCCCGTCCTCAACTCTCTCTAACCTTCCCGATAAGCTACCTATACTAGAAACTAGGTTCCTAACCTCGCCCTTCAACTTACTAACGCCTTCAACGTTAGTATAGGTTCGGCCTTCGTCAACTGCAAGCCTACCCCTGCCCTCATCATGCGTTGCAAGTCTTTCAGTCACCTCGCGTACACTACGTTTTAAATCAACTATCTCTTCGCTTAACTCACAAAAGAAACAAACCGATCTCTCGGTAATCGCCGTAGGACCGCCGTTGTAATCTTTAAAATCCGTATACCACCGATTAACCCCACACCTAGCACACGACGCTTTCTGCGACGGCATCGCGCAAGTTAAAGTAGTTAACGTTTATAACCGTCAAGTTTAAATTAAATTAAGCCGGCACGCTATGCCAACTTCTAATCCCGGACCAACCTTAACCCCGTCCTCAACTCTCTCTAACCTTCCCGATAAGCTACCTATACTAGAAACTAGGTTCCTAACCTCGCCCTTCAACTTACTAACGCCTTCAACGTTAGTATAGGTTCGGCCTTCGTCAACTGCAAGTCTACCCTGCCCTCATCATGCGTTGCAAGTCTTTCAGTCACCTCGCGTACACTACGTTTTAAATCAACTATCTCTTCGCTTAACTCACAAAAGAAACAAACCGATCTCTCGGTAATCGCCGTAGGACCGCCGTTGTAATCTTTAAAATCCGTATACCACCGATTAACCCCACACCTAGCACACGACGCTTTCTGCGACGGCATCGCGCAAGTTAAAGTAGTTAACGTTTATAACCGTCAAGTTTAAATTAAATTAAGCCGGCACGCTATGCCAACTTCTAATCCCGGACCAACCTTAACCCCGTCCTCAACTCTCTCTAACCTTCCCGATAAGCTACCTATACTAGAAACTAGGTTCCTAACCTCGCCCTTCAACTTACTAACGCCTTCAACGTTAGTATAGGTTCGGCCTTCGTCAACTGCAAGTCTACCCCTGCCCTCATCATGCGTTGCAAGTCTTTCAGTCACCTCGCGTACACTACGTTTTAAATCAACTATCTCTTCGCTTAACTCACAAAAGAAACAAACCGATCTCTCGGTAATCGCCGTAGGACCGCCGTTGTAATCTTTAAAATCCGTATACCACCGATTAACCCCACACCTAGCACACGACGCTTTCTGCGACGGCATCGCGCAAGTTAAAGTAGTTAACGTTTATAACCGTCAAGTTTAAATTAAATTAAGCCGGCACGCTATGAAAACTTCTAAATTGCTAAAATCACTAATATTCAGTTACTTAACTATAACAATGTGAATATAAACGCAAGTATATAAAATTAAGAACTTTCCAACAGTAAGTTTATCGGCAATATCCAAAAGTAGAAACAATATCAGAGAGCCCAGGAATGCGTATGCTCAGTAAGGAGTCTGGCGCAGTGTTGCCAGGTCTGAATTACATAATTTCTCTCGGTTCGCTCTTAAAATTCCCTTTTTGGTCTAAAATCTTCCTATACACCTGCATTTAAAGCAATATGTATGAATATAGATTTATTTGTGTCTCTATCGTAAGATTAAAGTATTATTTAGCAATATTGTTATATATTTTTCAATTACTACAGTGAAAATTTGTTTCTGGATATATAAATATCTATATCTACTCAAAATTTCCCTATTCAGAGAATATTGGCGTTATTTGGTGATTTATTTCCTTAAAACAGGGATATTTCCCTGTACTTGGCAACACGTCTGGCGTCGTTGTTTAACGTAATGTATACAATTGTGTGTGTGTGTGTGTGTGTGTGTGTGTGTGTGTTTAATCACCCCTACAGTAATCGCAAATTATATCAGGCTGACATTGTATATGAGGATCATTGCAAAATGGATGGACTCACTCCATGTACACTGTACAGTCATTATGGTTGGTCTTTTATGAAAATGACTTTTCTTTGATTTTATAAATTAGTAATACAGTTTACAGTTTCCGTTAATTAAGTTAGCCACTGTATTTTGCACAATACTTTTCAGGGATCATCTGAAAGTCAGGGCCCACAGCCTTCTTTAGTTAGTCTTATAAGGCTAACTAACGAAAATATCACGACTTAACCTAACCAATCGTCAAGGGCGTACAGTTGACCTAACGATTGGTTAGGTTAAGTCTTGATATTTTCGTTAGTTAGCCTTGTAAGGCTAACTAACGAAGGCTGGGGGCCCTGATCTTCAGGTAACCCCTTTTCCGTTATACCCCCACAAATGTTAAGTTTTTACTATATGAATACAATGCTTATTAATATAGTTTTAGAAATTTATTATTTATTATGGACATTGGCACTTGTAGGTTATCTCCCCCCCCCCCCCCACCAATTTTATTTTGACATAATATTTTCGTTAAAACTAACGAAAATATCACGACTTAACCTAACCAATTACACTGGGTAACAAAATTTGAAAATTTTTCTGTTTATTGTGATTTTTCTGTCGTTTCTTAATGATTTCGGGGCGCTGATTCCAAAAATGATATTGGTTTTGCTCTATCATCAACCGTTTCAAAAATATAGGTTATCACACTTTTCATATGGCAAAGTAACTTATATAAAGAAGGCTAACATAAATATTTTCCGAAAATAAAAACACTATTGGAAATTAATGTTTATTGAGCCAAAATTGTTTGACAAACCCAAAATGGTGCAAAGGATATAATATATATCATGAGGAGAACCGATAAGGGAATAACAAGCCTCGTTATGCAGTGTGCGTTCCTTAAAAATGCACTGAAGAACGCGACTTCCGCGTATGAACATTCTTATCCTTTCTGATCAGCGACCATACGTAGTCTCCCATCATGGAAGCATCCCAATGGCCCTGGTACCTTTTCTCCATCGTTTGAATATCTTGATGGAATCTTTCGCCATGTTCTTCACTCACATCGCCCAGGTTATCACGAAAAAAGTCGATGTGAATGCAGATAGTGTAATTTTAAAGACATACGGCACCCCATTTTGCCATAGCACTTAGTCAAGTTTGACACTAACTCCTTATAGTTTGGTGCTTTATGGTTGCCTAAAAACCCACGAACCACATCACGGAAAGCACACCAAGCCTCTTTTTCGATCGGAGTCATCTTGGCTTCAAGGTTCTTTGAATTCAACAGCGCCTTGACTTGTGGTCCTACAAAGATGCCAGCCTTGACTTTGGCCTCAGAGAGTTTAGGGAAGACCCGAATCTGTTGGAAAACTTCCCCTCCAAAATCTAACGCAGTTAGAAACTGCTTAATTAGACCCAACTTAATATGGAGAGGTGGTAGGGTAGCAGAACTATGTCAGGCTTCACAAGAAGTTCCCTGAGTACATTGTACTTTCCTGGTTGCAGTCCTTCACGTGGAGGCCACTGAACTGTTTTATAGTGCTCAGTTGAAGCCCTGCTATCCCACAGGCAAAGAAAACATGAATATTTAGTAAACCCTCCTTGTAAACCTAACAGGAAACCAATCATTTTTAAATCACCACACACGTCCCAGTTGTATTGTTCATATCCGATTTGAGTGAGCAGTTGTTTGACATTTTCATAGTCCTCTTTCATTTGAACAGAATGTGCAACTGGTATAGATGGATATTTGTTCCCATTGTGGAGTAGAACAACTTTTAAACTCAGAGTTGAACTTTCAATAAACAGGCGCCACTCTGAGGGTATATGTGTTAACCCAATAGCTGTGAATAGACCATTAACCTCGCTGCAATAACAGAGAGAGCCATTGACATCGTAGAACCTTGCAAACTCTTCATGCCGCTTTCGGTATACAGTGCTCTTGCAGTCTTCTCCAAGCAAATTCCACGCTTTGAGTCTGGAGGTCAGAAGCTCAGACCCTGATTTCGTCAGACCCAAATCTCTAATTAAGTCGTCCAATTCCCTCTGATTTGGAAAGTGGGGGTTTGTACTGAAAGTTACTGTATATTCTTCATCATGAATGTCCTCACCAGCCAACATCTCAGATGAGCTAGCTGCATCCTCATTTTCAACCTGCAAAGCAAAGAAACAAAATATAGGCATAGCTATATATGTAGAAGAGCATCAGCAGTAAGAAAAATCGACACATAATGACCCACAGTCTGTAAATACAGAAGGTAAAGTAATGGATAGATACCTGTTCTGGTAGGGCGGGTCGTACTCAGGTGACAACATGAATCTGAAGGAAATCCTACCATCAGGGGTGTCTAAATTATGTGTTTTTACATGGGGAATTCAAATATGAGCTTCGTTTTTGGATAGGATAACTCTAACCTACATCATTTTGTATTTCTAAATTGCCAATTTTACCCTTTTGAACCCCTTTATAATATATTAAAAGATATAAGGTAAATCATTTATATTGACAAGGCCAAATCAACTTTACATATATTTATTAATAGGTGAACTGCATGTATATCACTGGATATAATTACAAAGATCATTCTCCTGACATCTTGAACTTTGCCAGGTTGCACAAATCCTGCTTTGACTCAGACTTGGACATCAGCTTCCTGCTGGTCTCCTGAGCCCTGATCCCTCCATCCCTCTTTTCCTATGAGAAGTACTTAGCAGAAGCCTCAGTCACCATTTTAACAACCCTCTCAATGCTTTGTGTGTGGCAAGGCCAGTTGCGCACCTCCATGGGGGTGTTGATGAAGTTTTTCACCTCTGAGGTGCTTAGAGAGCAGGTGAGAGGTGGCTCTGACACACCTTCTGACCAGCTGATCAAGTCACCGATGCTGGAAGCATCACAATTGATGTCAGGTGTCCTTCTGCTCCTAACAGAGGAGTCCCCCAGCTGAGTGTCCGGGTCCCCCTCTCCCCTGATGGCCAGGATTCTCTCCACCCCTTCAATCCTCTCCTTCTGATCCTCAGAGCAGAGTAGTGTTTGGAGGATGACTTCACTGTGGGCATACCAAGCAGATCTTCTCACAGTTGGCATCACAATATCCAGCACCTCCTTTCTCTGGGACTTGAGGCAGTCCAGCTGAAAGAGGATGTGCCTAGGCCCTTCGATCCAGGGGTGCTTGACCTTCACGTTGAACCAACATGGGTAATACACTCCAATGATGAATTCCACAATGAATTGCAGAATCTTCAGGTTCTTTCCTTTAAGTCCGTGCTTTGACACCCAGAGCCTGAGAAGTCTGTTCGCTGTGGTGAGCCAGCGGCTGTGGTTTACTGGTCCTATCTCTAACAGAGCCAGCCCTGCAGGAAGTACTCCATCCCTGACTGCACAGACAATTTTATAGCCATAGTTTTGATCAGTTGAGATATCTTGAATGACCTTGTCAGGAAGCTTGATCAGTGGAGGGCCAACAGAGATTCGGGTGAAGTTTGGATTGATATCAAAGTCTGTAGCAGAATCAAGGAGCTTTCCTATTGGCCCGGATAATTTTTTGTCTGACAGAGTAGGGCCATCAAGGTCAACAATGAGATGGCGCAGGGGAAGTTCAACAGTGTGCAGGTTGCACACCAACCAGACCAGCTTTCTCCCCAGGTGCAGCTCCAGCTTCCGCATTACTCCAGCTTTCACACCAGTGTTGACATTTGTTGAGTCTCCTCCAATGGCCAACAAGGTCTTATCATAACCCCTCTCTTTCAGCCAGGCAAACAGGACCTTAGCAATCTTCTCCGCATGTGACTCCTCTTTAGTTGCTTTCTCTGGGGTAAAGTGGAACAGATAGTAGCTGCCAGGCTCACTAACAACACTATAGTGTTCTTCCTTGATCTTTGCGGGAAAAGATTGGTCACTGCCCTCAGCTTCCATCATCACATTGGTCAGGTCAATCCGCCCATCAAAGAGGATGCAAGAGATCCCCCCCTCCTCCCTGCACTTCTTCTCGAACTGTTCCCCCAGCTCTCTCATCAACTTCTCCTGTGCTCTCTTGACCTTGCTTTTATCAATCACTTTACTTGTATTGTCTTCTGTGATGATTCCTGCGTCAATCAGAGCTGCTGTTGCTATCGCTGCAGTTGGCCTCAGCCCTATGCCATACCTTACACTAGCAGGGGCAATGTTTTGAATCTCATCATAGTTTTTCTGTACCTTTGCCGAAGCTGCTGGCTCAGGGTCAGTTTGAGGGAAGAGCTCAACTTCAGGAACAAACTCATCTTCATCACCACTTCTCTCCAATTCTCCAATCTCTCCAATTCTATCCCCTCACTGCAAGCCGAGGTGGTAAAATAGCTTCATAAATCATGAGTCACTTCAAATATTTCACAAAACGTTTTAGAATGTTCTGAAACGTTACATTCTAGCCTCTGAGAAAGGTGGCTCAGAAAATGACCTTATGCGCGCCAGAAAACCGTCAAAATATTTCATATACCAAACTGTATGATAATTACAATTAAGTGGAATGGCACACCTTTTTATTTGAGTATTTAAATATTATTATTATTATATGAATTACATTATATGTGTTTATATGAATTAGTTAGAACAATGCTCTATGAGAGATAACGTGAGCAGCCATGATGGAAAACGTGAGAAGACATATTCTGGGGTAACTACAATAGTAAAATAATCAACAATTTAATAATAATCAACTGCAAAATGATGTAGGTTAGGGTTATCAGAATTAAATATTTTCTTCAGAATTGTGTTCTATACACCAAAATATGTCATTTGAACACCCCTCTCCATTGATTTAAAAAAAATGCATAGTATGACCCGCCCTACGAGTGTTCTGGTGGACACGACGCTATGCTTGGATACTGAAGAGTCTGCCTTCCTTTAACGTTCCTGTACTTAGAAACATCTACCATGCAGTAGGAGCAATCGTCGTGGTGGCTCTTTGGTTCTCTCCATATTCTGGGTACCGCAAAGGGCATTGCCTTGCGTACTCCCCGCAGCCACCCTTCAAGTGTGGAGCGGCAGCTTCCACAGATCACATGGGGTGCCCAGGGCTTATCTTGGTCACCCATAGGCATACCAAAATAGAGCCGATACGCGATCCAGAACTTGGTGCCTTTCACAATCTTGTGCGATACTTGCTTGGGGCCTATGTAATACCCACAAACGTAGCAGAATATATCCGGTGAGTGTTTACAAGCTCTAGTTGCCATTCTCTTTAGCAAACTGTACTACATTAATCATAACCTGCAGATATAGAGAGAAGAGTTATTAAATCTGCAACAGATTACAGATTTCAGAAAAAAGATGTATTCACAACACTGAAATAATGTTCGCAATAAAAAAGGATCGATAACACTCAAATCGTCAGCACAGAGAAGCACAGAAACACACTACCTCAGTGCTGGTAACCATCAGGCAAACAACCTGCTTTCTTTGTGTGCTCACACTTATTGACTTCTCAGACTCTGCGCTCTTCTTTATATAGCACAGTGGAAGTTTCGGGCAATTTCTAGAGCAAGAAACTGTCAACGAACATCCGGATTGTTCTCAACAATTCCTGATTATTCTGATATTGCTGCGCCCATAATAACATTATACTGGTAAAACATGAAAAATGGATTATCTCTGAAACCATTGATGATACACACAAACCAAGGTCAGATTTGGACTCAGCGCCCACAAATGCTTATAAAAACATAAAAAATTCTATATAAACAGAATCAGTGTTACACAGTGTTATCAAGGGCGTACAGTTGATCTATTATTAATTGTAACATTGCTTGTTTCTGGAATAGTATTTACTATTTACTAATAGATCAACTGTACGCCCCTGATAATTGGTTAGGTTAAGTCGTGATATTTTCGTAAGTTTTAACGAAAATATTCTATCAAAATTGGTGGGGGGAGATAACCTATAAGTACCTGGACATTTACAAAATGAATACAATATATATATATATATATATATATATATATATATATATATATATATATATATATATATATTGACGATTGGTTAGGTTAAGTCGTAATATTTTCGTTAGTTTTAACGAAACTATTACGACTTAAATTGAACTACGATTCAAAATTACAAATCACTTCAGTTTTTATTATCGTAATAAATTATGTTTACACAAACACGCGTAGGCCTATAAAAACTACTCTTAGTTAATAAGCTAGTGGTTCCCAACTTAGGGGTAAATTACCTCACTCACTTGGGTAATGACAACTACTTTGTGGGGTAATGACACGCGACAGAAGTTATAAAAAATAATACTGTGATAATCGAGAAACTATAAAAAATACTATCTAATGATTGGGGAAAGGGGCTGGATTAGAATTGGGTTTTGGGTAACCATGCAAAAAAGGTTGGGGACCCCCAGAGGCGGATTAAGACACCTCGGGGCCCCGGGGCAATAAAGAATATCATGGCCCTTTTCTATAGCTTTTTATTAACAATACATGTACAGTACATAGTACATTTACACGAATTATATGTACGGTGCTCAGGCTAATTGAGAAACAAACTTAAAAGAACCTTAACACAGTGTATTTTGCCGTTTGCCAAAACCAAACAGTATTAAACAAACTTTATTTTAGGGCAGGGTTGGCAAAAACCCAGCAAAAACCCCAAAACCAACTGGTTTTTTGCTGGGTGGTTGGGTTTTTGCTGGGTTTTTGGATTTTTTCCAACCCCGCTTTAGGGCCTATAAAACATAAAATAAAACAGGGAATTTGTCAGTTTGTGTACTGTCATATTTAATCAAAGAAATTTGCGAAATCTCAAATTATATCATCGAAACTCAGTTGATTGGGGGACCCCTCAAGCATGGGAGCCTGAGGCTTCAGCCTCACTAGCTTCAGTGATGATCCGCCACTGCCCGGACCGCTGTATAAGGAATCATACATTTTAAAAATTCTAAGGGATTTACTTTTCTCATTTAATTATGTGTACACCTTTTAATTATATGTACACCTGCTAAAAATTAATATTTGGCTAATTTTTTTTACGGCAAATTGACTGTTAATAAAATTTAATTATTGGGTTGTTTAACCTTCTTCGCAATCTCTAAGCTCATATGACGGAAGTGACTTACATATTTACGTGAGATCCAAACTACCGGTCGCTACATCATCTGGACACGGAAAGCGATTTCCCATCCAACGACTGACCAGACCCAATGTCGCTTAACTTCCCTGCTGATCGCTGGGGAGCGGTGTTACAACATTAGCAACGACGTAGCCCTCGTTAATAATATTACTCTCTAATTTGAACTTTAAGAAAACGAAAACATATTTTGACTTTATTTCCAAAACAACACGAAACATGTCGTGGAATAATTAACTATTTTTAGAAAATAGGTCTCTCATGCCATAAATGAATCATTAGTGAAAAAATAAAATTTAAACGCAACAAGTGTCCTCTTTCGTGTTAAAGAATTCGGACATTCTATTTACTGTAATTTAAAGCCGTTTCTTTTCATATTGGAACGATATTTTCTCAATTTGTACATTTTTCCTGCGTGGTGTTCCAATTTAGAAAACATGAAAACGTCGTCCGTTCAATATCTAATAAACTTTTGTTTTTTTATATTAAATTTAGTTATTGTATACTACTACTACTATTACTACTAATAATAATAATAATAATTTCGGATCAAGTAAAGATAAGCACCCCCAGCCTTCTTTAATTAGCCTTATAAGGCTAACTAACGAAAATATCACGACCTAACCTAACCAATCGTCAAGGGCGTACAGTTGACTTAACGATTGGTTAGGTTATGTCGTGATATTTTCGTTAGTTAGCCTTATAAGGCTAATTAAAGAAGGCTGGGGGTGCTTATCTTTACTTGATCCATAATTTCTTTAAGGCTCCCTTCTAAATTAATAATGTGTTATATATAATGGTAAGATTCTTTCAAAAGAGAATTGTGTTGCTCATTATTAAAGGAATCCTTGACCTGGACTACCTTATACTCTTTACGTCTTTAAGAGCAAATAATTTACAGTGCAGAAAATTTAATTTCAATTCTGTATATGAATTATTTCTTGCGAGGGTCAGTTCCTCGTGGTATGGTGAATTACATTATTCATAAGCATGAGTCATTCTTAGCGTTGACTCACACAGCAAAATTTACAACAATTTTTTGATAAAGGTATCGATAAAAATACAACCTATATGGACCGTATGTGTTGCTTTAGACAAGCTGCTGCTTGGCACCATAATGATACGGGCCTATTTATAATTCATATTAAAAATGAGAGTAATTAAGTCTTTATGCACGCCCCAAATGCATGACAGAAGGACATAATACGGATTATCATACATATCGCGTGTTATCTATCTCCTTTGAAACACGTTACATTAACGATCGATCGCTGGCAAATAATAATAATTGAAGATGATGTCATAAAAGTTTAAACGAAATCCTTAATAGCTGACCTACTTATACAGGCGGAGGACTCTGAGGGTTATGAGGCACCCCGAGGGGACTCGTCTGACGTTACACTCATTCCAGACTCAAGTTCTTCTAATTATTAAATGATCGATCATTATTTCTTTGTAGTAATCAATTTCCATAAGTATACGAAGAAATACATGGTTACAGAATGTGTGATTTATTTGCCTTTTACGGTATTTTTATCCATGCAACTATTTTAAGTGTCACCCATAATGGTGGGAGCAAAGGGTAAAAAAATACAAAAACTCAAAATCAGAATTTACATTTAAACAGTGACAGATGGAATTGCAGAAAATCGTCTTCCTCCTCCACATAAACTCCAAGCAAAGAAATGTATAAAGAAACAATGATCCCTCTTTCACTTCACACCATGATAGGTTGCGTTGTCACGAATATATATATATATATATATACACACAGGGTGTCCCATAAGTCCGGTCTCATAGGAAAAATTTGTTAAAATTAAATTTACAAAAGTAATACATTAGAACTAAAGTAAATGTTCAAATTGATGTCGTGTTTTGGGACCTTTTTTTTATTGCAGGTAGAATAACACGCAATGGTTAATATGGAAACGAGTTAAACTCGTGAGGAAAAGGCCTCCGCCTTTTCCTCATCAGTGTAACTCACTTCCACATTGGCCATTTCTACCAGCAACAAAAAAAAAGGTCCCAAAACAAGACATTAATTTGAAAATTTGTTTTAGTTCTAATATATTATTTTTGTAAATTTAACTTAAAATAAATTTTCCTACGAGACAGGACTTATGGGACACCCTGTATATACGAAATTCCCTATTTCTTACCAATAAATATCAGTTAGAAACAAAGTTCGACAGGGCGGTTTTAACTAACTGTAGGTACAGTTAGTTAAAGTCGGGATACACTTAACCACACTTACCTTACGGCATATTGTATCCCGACTTTTGTAACCGATGGTACATCCTCATTGTTTCCAGGGTACAAAAACTGCAAACAACGACAATTTCAACTGTTCAATTTTTTCTTGTAATGATATGACATCCTACAACGTCATAAGATTAAAAATAGCCCTTTATGGTGTCCATCCATTGCAAATCAACTCTGCAAATCCGCTCTTCCTGATATATATATATATATATTATTGCTTTTTTCTAGGAAAAAGTTACCGAAATTCTCCTACTTTTTTTACGATCTTTTCCACTAGTTACTCCATCCCACCCATGACCATCCCGATCCAAGAGAATTCTTCTCATGATGTTTAAAAATTTGTCACGTAATAAATAAACGATAAAATAGTAATGGAAATTAATTTCCTTAATAGTATCCTCTATTAATTAATATTTATTCATTGCTAATCTTACTTCACAATAGACTTTTTATGAGAAGAAATGATTGCTATTTTATTACCCTTTTGTTTATTTTTGCTGTCAATTCATTAAAAGGTACCGGTACGCTGTACCCGTGCGTTCCGGCAGAAAAAATTATATATATATATATATATATATATATATATATATATATATATATATATAGTTATTAAAATCTAAAATAAAAAAAATTTCAGTGTCTGGGAAGAGTCAGCTGTCTGTCTATAGCTGCAGTCTGGCACCGGCACCGTATTGATTATATTTCAGAGAGGAAACTTTTTCTCTTTCAGGATAGCTACCATTGGTAACGTTCACGTACGTACGTACGTATATACAGCCTCAAGTGGAAGATCCTAAACCACACACGAGCAATTGAATGAATGGAAGTTGCAATGAAAGTTAGAATGACTTGCGTCGGTAATTCGGTGTTTAGGAAAGAAATAAAAGTTGGGCTTTTATCTCTTTTTCGCAGTAACTCAGAAAACTACAAGTAGTGGGGTACTTTCGTTTAACTTTTCATGGGTCACTGTAGAGATACATTGGACGTAAAGCGGCAAAACAAATTAAAAACAAATTGATTGTATTCTGCACTATATATGCATTTAGCCAATATCCACGCACGTATCGGTATTTGCGTTAAGATCATAATAAGTTTTTATAGAGAAAACTAAGTTTCTACAGGGTGGCCCATAAGTTCCAGTCTGTTATAATTAAAGCTAAAAAAAAAAAAAAAAAAAAAAAAAGTCCCGATTGGGACTTATGGGCCACCCTGTATATATCGAAATATGCGAAACAAAATTTCCTAATTTAACTGTATTTTCATGCTGAAAGATATTATGAAATTAAATTGAAAGAACGGTTCGTGGACTCCAAAACCGGATTATCTTTTTCGATACATTCTTTAAAACAGTTTTTTTCACTGTACGTTCATCAAATCCAAAACGGATTTTATAACAAAAATGGCATAACGAAGCGATTCTGGAGCTAAATATATTTAAACCTATGCCCAGATATGGGTCACAATGGTTAAAGACGAAACTAGGAAGTAATCCGTGTTTCGCTTAAAAAGTTTATTTTTAACGTTAAGTTTATGTTAATTAAAGTTTCACCACTTCTTTTTCTTAATTTTTGTACTGTTAACCATCCCAAACACTTTATAACATTACGCATTTAACTAAAATATTTCACCCATTTTGTCATATATGTATTTATTCCAGATATTTTGCAGACGAATACAATTTTCTTTTTTTTGTATTTTGAGAAAATTAGTATCAGACATGCCTTACTGGGGTTAACCATAATAATTAATGTTTACATAAAAGTTAAAACAAAACTTACCGAAATTAATCCAACGTTGTACAACCGTAATGCAGACGAAATCGTTCAATTCTTTCTGGTACCGAACTTCAACCTACTTCACCCTCTCAACTTCCGTATAACACTGATTAGGGTGTGTTGCTGCCAGCTGCTTCCCCATTTATAGGAACCGGCACAGGCGAAAGAAATGTTCTGAAAAAATTTTGCCCATCAAGTATTTATTTACTTATTTCTGAAATCACGTTCTTAAAAGTTTCACAAATACAATTGAACACACAGAAAATTTGTTTTATGGTACGTTCATAATATACAGACAGGATTATGCTTATTTTATGGATTTGCAAATGGAGGAAATGTCTCAAAAATATTTTAAGAAAATCTACAAAAATATTTACTGTCGGAGAAAATATACATAATCCCTGCATTTTAGTTTTTATAACATACTTGAAACGTTTATTTTCCATACGCAGGGTGTTTCATAACATGTGGGACGCACTTTCAGGATGGATTCAGGACCTGAAAACAATGAAAAAAGTTTGTAAACATATGCCCGAAATCGCTTTGTTTCCGAGTTACAGCCCGTTATGTGTTCTAGCAAGTATCCGCCTTGCCTTTAAAGGAAGTGCTCAGAATGACCGCCTTGCGCTTGAATACACGCCTGAACACGCCTCGTCATAGACTGCCTGACGCGTTCAAACATTCCAGATATTGCTCGGATTTTCTGGCGTCCTTGTTCTACACGTTGGCGAAGCATTTCAACGTTGTCAATGGGTGTCACGTAAACGATGGATTTCAGATGACCCCACAGGTTCATCTGAAACCCATCGTTTACGTTTACGTAGATTCAGGTCCGGGGAGCGAGCAGGCCACGCAATGGGTCCTCCACGGCCTATCCATTTAGCAGGGAAATGGTCATCTAAATAGTCTTTGGCTACTCGAATAAAATGAGGCGGAGTGCTGTCATGTATAAACCACATACGGTGTCGAACACCAAGAGGAACTTCATCTAGTAAATCGCTTAAATCATTCCTTAAAAAATTGAAATAGGATTCTCCTGTTAATCTTCCAGGCAAAACAAAAGGACCGATTAAGTTGTCGGCAATAAGTCGTGCTAGCCCTGTTCAAAAATCAACGTTTTCTTATTTTCATAGGTTTCTGTACTTTTTCCCATGCTTTTTGACCTGAAAAGGCCGAAAATCACAACTATTTTGACCTAGGTTGTTGGGAAGCATTGCCGCATGGAGCTTTAAGTTTTCTGCCTTGAAATCGGCCAAAAGCACCAGTTCCGGGGTCCCTTGAATCATGTTTTGCACTATAACTTTTTATCTAAACAAGATAGAGCAACAAAATAGGCACCAAATTAAAGTGTTTTTAATCCTCTTTCTAACTTATACAATTATGATAGTCTTGGAACAAGAAATGGCACATTGGTACATACAAAGATTTCAGAAATATCACAAAATTCGTTTTCTCACACTCAAGGCAGACAAGGCGCCTTATTCATGACACAAATTTGAGATTAACATTTTGTCACAAGTCTAATCGATCAAGAAGTGAAAGCATTACATGATGATTAATTTCATAATGACATTTACACAGTCAGTTGTTGAGAGTTTGTTTCTTGAAGCTGTCAAAGCGGCGTCTGTTGAACTCCACAGCTTGAAGGAGATAGTCCCTTTGCTTGGCATCTGTTGTTATGACATTTGCAAAGTCGCTCATCATCTTGACACCACGTTCAGCAATGTCATTCACCGCTTTCAGATTCTTAACATAGTCCAACGCTTTTCTGTAGTCCTCATTCTGTGGCCAAGACGTGACAGGTTCCAGAAGCCACTCGGATCCAATGTTCAGTGTGTCCAGCAGGAAATGTGATTCTGGGCCAATGAGATCAACCAGGGTGGTCTTAGCTGTGACTCTCTGGAATAGAGGCTTTCCTGTTCTGAAGCTGTCTGGCTTCTCAGTGGCATGTAACTGGGCAGCAATGTCGTGCTTCAATGTGTCACTCAATCTACTGCTGAACAGGGCAAATGGCACGACTTCCTGCGTCAGGTACCATTTGTGGTTTTCCATCTTATTAAGTACTGCATCAGCAAGCTCTGGGTCAGTTTTCTTGTACTTCAACATGTCCTGGATTAGACTTAGATCATTCACGGGAGCATCTGCAGCAGACATTGACATCATCCATACAGGAGTGTAGAACAGCGCAAGGAAGGTGTTGAGTCTTTCCAGCTTTGATACAGTGTCTTCGTCGTACTCAAGTTGATCTGCAAACATCAGCATTTTCATGGAGTACAGGTTTCTGGCCATCCATCTGGCCTGATGAATGGCGCCTGGTCGACTCCAGTGAATACCTCGAGGAGGCGTTCCTCCAAGAACAATGACTGTCAGTTCAGCCATTTCCCTGTAGTCGGCTCTTGGAAGCCTTTCTGCTGTTAGAATGTCTTGGAGTATTTCTTCACTGTTCTTCTTTTCCTTCAGCCATTTGCTGTTGATAGCCAGCATCTTTGGGTTTTCCTTGGACAAGTCCGTCCAAACATCCTTCAGATGCTCAAACCAGGGATTATCTGGCCCCTTCACCTTCCCAAACAGCTTCTCCCAAACTGCTCCTACTAGGATTTCCAGGATGTGATGTCGACAGGCCAGATAAAACACCTTTTTGTTCAGCATTTTCTCTAGCAGTTTGGCAGCTCCTCTGTGAACTCCACTGTTACTGGATGTAGTGTCAAAAACAAGGGCAGTAACATTATCCGTAAGTTCCCATGTCTCCAGTAAATCCATTGAAGCCTCAGCCTGAGCTGTGCCAGAAGAATTGTCGATGACAGGTACTCCCAATAACTTTCCTTCAGTGTATGAAGGTGGACCAGACACTAGCACAGCTAAAGTCTCTGAGGTACTTCCAGGTTCACTGCCCAAGACATCTTTGAGCAACTTTCCATCCCAGTGTAAGGCAGCGTACTGGGGGGTTTTCACAAAACTTGGACATGTGACTCTGGCTGATATTATACCTGGACAGCATTCTGTTGCGACGTGTTGTTGAGGTTGAGATGACGAAGTTATCCAGATCAGCCCCTCCAGCTTTCAAGGTGGCAGAAACCATGGCAGTAACTTGATTGTCTGATAAACCAAGACGATCAGCTGTATTGCAGATGACATCACATTCCATGACCTTCCTTGGAAACGTCAAAGTCACACTAGTCACAGTGTCTTGATGGTGAGAACATCCAGGACGAGGCTGATGGTAATCCATGTCCTCTGTGTTAGCGTCGTTGTCAGTTGAGTCACCCCAGGTAATGTCATCCACATGAACAACTGCCTCTTGTTCTGCTGCAGCTGTAAAATAGTACAACATGTTAAGACAGTAATTGTTAAGTACATGCTAAATATCGCAATGGAGTAAAACTTAAAACTTTTTGTGACGTTCAAAGTAATTAGTTTTACCTTGTTCTTGTCTATGCTGCAGTCTTTCATTCCTCGCTGCTTGCTGCAGGGATCTTGTCTCAAAAATCTTGTCATGACCAGACATATGACCTTTCCTCTCAGTCTTTTGGTCTTCGTAGAACCTGATATCCTCATCTTTCTTCTCTCTGGATAACAGTCTGTTGTTCTGTATTTCCTGGATTGCATCTGGAGCTCCTATATCGAACAGGCTGTCTAATTCCAGCACAAATGCTCCTCTTTTTCCTCCAGGGTTACTTGCTCTTCCTTTGCTTTTCACCAGAGCACGATGTTTCTCATGTAGTTTCATGAAGAGCTTCATTGCGTTGTACTTGGTCATTGTCTTGATCCTAGCCATCTGCCAGAATGGGATGATAGATTCAACTGTTTCATATGCAAGGTCTTGAACCATGGGCCTCCCTGCATTTTCCGGTAAATTCTGAAGATTAAGGAAATACTGGAACGCCTGTCTGTTGGTGGGAAGCTGGGAACCACTGATAAAAGCTGAAGGGTATCCAACCAGGAAAGTTTCAGTGAGAGATCTGGTAGATGGCCCAGTTGACACCTGCCTGTGGACAGTACGTGGAGGTTCTGAGATATCAACTGTGCGCCCACGGAGCTCCCTCAGCTCCTTGCTTAATGCCATTGTGAAGTTGTAACTTGTAGATGGTTTTCTAGATTCTGATTGAGTTTCTGTTGTTTCCTGAAAAATGATAGATAATTATTATATTATTATATTATTATTATTATTATTTATTTATTATTATTATATTATTATTATTATTATAATTTTATGCTCTTTCATTTGATACCTAATTTGTTGCTCTATCTTGTTTAGATCAAAAGTTAAAGTGCAAAACATATTTCAAGGGACCCCGGAATTGGCGCTTTGGCCGATTTCAAGGCAGAAAATTTAAAGCTCCATGCGGCAATGCTTCCCAACATCCTAGGTCAAAATAGTTGTGATTTTCGGCTTTTTCAGGTCAAAAAGCATGGGAAAATGTACAGAAACCTATGAAAATAAGAAAAAGTTGATTTTTGAACAGGCCTAATTAGTCGTGCCCATACATTGATACTAAGTTGTTGTTATTGGTACCTTGACTGGATGATGGCATGCGGATTCTCCTCGGCCCAGTGATCAGTGTTGTGAAAATTGATCTCGCCATTTCTTGTGAAGGCAGCCTCATCAACAAACAACACGGGGGATAGAAAAAGAGGATCACGAGCACATTGTTGAAGGAACCAATACAAAAAGCCTCTCGTGGTGGGAAATCAGCTTCAGTAAGGCCTTGTACTCTCTGAATGTGATATGGGTAAAGCTGTTGTTCCCGTAAAATTCTCCACACAGTTATATATCTCACACCCTCTGCTGCTGCTATCCTTCAGGTGGTGACACCAGGATATTCCTCCACGCGATTCAGGACCCGCTCCTCCAACTCAACAGTTCTGGCGCTGATTGGTCTACCACCATCTGAAACTCGCTTACTGAATGATCCTGTATCACCAAGACGCTCGTCTATTTTCTGAAAGGACTTATCTGGCAGACGGCGATTCGGAAACCCTTCCACATACAGACGTCTTGCTGCGGCCGCATTACACTCGGCAAGTCCATACATGAGATGCATGTCTGCCATTTCTCTGTTTGAATAAGCCTCCATTCTCACTTCAAATGCACACTATCACTGAATAGCACAAAAACTTTAAAGGTTTTTTTTTTTACAAGACTGCACTTATTCACGGTAAGAAGTTACGAATACGAGCAGTGAAACACCGCGATGCACCTCTGACTGATTGAAGGCTATACACTCAACGATATTGAAACATGTCATAGAGTGTACGAAACATTACAATCGGCAAGGCCATACATGAAATAAGTCTCGTACACACTCACAAACATTGTCGGCAAGCAGTGTTTGTAAACAGTTTGCGGAAAGAATTGCTGGAACACAAAACGGGCTTTAACTCGGAAACAAAGCAATTTCGGGCATATGTTTATATAAACTTTTTTCATTGTTTTCAGGTCCTGAATCCATCCTGAAAGTGCGTCCCATAGGCGTAATGGCCCGACTTTGTCCGGGGGAAGGGGGGCAAACAAGTTTTGTTTTGCCCGAAAGAAATAAACGAAACTGAAAATCGATTTTGAAGTCATATTTTTATTAAACACTATTTGTAGGCAGAGTTGGGCACGTTACTTTCTATAAGTAACATCATTACCGCTTCAGTTACTTCTATGAAAAAGTAACGTATTACTGTTACCGCTACCGTCACTTTTAAGAAAAGACTAAAGAGTAAAAAAGCCTTAATAATACAAAATTATACTCTATATGACAAAAAATCAAAACAAACTCGAATAAAAAAAATGGCCTGTCCAAAAAAACATCTTGCAGATGTTTTTAGGTGCGTTGTTCGATTTCAGAAACACAAGTACTTCAAAATTGGTATCTAATAGTCCTCCTCGTTTGGAGGACCTAACAGCTAATTAACAGCTAATAAATGATACTAGTCAAATGATCAGTTTGAAAGTAACGAGTAGCGAGTAACGATTGAAATCGCTCTAAAAAGTAGTGCCGTTCCCATTTTCGTTACAACATTTCAAAAGTAACGGCGTTACCGCTACAGCTACTAAAAAAGTAACAGTTACGTAACGGCGTTACTAGTAACACCGTTACTCCCAACACTGTTTGTAGGTATACACAACTGTACAAAGGCTGACCGCCAAACAAGTTACAACAATAGAGTAAGTTGTAACAGGTTATTTCAAATGGGGTACTTAAATACTACCGTTTTGCGACAGGTTTTCCTTTCTACAATCAAATATTGCGTGGTTCAAGCTCTGAAGGCATACATTTCGGGCAAGGAGATGATATCCTATATGAAAATCATAAAAAGTTTTAGGTGAAATCGTGGTGATTGAGAATGTATGTAATGGGCTTTTGCCCGAAAAAAATCAGTTTGGCTGAATTTGGGGTGGTCATTTGACCCCCCTGACCCCCGGCCTCCTACGACTATGGGTACAGCCCACTTTGCCACACTTTCGATATTGGGAAGAGAAGTTCTCATGTTTAAGCCGTGATTGACTGAAATGTATATAGCCTATACATTTCCCCAATGTAGCACAATGTAGCCTATACATTTCCCCAATGTGTTGTCCCAATTAAGGGTAAAAGAAGAAACCTGAGCAGTAGGGATCGAAAACTATGATAATATAGGCCTTTGGGAAGAGGAATTACATCAATCAAAATATGATAATAATGAACCGAGAAGAGAACTTATAGTATTACAAGGTTATAATTTATTACACGGGTTCAGAATTATATAGGCCCTCCCTATGTCTGTACGCGCATAAGACCGAGTGTATGTGTGTATGTTACAGTCAATCTGTGAAACTAGTAATTTTACGTAATGCCTAAAAATTTCAGGCATTTCGCGTAATTCGATTAAGCGATTAACGACTTCGTGAAGGTTAGATTAGGTTTGGGTAGTTAGGTTAAGTTAGGTTATATTAATTTGGTTAGGTTAGGTTAGTAATACGTATTACCTATGTTTAAGGGTCATTCGAATTACGCAAAATGCTTGGAATTTTAAGGCATTAAACGAAATGACTGGTTTCACAGATTGACTGTACTACTGTCTATATATGATAATTTGAAAGACAGTTCGGGTAAAATTTTTCTGGTTTCTGAATTAATAACTACATTCGAGGATTTAAAATTAATATCAGACGAAAAGCGACGTCGATGGGCGATTTTAACAGCTATGGATGGGATAACAACAGTTCATTATGTTCGACATAAATTACGGTACAGTACAAGATACGGAGGTTTGACAAAAATAAATAGACACCTTCAATTTTTAATTCAGGGGCGGCTCCTCCAGGATTTGGGTGAGAGGGGGTGGCTGGTATCAAAATCTGCCTCAAATAGCTTCTAAAGAAAGTTTTCTGGTGTCTATTTCGCTCATTGATGAGCTACACATTTTGCCATGCTTTCAGAGAACACAAGATAATGTCTTTTGTACATAAAAATGTTCTCTTCTACTTAAAACTTTCCGTTACAAAAAGTTAACATTGTGATAAAAGTAAATTTACTAAGACAAGGGGGGTGGCTAGTCACCTCACCCCCCCCCCGTGGAGGAGCCCCTGTAATTTGATAATAAAAGTGAATAAATAATAATAGATTTTTTAAATCAATATATTTAGAATCGTGTTGGTTCCCCCTTTCCATTATGTAAAGGTGATACACGTTCTGGCATTCCATTGATGAACTTTGCCATTTGTTTTTGAGGACAACCATCGTGGTGTCTATTTACTTTTATCAACTGGAATTGACAATATAGTATACAGTTCTATATACGAGGGCCACTCAATATATTTTGCCCCACCTTTTTTTTTCTTTCCAAGTTTCCTTGTAAGTTCCAGAAATTTTGTACATAAGTAGTTACATACCTTTTTTACAAGTTTTTATTTTTCCACATAGTCTCCATCCTTTTCTACGGCTTTCCTCCACCTCGAAACAAAGGTCTTTATTCCTTGCTGGTAAAAGTTCGCTGGGTTCCGCTGGAGCCACCTCTTAACACATTTTCATACCTCTTCATTGACTAGGATAGAGTATGTTTATATAAATGCATTTTATATAATGGTTGTTGTTGTTGGTTAGCCGATCAGCCCACCCTGATCGGGCAAGCCGGCGGCACGCGGGTAACCGATCGCCCTCTCCGGAGTGGACCAGAGGTTTAGCGCACTAGTGATGTTGTGTTGTGTTCGTTGTTGTGCTAGAGCGGTACAGTCTGTCATAATGTGTTCAATTGTTTATGGTGTGTCCTGGCACAGGTGCAAGGTGTCGTCTGTGGAGTTGTCTAGTTTGTGTTTATATGTCTGTAAGTTGGGGTGATGTCCACCACATCGGAATCGTGCTAAGTTAACTCGATCCGATCTGCTCTGACCTGTTAATGGTTGGCGGCTTCGCACCTAGGACCGCATTCGGACCGAGTCGTGTCAGTGCTTTGTGGGTTAGGTGTGTGTGTATAAGTGTTTTCTGTACTGTGTGATGTCTGTGGGGCGTGATATGGAATGGAGTATTTAGTTATAATGTCACTCTGGTGTTACCTTAATGGTGCGAGGTGTTGGCGTATGATTGTACATGTAGTGGCAAGGGTGTTGTGGGTTAGTTGTCGCTGCTGCCATGAATTGTGTTCCCTTCATGTCTAAATGTTCCCTAATTTTCAGTATTTTTGTTTCTGTGTGCAGGTGTTCTATTGGTGTTGGTTGAGTACATCCCGTAATGATACGAAGTGCGTTGTTTTGTATTGTCTGTAAGGTATTTATGTGTCTTTGAGATAATGGGTGCCCAGCATGGGCTAGCATAGTCCATAATTGAGCGAATATATTGTTTGTATATAAGTGATGTTGTTTCCTGCTGGTGTCCAAAGTTTGTGCCTGTTAGTACCCTAAGCGTGTTAAGTCTTGACGTACATTTGTTTTCAATGTCGTGAATGTGGTTTGCCAAAGATAATGATGTGTTATATGTGACCCCACGTATTTTGGTCCTGTGAGTGTGTGTGTGTGGAATGTTGGTGTTGTTTAGTGTAAGCTGTGGAGTTATCTGGTGTTCTTTTGTGTTGCTTGTAAGCAAGGTGATGGTTGATTTTGTGGGCGCTACTTTGAGTCTATTGTGTGTGAGCCAGTCCTGTATACTGTTTATATATGTTTGTAGGTTATTTGTAGCGGTGTCGATGTTGTTGTGGGCAATGTTCCCTCTAAGGTGTGCGCGCGCACACGCGTTGTGAAACCCGCGCACACAGCAAAATAAAATGCGCACAGGTTCAAGCGTATCATGAGTCACGACAGTAAATGAAGTAATTTCAAAAATATACCGTCACACAAGGTCTGACCATTTGCATCAACATACTCAATAGTCGCTCTTTTAAGTATTAACCCCTTCCGCCCGACTTCGCCGACGTCCGCGCAATTACGCAATATGGATTTTTTTTACTCTATGTATTTGCATTTTTTTTCTTTTATACGTTAACGCATTGAATATAAACCTCCTCTTTCTTATTTTGCAAAAAACGAATAATTATCTCATAATTCATAAAAAATAAAATTAGTTTTTATTTTATTCCTATTTTGTGAATGGATAAAATCCTGTATTAATCTTGATAGTCTATTTTAAATTGCTAAATGCTAAAAATTGTTTTGAGAAATGATAACTAAAATAGTCATTTTCAATTAATGTTATTTTTATTTTATTTCTTTATTTTGTTGAATTTTATTTTACTATTTTTTATTTTATTATTATTTTTAGAATGGATAAAATGTTTTCTTTTTTAAGAATATATAATATTGTAAACAGTTTTTTAATAGTCATTTAATAGTACAGTAATGATCAAGCTATCACCTTATGGAAATAATATTTATTAAGTATTTAATATTTATATCAGGTCATCCCATAAGTAATGTTGTTTTTTAGATCGGAATTTGAAGAACAAAAAAAAACAACTGAAACTTTTTAATCTAGTATATATTTTCCATCGGAATCAATGACACTCCGCCAACGTCCTACAAGCTTTTCAATGCCATGTTTATAAAATTCAGGCGGTTTTGAGGCAAAAAACGTATAAAGACTGGTGTGCAGGTCATCTAAAGAAGTATACTGTTTCTCGTCAAGATAGTTTTGCAGATCCTGAAGAGATGATAATCTGAAGGCGCAAGGTCTGGAGGATGTGGAAGTTTTTCCCACCCAAGCTCCTCAATTTTTGCAGAAGTGATCCGAGCGGTATGAGAACGTGCGTGTCGTGTGGAACACGATTCCTTTCCGATTAACCAAAGAAGGTCTCTTTTCTTTTAGTGCTGTGTTCAATCGATCCAGTTGTTGACAGTAGACTTGAGCGGTGATTGTTTGGTTGTGTGGTAAGGTTTCAAAGTGTATTACACCACCTTTACCCACCAAACACTAAGCAACACCTTCCGAGGGTGAAGATTTGGTTTTGGCTGTGGTGTCGCTGGTTCTCCGGCACACAACCCACTGTCGACGGCGCTTAACATTCTGGTACAGTATCCACTTTTCATCACCAGTCACTAAACGGTGCAAAAACGGATCTTGGAGTTCACGGAAATGAAGAGCTGTGCTAATGTTTACCCGCACCCTCAGATTGTCGACCGACAATTCATGTGGCACCCATTTTCCTAACTTAGGCACTTTCCCGAGTTGTTGCAAATGTCGATGGATGGTGGATGGGGATGAATTGAGTTTCTGGGCCAATTCTTCGACAGTTGTTAAACAGTCTTCTTCAAGTGCGGCTAACAGCAGGTCATCATCAAACTCAGCAGGGCGTCCAGAGCGTGCTGCATCTGTCAAACAGCAGTCACCATTCCTAAACTTTTGAAACCATCTTTGACATTTCCTCACATGCAGAATATCGTTGCCATAAACGTCCTGAATGTTTCGCGTTGCTTCAGTAGCACTGTTTCCTTTTTTGAACTCGTAAAGCATTATATGCCTAATATGCTCTTCTGATACCGCCATGTTTATGAGGGGTTCACATAAAGCAAAACATACGTGTTCACTGGTCAAGGTCTGTAAAGTATGTAGCGAAACACGATAGATCTCCTCTTAGATATAACCTTCGGAAAATTTATGATTAAACCGAATAGGACTAGTTTAAACTTAATCTATCGTAAAAAATGACATTACTTATGGGACGACCTGATATATATTTCATTTTGAAGATAATAGCGCTCAGAAAAGTTTGCACAATTTTTCACCATGAATCTAAATGTATGCACAACGAAAATTTCTTGCGCACACGGACTAAAAAAAATTAGAGGGAACATTGGTTGTGGGTGGATGTTAGAGTGATGTCATCTGCATGTGATAAGGTAAGCTTGTTATCTATCGGTGTTGGAATGTCATGCACGTATAAGTTGAATAGTGTTGGTGAGAGAACAGAGTCTTGAGGGACCCCGTTCGGAAAAAGCTTGTTTTTGGATGACTTGCCATTAAATGTGACATGTGAGTATCTTCCTGAAAGATAGTTGCTCAGCCACCTTTTGGTGTTACAATATTGTGCATGTTTGTGTTGAGTATTTTGTTTATGAGAGGGAAGTGTGGGATAGCATCAAATGCTTTACTAATGTCTATTGTTGCTAATAGTGTACGTTGAGCTGGTCGCCTGGAGTTGATGCCATCCAATGTGCTGCGTGAGGTTAGTGAGTAATGTCGTGGTTGAGTGGTGAGGTCTGAATCCATGTTGAGTAGGCGATAGTGGTATGTGTGGGTTGGTGATTTGTAAGATTAGTCTTTCTGTTACTTTGGTAGGTGTGCATAATAAAGTAATGGGTCTATAGGAAGCTGGTTCTGTTAGATTTTTGTTTGGTTTGAGTATTGTAATAATTTTACCTTGTTCCCATATGTCAGGAATAATGGAGTGTTGGTATGAATATGTACTGATGTTTGTGAGAGCTAGTATTCCCTGTAGGCCCAAGTGTTTTTAAGGTGTATGTTAGATACGTTGTCTGGTCCAGTAGCCTTCGAATTCTTAATGTTTTTGATCTGGTCTGTATTGAAGGGTGTAATGGTCGTGTCGAGTCTGTAGGTTTTCTTTTGTCTGGCTGTTTGTCTGTCTGCGTGTTTCTGGTTGTTGTCTCTGTTTAGGTGACTTATCTTGGCGTAGTGATTAACTAGAATGTTAGCTTGTTGTGTATATGTTGTGATATTATTTTGGCTGCGACATATAGCCGCGTGTGAGGTGTGAATGTCGCTGTTAGAATGGGTAATGCTGTTTATAGTCTTGTATAGCCTGGATGTATATGTGGAGTGGTTTAGTGTTGTTATGAATTCCCTAAATGTTTCTGTTTGGTTTTCTTTTATTTGTTGTTTATTTCTGTGTTGAGCTGTTGTATCTGCTGTTTTATGGCTTCTGTGTGTGGTGTTTTTGTGTTATGTTTGAGGTTGTTATGTTGCTTTATGAGGTGGGCTATTTCTCTAGTGTAATTTGGGTTGTATTTCCTAATGTTGCCCTTGGGTATGTATTTGTTTGCATTATTGATGATCTGATTGAATGTCTTGAGTGTTGTATTGATGTTTATGATAGGTGTAGAACGTGTTGTAATAATGATGAGCAGGTGGTCTGATGACAGTTGTTTTTCTGTTCTCCAGTGTGTATGTGTTGCTAGTGAGGGGGAACAGAACGTTATATCTGGGGAGGAGTTTGAGTATCCTGCTTGATGTGGTATGTGTATGTTCTTCTGTGTTGTTAAGAATGAAGAGGCTGTTTAGTTGTGTGGCTATATTGGCACCTCTGGTCTTGTTTTGGTTGTGCAGTAGGCCGGGTCGAAAATGGAAAATATTTTATTTCTTAAAAAGTACACTATGTGAGAAGTTTCGTTTTATCATCTTAACTAAATATTAAAATATCAAGCATGTGCTACCCCTGCTACCCCTAGCACATACCCCCCACACTTTTTTACCCTCATATTTGCATATATTTAAATGGGAAAAAATGTTATTTCTTAAAAAGTACACTGTGTGAGGAGGTTTTTTATAACTTTAACAAAATATTAAAAATTCAAGCATGTGCTACCCTACTACCCCTATCACATGCCCCTCCTTCCTTTTTTACCTTCATATTTGCATATGTTTAATGTTGTTATATGTTGCATGATAAATTGTTTGTTTAACGCGTGATATTTTTATGTTTCAGATAAATAGAAATAATTTGCATTTGCTTTAATTATAATTTGAATTATTATAAATTACATATAATTTGATTTTACTTCTGAATATAAACTATGACTACTAGAAGCAAGTCCTCAAATGCAGCCTTTGGATATCCTACGGAATTCCCAGCAGCCATGACTACTTCAAAAGCAGATGTTGTGAGACACTACCTTTTTGTGCGCCGTCGTGAAGAAGCTAAATCAAAAGGATCAGCAACTGCTAATGATTGTTACAGGGTTGTTGTAAAAGATATTGAAGACATTTGGATGAAATTTTCTTTTCCTACAATTAAAACGAAAGGTATCTATCTTAAAGTCAGTCGACTAATAGAAGAAGCCTCAAAATTGAACAAGGTGCCGGTACATCGAAGAAATGAAAGTTTTGCCTTAAAAGTAGCTCATTATGATGAAATGTTTGATATATCTTCTTGTGAATGCTATGATAAGGGAATTGATAGGAAATCTTGCAGGTCTAAGGATAAAATACCAATGGCAGAATGGGAGTCTTTTGTGGGTCAAAAACAAAGAAAAAAATCAGTTAGGACCAATTGATCGCATAACTAGTTCAACAAAGAAGAGATCTTTAGCAAGAACCCAAGAAGCACAAAACCGTCAACTAAAAACACAAGAAGAAATGATTGAAGCCACCACTGTCTTACCATCGGAATTTATAGAAAATACCGAAGACATGGATGTAGATTCAGAGAGTCAGGATGTAGATTCAGAGAGTCAGGATGTAGATTCAGTGTCAGGATGTAGATTATGAGGCCGATTTAGAATTGACTGAGAATATTCAGAACAGGCACTCCTATAAAAACCTAGCATTAACAGCAGATCGTTACCGTGTAAGTTGTAGAACTGCAGCTGCAATAGTCAATGCAACTTTAAAAGATATGGGGATCCTTAACCACACCAACATGCCTGACAGAAAGAAATTAGAAAGAGAAAGAAATCGCATGGGTTAAACAAATACTTTTAGGTCTAAATCCGAAAATCTGAAGATGGAGTGCCTTGGATTTGATGGAAGGAAAGATACCACATTAACTAAAAGTGGAAAGATAAAAGAAGAACACTGTTGTTGTGAAAGAATCTGGAAGCTTCTATGTAGACCATGTCACACCAGATAATGGAACTGCTCACTGCATAGCAGAAGAGTTGATAACTATTATTACAGACTCGAACAGCACAGATACTATCAAAGCTTTACTGTGTGATGGTACTCCTGTAAATACAGGAAAAATTGGTGGAGCTATAAAACTGGTTGAAATTCATCTTAACAGACCAGTGCAGTGGTTGGTGTGCCTCTTGCATTTGAATGAGCTGCCTTTTATGCACGTCTACAAAGCCATTGATGGTAAAACAACAGGTCCAAATACTTTTGTGGGTTCAAATGGGAATAAACTGAAAACAGATTTAACAAAATTGGAGGTAGTCAAATATTCTTGCGTAAAGGGAAACATTAAAGAAATTCCAGCAAATGTTGTGAAGGAGCTAAGCAGTGATCAAAGATATCTGTATGATATGTGTCTGACAGTGCAAACTGGAGTCACTTCTCAAGATCTGTCCACTCGATCCCCAGGTACCCTTCACCATGCTCGCTGACTAACTCTAGCCAACAGGGTCCTTCGATTATATATCTCAACGCCAAATCCTGATAAAAACCTTCGAGATATAGTCAAGATTATTATGCAGTTCTGTGCTCCAGGGTGGTTTTGGATAAAATCTCATCCTAATGCAACTAATGGAGCATATAACTTTTGACATTTAATGTGCTTGCTTCGAAATTTAGATGAACAACATAGATTAATCATAGAACCAGTATTAAAGAATAACGCCTACTTTGCCCACCCAGAAAATACACTCATATCAATGGTAACTGACAAGAAACTAGAAACTAGGGAGCAAACTATTCAGAATCATCCTTTCAAGAACAGGATTTTCAGGTACCAGAAACTTTGAGTTGCCTCGAACCCTCAATTTCCAATCTACTGACTACACCGAGATGATCGATTGGCAAAAAGAGATCATAACTCCTCCACCGCTACTAAACAATTTTAGCGACGATGAGCTACTACAGGCTCGATGTAAGCCACTGGAGATAGCTTCTTTTCCATGCCACAGTCAAAGTGTAGAAAGGGCAGTGAACCTAGTAACAAAGGCATGTCAGGAAAGAATAGGATATGACAACCGTCAAGTTTATCTTAAGCTCATTAGAATCAAGGCGAATTTCGCCCATTTTTGAAAGGAAGGCCCAGTGAATGAGTAAGAAACATATGAAATAAAATTTCCTAATGATATTGAAAATTTCTTCCCTTTTGATGTGATAAGGAACAACGAAAAAGTTAATTGAATTTTAGCACATTTATTATGCCTCTAATTTTTTCTTCTGAATATATTGTTGTACTTAATTATTTTTCCTAATACTGTACATTATTAAATAAAATATTATACGTTAATAAAGATTTATGTCATCAAAAAACCTGAATGTAGAGTAAGTCTCGTATAAATGGAATATTCTTCAGTATAGGTCAAAAAGTGAAAATTTGTGCCAGGGATAGGAGGCTTTAAAAGGCGAAAATAATTTGAGGGGTTCCTGTGTTCCATTCAAACCCCTCACAATATGTACCTTTTCAATATAAAATTTCGACCCGGCCTATAATGTGCAGGTACCAACTAGTGTCTTTAGTGTTGAAGTCTCCTCCTAAGATGGCATTAGTGTGAGAGGCCAGATTGTGTAACTGGATTGTAATTGGCTGGCACCTGAGGTAAACTATCTGGTGGGATGTAAATGTTGATGAGTGTGGTGTGTTTTGCGCGTGTTTTAATGTTAACTGCTTGTATTTCTATCGTGTTATCTGCTTGGATTGTGTTTGTAATGTTTTGGGTGGCATCAGTATAGCTAATGTTTTTACGTATGTAAGTGATGAGTCCACCCCCGTGATCCCCAGTACGATCTTGACGGATCGCCGTGAAGTCAGGGATGGTGGGTGTTTTGTGTGTGTGTTTTAGTTTTGTTTCTTGTATAAGTGCTATGTGAATGTTTTGTTTGTGTACGAATTCCCTAAGCTGCATGATTTTGTTTGCGAGGCCATCTACGATGTACTGTAGTATGTTAATATTATGCTTCTGTATGTGTCTCATGGTCCTAATTGTGTCTATGTCTTTGTATATGGTGACATGTGTAAGTTGTAATGGGGCCTGGATTAGTCTTAATGTCACCGGAGAGTAAGAGTAGTCCGGGTAGCACGTCCGGCACGCAATTGCTCCCCGTAAATGAAAAAATAGCACGCTGGTATAGGTCTGGCCCCGGGAGCCGATCGGCACTCTGACTGTGCCATGCACCAGGCCGTCGACTGCCAGTCTGGCCAACCGTAGACAGCCCGCTGCACGGAGAGTCGAGGAAGTTTGGCCACCAGCGCGTTGATGTCTTCGGTTTGACGTCGCCTCTTCTTCGCGTTGACGTTGACGCGCTGACGTGCCCCACGCTGGAGGATACAGCCACTGCTAGAAGCTTCCTCGTCAGCTGCTAACTTTTGGTTTTATTGTGTGTAGATTCAGTTATTATTGTGAATCTATTAAAATAACATTCTCTGTTATTTTGTGCTTATCCTTCGTCTGCAATTTTGTGTTGCTCTCTTTGTTGGAGTTCTGAAAATGTATTGCCCGCCTGTCTGCTAAATTGCTCTAATATGGACTCTGTTTCTTCTATTTCTTCTTCCTTTAATTTACACTAGAAATATGTCTAAAATCCAATACAGAAATCTTCTTTGGAAGAATTTACACATGTTAGAACGTCTGAAACTTTGTAGAGTAAATGTTAGGTTATGTTGTGTATTGAACTTAATTCGTAGTCAGCGACGCTAACCACTACACCACCGAGGCGTATTTTATTAATGTATTAATGTATGTATTAATTACTCGTACTGTTGTTTCATATATATATATATATATATATATATATATATATATATATACACACACACACAGTAGACTTGAAAATTCAGCACTTCAAAATCCGACATACTCCAAAATCCGACACATTTTCAAATCACTAATTTTAAAATCATAAATGAAAATAATAACGAATCACACTGCTTCAGAGACTAATAAATCCATTCGTGAGCGGAAATCATTGCATAAACCTAAATTAGATCAACTTGATAGTTTTATATGAATGGTTTGCTTTAAAAAGATCAGAAGGTGTTGCTATTTCTGGGCCTATTCTGTCGACGTAGCAACAACAATGTTTTTAGACTAAGTTTAGAATACAATTTTTAAATAAATAAAGTTCCTTAATTACGTTTAACTGACAATGATGTTCTTTAACACATTAGTAGTATGACCGCAAAATGTTAAAGTGCAATTGCAATGCAATGTTGATCAATTGTTGCAAAGGGGGGAGGGGGATTGGCACCTGGGGGTGAGCATCCACGAGGGAGGGATATGCAAGCAAGAGGGAGTGGGTTTAACCCCCAAACTGCCTGAAGGGAGGCCCGGGAGAATGACCTTCCCTCAAAAGGGGTACCCTAACCTAAGAGAGAGGAGAGAAGATCTTTTCGCTGCATGTCTCGTCGCATACTGGAGCTCTTGACAGTCTCAGTTGGCTTAGAAGTCTTAATCAGCCAGGTGGCTGAGAAGGCTTAATCTGAACGAGTGTATATATATATAGTATGTATATATATATATATATATATTATATAATATATATATATATACACATTTGAGATGAAAATAACCACGAAGGAAAAAGGAAACCAGAATGGTGCTCAAGCGCCTCCGTCTAATGACATCCTCAGGAACACTGAAATAAATAACAAGTTCGAGACTATATATATGTCACAAAAAAATAAAATATAAAAATAAAAATTGTAGGAGGAGCATACATATTTATAAAGAAAAGCTACCAGAGTTTTAGCACTTTGCCCCTCTTGTCTAAATCCGTTCTGAACAAATTCAAAACAACAGGATCAAGCGAAAAAAGGCTCTGGCTAATGTTGAAATTATTTGTAAGTTGAATAATGGCAGACTCAAGAATATTTCTGTTAACAATGTAGCTTGAGTGAAACAAAATTGAAGCATTATTCCAATCAATATAGTGGGATAACTCTGACAAATGGACGAAAAGGGCACTGGGCGACTGTCCCGTTCTAACGGAATATTGATGCTGTTTTACACGCGTGTGCAAATCCTTTCCCTCTGTCCAATGTAAAAGGAATCACATTGTTTACAATCAATTTTATTGAGAATGCCTGAAATATTGGTAGGGCTATTTTTTAGTATAATATTTTTGACAATATTGTCATATGAAAATACTACATTAATATTCAAAAGTTTAAGTACATTAGCGATGCCTAAAAAGCCTGGGAAAAATGGAAGAAGTAAAATATTCTTCGACAAAGTGCGAGGGTTATTCTAACAAAGCAGATGGGTAACACAAATAACTTCCATTACTGTTGATTTTTTTCTAATTCGGCATCCATGTATTCCGGGCTGGCGATCCTAAGAGCGCGGAGAAACATTGAAGAAAATATGGCTTCCTTGATGGGGGTGTTATGTCCGGAGTAAATGTGTACGGAGGACAATTTTTTTTTTCCGATAAATACTAAACTTAAAACCTGGGCTTTTCCTATGTACACGCACGTCCAAAAACGGGATTGAGTTGTTTTGTTCCACTTCTAAAGTAAACTTAATGGAGGAGACTTGATTATTTAACTGAAGGAGGAAGTCATCCAGATCACAATTCATGGGACAGATATACAAAATATCGTCGACATACCGCAACCATGGGATGCCAACCCCCAGGATTCTCGGAATGTAAGTGATTTCGAAAAACTCGATATAAATATTGGAGAGGAGGGGCGACAATGGACTACCTATGACCATCCCAAAAACCTGTTGATAATATTCGCTACTGAAAGTGAATTTACAGTCTTTGATGCAAAGTTTAATGAGTTCCAAAACGATGTGTGCAGGTAGTGGCAGGTCATACTTATGTAATTCTCGGGAGAGAAAGTCAAGCATATCGGCACTTTTGTAAACAATGAACAAACGTCAAAACTGATCAATCTATCGTTGGTTTCAGTGCGTAGTATATTATTAAGTTTTTCAATGAGATCCATGGGATTTTTTAAATGTGAATCAGAGATAGTTCCGAGAATGGGGGATAAGACTTTGACAAGCCAGATATACATATATATATTAATAACTTTTGTAGAGCCGTTAATTTTGGTGTAAAATAATTAAATGAAATAAAATCATATAATTTGAATAATAAAACACAACTACGTCATTCTGTTTATTTAGTCGAGTTATTTAACATGGAATCAATTATTTAACATACACTTATTCGAAATATGTAGGAGATAAATATACAATCAAAAATAATAATAATAGTAGAAGAAATCTATATACACCCAAAATACACACTTTACTAGGAATATATACACTGAACGGCAGAAAAATCGACCCACTTGGAATATCGCGAAAAGCAAAAAGTGGGCAAGCTTCTGTTTATAAAAGTTTTAAAATTCGAAAATATAGTCTATGAGGCAGTCTGACATTCAGTTGTTCTTAGACTGCTAGTGCCACTTTTTCTTCCACTAGTGGGAGTAGGCGTTTGCGTTTAGTAACAGATAGACTTCTTATTCTTTTGGATTTCAGAATTGGACATTTACAATGGATTTGAGTGCCGTGAATGTCGCAAGAGTCGTCGCCCTAATTAAAGATGGTCGGAGCCAGCGTACGTCGCCGATGCGCTAGGAATTTCAAGACCAACGGTTCGACGTGCCTACCAACGTTATGTGGAGACAGGAGAGTACACCAGAAGACCAGGATCTGGAAGATCTCGCTACACATCTGTCCATGACGATCATTTCATCGTCTTGAGCGTTTTGCGAGATCGTCGCTTGACTGCCACAAACGTCCGCAATGAGCTGGAAAGGTCTCGAGACGTCAGTGTATCCGAGCGAACCGTTAGAAAGAGACTTATGGAAAGTGGCTTACATGCTAGACGTCCAGCAGTGGGCCCGGAATTGCTTCCACACCACCGCAATGCTCGTCTTGCTTTCGCTCGTGAGCATGTCAATTGGACTATGTTTCAATGGAGACGAGTATTGTTCGAACGAATCAAGATTTAATTTTCGAACATCCGATCGACGGGAAAGAGTGTGGAGAAGAACAGGAGAAAGATTCGCCCCGTCCACTTTTACGGAGAGGGTTGTTTTTAGAGGAGGCTCGGTCATGGTCTAGGGTGGTATCACTTCAAACTCGCGCACAGAGCTCGTCGTTGTTGGTGGTGGGTCACTGACGTCCGCAAGATACTTGGAAGAGATCTTGCTGGAGCATATGGTCTCTTTTGCTCCTTTCGTTGGCAAAGACTTCCTTCTACAGCACGTCAACGCTAGACCCCATGCGGAAAGAGCCGTTAGCGATTTCCTTGACGAAGCTGGAATTCGTCGAATCGAGTGGCCTTCCCGAAGTCCGGACCTGAACCCGATAGAACATCTCTGGAACACAATGGGACGGCGTTTTAGGGCTCGTCTAGTAGCCCCAAACACACTACAGGAGCTACAACAAGCTTTAACTGAAGAGTGTAGGGGGGAATCCCACAGGATGTGATCCCCAATTTCATTCATGGGATGAATCGACGAATGGCTGCAGTCATTCAAGCTAGGGAAGGCAACACCTCTTATTGAACCTGGATCACGAGTTGTTTTTTGTGGTTTATTTTTTTTAATTTTGTTTTTGTCGAAATCTGTTTTTTTTAGTTACAATTTTTTGTACAGTATTTTTTGATAATAAATGTATTAAGCAGGTGTTTGAAGATTTTTTAATGTCCTCATAGACTAAATATTCGAATTTTAAAACTTCTATAAACAGAAGCTTGCCCACTTTTTTTGCTTTTCGCGATATTCCAAGTGGGCCGGTTTTTCTGCCGCTCAGTGTATATACATTCATAAATAATAATAATACAGTAGAAATCTAGGTATTATTCTACTATTACACCCGTCTAACGTCCAGCAATTATTATATATTCATTAAGTAGATTTTTTAATTCTAAGACACTTTCCTTCTATAGCGTTTCCGTCGCAAATGCTTCGTTTTCGAGATATAAACATTTTTTTGGTGTGTATCTAGTGTGTGTTTGTACGGTCGTTTGTGTGTTTGTACGGTCATTTGTGTGTTCGTACCTTCGTTTGTGTGTTCGTTTGTGTTGCCGTCACATGTCTGCCCAATCAGAGCGCTCCATCCATTTCGAATTTGAATTAGTTTGCTACCGGAATGGCTTCGTGTGACATGTGTTCATTCGATTATTACCGCTGTATTGTCGCTTTCTATGAAAATTTAGAAAAAAGTGTTGAGTTTCTGCGTGCTCACAGTGTTCTACCGACAGTAGTGAAGTGTCCACATTGTAAAATGGAGTGCACATATCGTCAAGACCAGAAACTGTGGCGTTGTAGAAAAAGTTACGCTTTGCTTAAAACGAAGAAAAGACGGTACTGTGATTATTCTGTCTTAGATTTTAAAGGTAATTCCTGTTTTTCTTTTAGGTTAGGATAGGTTAGGTTTAGTTAAGTTAGGATAGGTTAGGTTAGGTTGTTAGGATAGGTTAGGTCAGGATAGGTTAGGTTAATTTTGAAGGTGAAATTTGTTTTTCCTATGGTTTTTGATGTGTTTTGAACGAATCTGACCTTCAAAACCGTCGGAAATGACTCGTTTTCTGTGATTTCCCCCACATTGCCGGCTGGGGGGGGGGGTATCTCAAAAACGAGTCATTTCCGACGGTTTTGAAGGTCAGATTCGTTCAAAACACATCAAAAACCATAGGAAAAACACAAATTTCACCTCGAAAGGGAGACGGGTGTAATACTGTACATTTACCGAAATCTATATACACTTTTAACATATGTACAAGCATCTACACACTTATATATAATCATCAGAAATAATAATAGTACAAGAGAAATCTATATTCACGTTTAATATATGGTCGCGCATCTACACACTTATATATAAACTTCAAAATAATAATGCAGAAGAATTCCAATACATGGATATTATTATTGGATAACCTACAGTATATACATCAAAATATACGCGCTTTATGTTCTACTGCGCTTAATTAAAATAATAAACTTGCGTGTGATCGAGTCTACAGTTTCATCCTCGTTGCTTTGTACCATCAATAAATATGATTTAACATTATTTCACCTCTCAAAGTACACGGGTGTCTATGTTCAATACAAAGTGCTTTCAGATCATTGAACACTATTTTTGTACCCACTTTACAATTGGTTGGCAAGTTATCGCTCTCTTTAAACACGGTTAGAATACATTCAAAAGCACGCACAAAGATGGCATCGTATGCCACAACATCATTATTAAATTCAAGTTTATAAACACTCCTTTCCAAACGAGGGCTTATTCTTTCCAATCCGAGCTTTTCAACAGTGAACTCTTCTTCACGAAACGCATATCGACAATTGAAGTAATCTAAATCGTGCCGACAGCTGCCCATTATATAAAGAAATAACTCTTCAGGGTAACCAGTGTAGGTGAGCTCAGGCCTGTACCGCTCAAGTCCTTTGTACCAAAGTTCAACATATTTCGAAGAGTCTATACCTTTTAAATACGCATCCAGTTCCAATCCATTCTCGCCTTGTTCAGTCCTACACGCGGTAAAGCCGTCAAGCAGAGCGGTGTATGCGTATTCAAGAACCGTGTCAAAATAAAGCATATCGACAACACGCGCGTCTAATATAGGCTTTAGCTTGCGGAAACCGACGACTTCAAACATTCTGTCGAGATTGAAACGGCTTCGCGTGGGAATAAGGGTGTGATTGTCAGCTGCATTCTTCCACATCAACCGTATATCAATGCATGGCTAGTCTCATTTTATACACAACGTAAAATAACAGCGTATGAGGGTGCATCACGAATATGCTCTCTTTTTGTGCCTACACCTGCAGGTATTTTATAACGGTCCTCACCCCACTTCTCAACTACCACGAAGATTCTGTTCATCTCCTCAACACTTAAATAAATTACGTTCCGTTTACCAGAGTTTCATTGTCTACAAATCGTTTCAAGTACATAATTAACAGCGCCGGTTTTACGCCTAAACACGAACTGACTTCGTCACGGACACATCGTATACGGCAGTGATGATAATGCTCAACGGAAGCTCCATCGTATATTGTTTTTTTATTGTGAGGAGTGCACGTCCAGCCGGGTCAAGCTCTGAGGTGACTATGAGCAGCTGGTGCGCGGTTTGGCTCGGCGGGAGGTGTGGGGGGGGGGGATGAGTACACGGGCGCGTCATACCAAGCGTTAGTGATTCGTGCACGGGGTTGTTCCAACATGAAAGAATCATATGAATATTTGTATCCCATTATACCGGACATTCGTTTAGAGAATTTTTCCGATATATGAAGTAATAACGGCTTTAATATTTTATCGGAACCATACACCCTCATTCATTTTCACCACACATTAACAATCCGGCGCTCTATTTGAGAGAAACATGTGTCCATATCTGTCCTTTTTGCTTAACAAGCGATACTCAATACTCATCCTTAAACTCTATTAAAAACTCGTACGAGCCTTTAGCCACAACCTCACTGCGAACCTCATTATGATATATGAGGGGTCCCGCGTCTTAAGGTACCTAAGCGCCAAAATTTAAATTCGCCAGAAATCGCCTCCAAAGTTCAACAATAGTAGTAGTAGTAGCAGTAGAGTAGTGGTAGCTTCATAAGGTTTTCAATCATACCTCTAGTGTCGTAAGGTCATTATAACCCAAACCACGCGATAGAGGAAGGGTGAAAATAGTGATATCCATCAAAAACACGTTTTCGCCTGTGGTGGCGCTTAGGTACCTTAAGACGCGCGACAACTCAATATGAACGTAATAATAAAAATATTTTCAGTTATCCATAATTACAAGATTTATAGTCCCAAACGCAGGGTATGTGTACTCGGTACGCTGTACCATGAAATAATAGTGCTTGTCACACTATTCGTCAACAAGGTTCATAATCCACACCCGTTGCTTCTCTTCCGCACGTGATGCTTCTTTCACTTCGCGATGTATGTGCGCCTTTACGCAGTTTAGTCCTACGACGTAGTCCATTACATCGTTTGAGCCACGAAAGCCCACATTGCTCTCGCCAGAATATCCGAGAATATCCGTAGAGTATTTGGACCTCCTGCTCCTTACGCTTCGCTCGGTTCAATAGGGCCTTAAAAGCCTCAAAGGAGGGAGGACTAGGGATTTTTTGAGTGTTCACCACATCTGTAGACTTTATCGAGTACCACTTCATAATGTCGAGTACGCAATATCAAAGGTAGCCACCACTATTTTCCGTCTACGTGAGAATTCTTCAACAGATAAAATACATGTCTGAGATTCAGGGCTTGTTGAGGTCAACTGAGCACGCAGGGCAGAGATATGACCAGCTAGTAGCAGGAGTCATGTGACCACTTTGATTGAGTTGCGCCATACAGTGGGCGGTACTTAGCTTTTTTACTGTACACACACACACACACACACACACACACACACACACCACACACACACACACAAAGGAGAAAATGAAAAGCTAATTGAAACATGATTTATTTTAAATAAATAAACATATCGTCAACAAGTAAATAGTCTCCAAATCATGGCATATATTCAAACACACGTAATAAATAAATAAATATATCGTCAACAGGTAAATATATATATATATATATTACCCAAAGGGTACGGTATCGTAAGTGCCAGGCACCTGGTAGCGTTTCCTATGTGTTATTTCGTCCCCCTAAGCTCCTTCAGGCCTCATAGTTTCTGTGCCCGAAAATTGTAAGTCCCTACAATCAGTCGGGGTGGCTGGTCACCCTCATCTTCTAAGCTCACTAGCTCCTTCAACGATCCGCCGGTTCGCCTGGTTAAGCGTGATGACTTTAGCTTTCACGATATATCTCACTTCCTCTCCCACCCTCACCCGCACCCCATAAGGTTTTGGACCTGTTAGACAAAGGATCAGCGTAGGCACTATCTCCATACTCATCCTTGATCTCATCATTCAACTCTCTAACGAATTCACCAATGGGTGGCATGTATTCACCTTCCCTCTCCGTGAATATCACACTATCTGTGTCTGCGTACAGAACCCTCTGCCCAAAAGAATGCAGTAGACCCCAAAGTTTGATGCGAGCGTACGCTGTGGTGAAGCTGGCTACAGGTATGTTTGTAACACGTGATGTATCTGTAGCCAATTCGGTCTTGTACTTTATTATGTAAGTATTACCCACAGTCACGATCTCCATGACCTCTTTATCGGGAGCGGTGACATAATCCCACACCTCGTTATAACTTTGGGCTAGATGGACGTTTCCCTTGCCTGTATTCTGAGCAAATTTACTATTTAGACAGCTTTGCACTAAAACGCTTGTCAGGATTCTTTACAATTTGGGACCGGTGAAGTTGTATCCCTTCACGATCACGGTAACGCTGAATATACTCCGATTTTTCATTTTCGGTCTCAACTCCTCTCGGGTAACCCGATGCTTCTACCTTATCCTTCAAAAAAGTGTTTATATATGGTGTGAAAAGGTTGGGGAGCTTCTGAAACCTCCACACCTCATATATCTTCAATATTTTGTAACCGTGGCGAACGGCTAGGGACAGCTCAGGACTTGTATATACGCCTCTGATCTTCCGATGGTTGGTTGTGTGATTACATGCCCTATTGTTCTCCTCTGCGCACTTCACGCACAGGGGAAACATGAGTTTGTGGTCTATAACGACGGGTAAGATCGGCAGCCATAAGTCACGAGGGAGGAGCACATCTACCAAAGAAAAACCGAAATAGTTATCGTTCAAATTAGCTGAGAACTCTTCGATGGTGGGCAGGGTGGGTCCTACCAGTTTTTCAGGTGCTCCTACTGGGTACGGATTGCTCTTTATCACGTACGGATATAAAGAACAGAAGTCGTAATAATGGAGTTTCACGCAATCCGCAGATGGAAAGTATAGTTTGACGGGGTTTGTACGCCCACCGAAGAAGCTATCGCCGCATTTGAGAGGATCCAACACCATTGAACGTTTGATGGTGTTTATTTCTTCACGGTATTGCCCATCTATCTCCATCCGTGCATCATATTCGTGCTCCCACAAAACCTTGAGTGAAGCGGGAGCCTATAAGCTGATCGTGGGTGTGGGTCCATGCAGTACTGTTGGCAGGAGATCTACCATGGATATCTCCTACGATTCCACACTCAGGACGTGGGCATCCATGCCACCAGCAACCGTTAAAGGAGTACGCAGTCTTCTCACCAGTGGCACGGTCTTCGCTTAGACCATCCACCCAAAAAATACGACCATTGACCTTAATGAGCACTTCTCCCGTGTTGCGGACATGTTTTATGTATACACTGGTCTGTTGCTGTAGGTGTATGAGCCATTAAATAGCCTTATGCCCATAACTGCGTTGGCTGTTTCTGTGAATGACGGCTAGTGTGTCTTTAGGTATGAAGTTGTTCTTGAACACCATAAAGCACAATGATGCGATCGTGGTTGCGACTTGTAGCGGGTCGCAGTTGAACCGGTCTATGTACATCCTTCTAAAGGCCTGGAAACATACTCTCAGTACGCGCACATCATTCACGCAATAACGGTCACATTCACCCGCTATATTGTAAGGAATATTCTCATTAAAACTGTTGTAGTAGCGGACAAAATCTTCATGCTCACTATCACTCATGTTGGTATAGTTAAAGTAATGTATGGGGGGAGGTAGGCCTACGTAATTTAAAGTGTCGCTAGTGAGGAAATTGTAAGGGAAATACCCTTTTGAAACTTCGGCGGGCTACGCCAATCACCTTGGGTAGCTTGGCTAATTTACAAGGTGTGAACAATAAAGTCTTTAAACTGAACATTACCTCTTATCTGCATCTGTTTAAGTTTGTTTCCTCTTTTCAGGGGAATGTCTGTAAATATCTCCGATGACTCATGTTCAAGCAGTTTCTTATAAAGGAATTGTATGTCAAATTTTGCGCCGTTATGGGCAAGAATATACGTAGTCATTTATTTGTATTTGTCCGCTAATTTGACAATATAGGATACAAAGAGTTTCACGTGGTTGTCGTGAGTGATCGTCTTAAAAACGTTTGTTCGTGTACCACATTTGTGGCACTCATCACACTCGACGTCCATGCACTTGTCGCAGATAGTCTGGCTTACAAGTAGGTGTAGGATAACCTCTTTGGTTTCAGCATCCGTGTATGTTTCTATGTCATAGTATACAGCTATACAAGGTTTATTTTTAGGCTTAGCATCTTTCATATAACATACATGCCTCATACCATCTGCCTTAAATTTCTCGTGGCATGTAGAACAGTGAATTTCATCACATTTATGCGTGAATTTCCCCCAATTGTCCATCATATGAAACATGCCACATTCCCAGATTCTCATTTTCCTGCACGTGCCAATTGATTTATGGAGCTCAAAACAGTTATTATTGAAAAATGTGCGTCTACACACATTACAGTCCCTCTTCCCAGCTTCAACTACACGACTTTCACATTTGGAGCTTTTACACTGCTCACATACCATGTGGTAATCCCTACAATGCTTCACTATATCATCCGCTAACTCGAGACATCCTTTACACAAATCATGATCCCTTCCATATTTTCGACTTTTATCATAACTCGCGTAAAGAGCCCTTATATTGCGGATGAGGAAATACGTTCTCCCTGACAGCCCAAAAATAAGTTGGGTCTTGTACGATCTCTCACACTGCTTTTAAAAACGTACACAGTCCTACGACGATCATCCATTCCAAATACAACTATACAAACATTTATTTCCTGCTCTACCCTTCTCAGCTCTTCAGGACCCATATTACAGTCAAACTCTAACTTGCAATCTGCAGCCAGATTACGAGCACGCTGCACAACCGTCGGCAACCACATATTATACGCGATTGTATTTAGCACAGTAAACATATGAGCCACGACTATTGCTATAAAGCCGCAACCACGCTCGGTGTTTATATGGCGTCTGTAAATACCCTGAGAATTGAAGTTAAGAATATAAGGTGTGGACGTATGTCCCGCAACACAGAATACGTGGTCAATATCTATCGTGAAGTTGTCCATGTTGAAGGCAATGCTACTTTGAGAGGCTTGCATTATACGATCCAAATGTAGTCTATGTCCACAGCAGCCAAGCGCCTGTAGGGTATTACTACCCAAAAATCATCTACATCCCCGTCATCTGACTCGAACCCGAAGGACAGCCTCGTCCTGACTTCACGTCCCTCGCTGTTCTGAAGGGCAAACTCCACAATACGCTCAACTACGCGGCGCAGTCCGTGCTCAACACCATTGCTATACATGGTTCCAGGGTCCACCCTGACTATGTACCGATTTCTAGTCAGGGCTGGGGTGGGGGTGGCGGTGCGCACCAGCTCGAATGTTATGCTACTCTCTACAGAATGAGATGCTGCTGCTGTGGAGGGTACGACTGGGATTGAACAGGAATAAGGGGGCGCAGTTTTATTTGTAAAAGGAACTAATGTGGGGGCTGTGTCGTAAGACGTAGAGAGCTGGGGCTCTGTTAGTAGGGTCTAACAGCCGACGCACTTCTGGCACGCTTTATACCTAACGTGGAAAGTGAATCATTAACTTCATCATGCCCCCGCTTTCTCCTCAAATTTTCGCGTGGGGGTGCTACAATTGACGTTGCTGGGGGTTCGCTAGCGGGGGTGACGTCTGTAGCCTCAACAACAACTACACTTCATCGTTATCGTCTGTAATATCGATGATGGGGCATGTTGCTGGCACAATACCTCATCCTCATCGTCATTCTGTAGAATATAAGGAGCATCACTTAAAATTTTATTATATTTTGTAAATGTTCCACTTAGGAGTGTGACGCGTTACAGATGGATTCTGTAGAAAAATTCAGGTTCACAAGCCCGTCTACATGTATTATATCTGGCCCTACAGGATGTGGTAAAACTGTGTTTATGCTTAAAATCATTAAATATAAGGGGAGATGTTTCTCAAAATTTGTGTATAAAGTCATATGGTGCTATTCGACATACCAGTCAGTATTCAACGAGTACCAAGATGATATTTTGTTCCACAAAGGTGTATATGACGTTAATTCGTTAAAGGGAGATGAGCATACGGTCATTGTTATTGACGACCTCATGTTGGAGATGGCTAAAACGTTTGCCGAGACACTTACAGTGTTCTCCCACCATCTTAACATAAGCGTTTTCTTCATCAATCAGAATCTATTTTTCAAAATTAGATACATGCGGGATGTGTCGCTAAATACACAATATCAGTCTTATTCGCACAACGTAGAGCTGTGTCACAAATTGGGGTATTAGCCAATCAAATGTTCCTGAATCAGCGTAAGGAGTTTTTTAAATTTATAAAGAAGCTACAAGTCAACGTTACGGATATTTGCTTTGTCCCTCATCCGCGAAACACGTTTAGGGTACTTCTAAGAACGAATATATTCCCAAACGAGCCTGAAACGGTGTATATTCCAGAATGACAAAGAGGTTAAAGAAATATCATGAATTAATAAAAATCTATCATCGACTGCCACGAACACTGCCGCAGCTGTTTGTTAAAAATATTGACTCCGAATTTTTAAAATGCATCTATGAAATTTGTCTTAACGTTATAAAATGTAATGTACCAATGAAACCCCCTCAGAAGGCTCGCCTACGCCGTTACAAGACCATAATACGCGCACTAGCTCGTAAAATCAAACTGTGGGGAAGAAAAAACGAATTAGTGTACAAAGAGGGGGTTCATTCCTCCCTATCTTATTTTCGGTTTTGGGGCCTTTACTGACTATTTTAATATAATGAAGAACGTAGTCGTGATTCCACACGAGGTGTATGCTTCACTGCAAAGCTCAAAGAGTCCAGATACGGTTCTAGAACCCCATAAACAGACTTAAAAAAATGGAAAGCGATTTGTTAGATCTATTAAACAGTGAAAAGTTACCTCATGAGAAAAGAATCTTATGCCAAGAAGCTCTGCAGAAATTTCTTCATGAATACGAAAATTATAAGAATCCGACAGAGGTCCCCGTAGTTATTAGGCACAGCTCAGACGACGTTGAGCATGGAGGCATATGACCTGGGGTCGAGGCTAGAGACGAGCAGTCAAAGAACAACGGAGCTGCCCGACAACATATCGAACATGTATTAAAAAGCACTCTCTCACATACATTGAGGAATAAAGTTTTAAGTCTTTATAATCTACTGAGTGAGGATCCCGTTATACAGTGGACCGATACAGGTGAGGTTCTTGTAGAAGGAACAAAGGTACAGGGTTCAAACATCGTTGACAGCGTCCATAACTTGGTGAGAAAGTGGGATAGGCCCTCACCAGCAGGATGGAAACATATTAAAGCAAGACTACAACAAATAAATGTCCCCAAAACATTGATAGGTAATCTGTACAGGTTAAAAGACTTGGGACAAGCCTCGCATGTCCCACAGCAGAACACGCCTTCGCCCCCCTCGGTAACATCTCTGAAGAGGAGGAAGAAGAGACCAATCAGCGACGACCAATCCTACCCGAGCGCCTCTAAAATACGCAAATGGCTAACATATTAAGAATAGAATTATAAAAAAAAAATTAGACTAACACGAACTTAGATGTAGCTCGTAGCGTAAACTAACCCACTTTTTGTTATACGTTTCCTACTTTTTTTCTTTTCTTCTCTCTTTACTTGCATGGTATGACAGTATTTGAGTTAAGACTGTGTTTGCATGGTTTGTAAGCGTTCTTATTTTACTTCTTTTCATCTTTTTTTCTCTTTTTCTGAATGAATGTTAACTCACGAATGATAGGTTTTTCTACTTACTTAACCCCTTATTCTCTTCTTTTAACTCCCTCTTCTCTTCTTTTAACCCCCTACTCTCGTCTTTCTCTCGGGCTAACCTTAGAGTGGATCTTACGATCTTTGTTAGCCTTAGCTTCTGTAGATCTATAGATTTCTAACCCAGTCTCCTTTGGCGGCGTTGAGAGACTGTACAGAGGCGTTTATAATGAGGGAGTCGGGAAAAAAGATGTTGAGAGGTTTTTGCGGTCGCAGGATGCTTATACACTTCATAAGCTGGTGAGAAAAAGGTTTAAAACAGCCAAGACATGCAGAGATATTCAGTGTATAATGGTGGCTACCGCTACATCCTATTCATAATAGATGTATTCTCTAGATATTTGTGGTTAATTCCCCTGAAAAATAAATCGCCTGAAATAGTTGCTAAAGGCGCAAAAACGCTGATGTTGAAAGAAAACAGGATTCCTGGCGATTTTTGTAAGAACATGGGGAGAGAATTTATAGGCGAGCTTTTCAGAACATGTTGACAGAGCTCAGGGGCGTACCTAAAGTATTTGACACCCGGGGAGGATCCTCCCTTTGGCACCCCCCATAAATAATTTTAAAATTTAAACACAGAAAAATATATGCTTGCAAGTAGATTTTTAAACAGTAAAGTACTATCATAAGCAAATTGGAAATAAGAAAAATGCAGGATATTAAAAATTCAGTGAACAGGTAATACTGCATTTTATTTTATACAAAAAACACAGGAAATCCAGTCTCAACGCTCAGCCTATTCTTCAAAGGTAAATAGAGAGGATTCACAGTCTCTGCTTTCGAGCCTTAATTTCTGCAAATTGATCAATGACCTCAATCAAAATTCACCTTCTTTGCATATTCAAGTTCAGTTGAAAGTAAAGCCAGATTTGTCAATCTTGTCTAACTCATGGTCGAGCGGAAGAAATTTTTTATCAATTTTAATTTGGAAAAACTTCTTTCACATGAAGCAATAGACACACAGACAGTCAAAAAGAATCTCAAACACAGTGACATGCTTGGCAAAGATTCACAAAAATCCCATTTTACAATAAACTCCAGAAACTGCAATGCTGTCCATTTCTTTTCCTCTTCAACGCTGATTTTGGCATCTTCCAAATGCCTCCGAAGTCGTCCAATTTCCACACTGATATCTTCGTCAGAGAATTCATCGAAACTCTGAGTCAAATTTGGAATATACTTCCGAAGTTGTTCTTCTGTTGCAAGATTGCGAAGATTGACAGAATTTGATCCATTGCCTTAGAACGAATCTCCAACTCTTGATGAAAGCGATCAAGACATTCAAACATAGTCCTTTTTACTTCCTCTGGCAATGTGAGACCAGCATCCTTTGCCATCTCTCCTGGCATCCTGGAATAGAATGCTTAATCCTTACAAAATGTTCTTTCAAAACTGGATCATAATATGACAGCAACTCTACCAATTCCTTGAAGTTTCCTTTGTTTGCTGATGACATGTCCTCTTTGTAACCACCAAAAGGAAGATTCTGGTGAGCCAGAAACAAGGTTACGTCCAAGAGGCGATGTAAAATAACCCTCCATTTCTTTCTCTCCTTGTCCATTGTTGGTTAATGAACTTGATCAATGGTTTTTTGAAGCTTCAACCCTGCTTCCAAGGTCTTCCATTTCTCCAGGCATGAGAGATGCTGCTCAGAAGCCTCATGGCAGACACCTTTGGGTTTAGCTTCCACCATGCTTGAAACCCAGTGACAAAGCTGGATGTTCCAATTCCTTTGTCATCAAGAGCAAACAGTCTGCAGCAAAAACAAAACAAACTTTCTTTTGATGGAGAGTAAACCATCCATGTTCTCAAAACTTTCTCGCCACTTGGCAGAGCCTTATAGAACCATGAAATGGTCAGCTGTCGACTCTTCCCTTTGGATTTCTCTCCTTGTCTTTGAACTGCACTGAAAGGTCCATCCCTATTTTGGAAGGGTTCACTTCCCCTCTTTATAAGATCAACTCTCAAGTCATTTGGAACCGGGATTAGCCAAGCAGCGACATCAGAATAAATTGAAAATCTATCCGTCTCCTCTTCTTCATCAGAGTCTTCCTCCTGTTGGTGTGGACTTCTGCTGGCGTCTCCTTCCTCTTCATCAGTTTCACTGCTTTTAGAAGATGAATTGCCATCCTCCAATCCTTGCTCTCTCTTTTGAATCCTCTTGTGAAGATGCTTCTTGTATTTGCCCGTCAGATTCACCAGGCTGAATATCTTCAGGACTTTCTCCTATTGCACTTGATGTTGAAGGCGTCATATACTTCAAAATTGATCCGGACATTGCCTGAGCTACCTCTTCTCTTGCCTTCTTCATTTTGCTTTGTTGGAATCCACTGGGTCGATTTCGCTTCATAGTGGATGTTTTCTGCAAAATTTTAAAATCAAAAGCTATAAAGCATGAACATGCATGACAAGCATGAACTATTATGACTTGAAATACATTAACTGAACAAATTGTCTGTGATTATTATTATTATTTTTTTTTATTATAACATCACGACGATGCATTTACCGGGTATTATAACATCACGACGATGCATTTATAAACACTTAAACATCACTATGATACCACATTGTCAAAAATTACTGGACACTGGTATAAGTATCATGATATTGTTATAAACACTAGCACTTTATGCTTTATCATAATTATTTAATGAAACATACCTCATGTATGTGGAGTCACAGTGTCAAGTGAACAAAACTTGGAATGTCAGTTGCAGCCAGCTGGCTATGCTCAACAAACTGATGACTAGAACGTCAACAAACGTTCGCCTTTCGATGTAATTTTTATCAAATATTTAATTTTTCGTTTGTAAATTTTGTATTGCAAATAAAAATTTATTTTATAGTGAAAATTAACATTAAGCTGTTGTAATAGTTTGAACATTTTAAAAAAAAATTTCTTTGGCGAATTTTTCATTTGGTTTGAAAACTTGTACTGGTATTTCAACTCTCCCGATGGCACCCCCCACTTGGCTGTCACCCGGGGCGGACCGCCCCCCCTCGCCACCCCCTTAGTACGCCACTAACAGAGCTTAATATCAGTTACTACACTAGCAATTCTATACATTAGGCATCTTTAGTTGAAAGAGTTCAGTGTACCATAAAGAAACGCATAGATCGCTATTTCACACATAGAAACACATACAGATAAATAGACATTCTGGAGTCGCTGGCCTCATCCTAGAAGCGTTCACACCACCGAGCGATTGGTACAACATCTAACGAAATTTTAGAAAGAGGTACGCACACAGAGCGTGAGTTGAGAAAAGATATTCATAGAGTGCCACTACGCTCTGCGCATTTCAAAATCAATGATTATGTAAGGCTGTCGCGTTCGGGTAATAAATTCGCGAAGGGATTTAAGCAAGGTTGGTGGACACGTGAGATTTTTAAAGTTAGGGCTATGAGACCTAAAGACGAGATAATGCTGTATTACGTTGAAGATTTGAATTGGGAAGAAATTGCAGGGGGCTTTTACAGCGAGGAACTGCAGAAACTGGCATTTAATTTAGGAAAAATGTGTTTAAAATTGAAAAAATTTTAGGAAACAAAGGTTCAGGAAAGAGAAAAATGTACCTGGTGAAATGGCTAGGGTACCCAGAAAGCTTCAACACCTATATAAAAGTTGATGCAATAATGAAGCTTAAATAGTATACAAAATGGCGCCTAACCACTTCTACGTCACACTTCTTCCTCTTCTTCTCTGTCTGTACATCCTGGCAACACCCTGGCCAACTTTGTAACAGAACTCCATGGGCCCATTGAATTGGGCCGTGAATCGTATGAGGTAGGAATATGCGAAATTCAGTTGGCTACCAAGTTTTTAAGCATTGCTAATAAAGAACCCATTTTCACGGTTCTTAGAAACCGTGACGATTGTGAAAAGGCCGTGGTAACTCGGGACGATACAATTCGAGCCGCCCGGAGTGGGGAGCACAGTACTACACTACAGTAGTAACACTAGGACCGGGTCATTATGACGCAGCCGAGGATATTGTGAGAGACTTAAATGGTACTTTGAAAAGATAAAATCTTACGTCTGATTTAGTGTACGAAATCGTAAACAAAAACATACCGACATATACTCTGACTCTAAAATCAGAGGCTAATATAAATAGTAAAGACAAAGAGCTGTTCAAAATTATAACCGAGGGCAGATATGGGTTAGCCATCCAAAGAGATACCTTTCACGAAGCACAACATGACTTGTGCAGCTTAATGTATCAGCTGAAATTAGAGAAATTGAACAATGGCTACCCTCCCCCGGACATGTGCTACATTTACAGCAATATCGTGGAAACATCAGTTTGTTGGGAATACCCAGGCGCGCCTGCTGCGCATCGCTCACATTCCCAATCATAGAGGAAGGAGCTTAAACATTACATACGATAAGCCTCATTTTGTCAATGTCGCAACTAACCTACTAACCAGTATCTCAATATATACAGGGTGGGCCAAAAAACTATTACCCAACTTTTGAAAAAAATATTGTGGCTCACCCCGTATACTGATCTTACTGCTGAGGCCGTTTGTTGTACCCATACTTAGAGGTACGTAGAGGTACAGCTCAAACTGGAGGGAGGTATCAAAATATGGTGCTCAATTGAAAGGCGGTCAAAGTCAGCAACTGATACTTTCAGATGACAGTCAGTTTCTCCATAAATAAATCACTGGGGAACACAACTTTTGGTGACTTAGATGTTAGACCTGTTTCTGGGTATATTGAGGTCGCTGATTCTAAAAATGACATTAGTTTTTCTCCATCAGCTCTGTTTATCAAGATATGATATATATCTATATATATTTCTATATAATGATATAATATTATATAATTGCTGATTGGCAATCACTGTTGTTGTCAATTGAATACAAAAGTATGATGAATGTCAGCAAAAATAGTGTATTAACATCAAACAAGCATAAGTGCGAAAAATATTTCTTAAATTCAAACAAGCTTGAGACACGAACTGCAAAAAAAGTTCTTTCATTGAGACATCTCACATAAACCGCGTTTCTGAGATTTCTTGCGATGAGATGTGCCAGGACATTCGCGTTGGATGCTCCAGCAGTAATCTGCCATCATGTGAGTATCCCATCGTCCGCGGTACCGTTCTTCCATGGTCCTTAGTTCTTGTGAAATCGTTCACCCTGTTCCTCGCTTAGATCACCGAGGTTATCTGGGAAATGATCCAAATGACTGTGGAGGTAATGCAGTTTGATGCTCATTTTACAGCCAAGTTTACAAAAAGAAGAGAGCATATTCTCCACTAGTTCACCGTAGTTATCGGCCTTATAGTTCCCAAGGAAATTCTTCACAACCATACTAAACGATGACCACGCACGTGCCTCAATGTTGTCCATTGAATCTTGGAAACGCGGGTCTTTCATGAGTTCCCGGATTTGCGGTCCATCGAAAATACCTGCCTTCAGCTTTTCCATGCTCAGCGCAGGAAATATTCTACATATGTAGCCAAAACACGTCCCATCTCTGTTCAAAGCCTTTATAAATTGTTTCATCAAACCTAGTTTGATGTGCAGTGGTGGCAATATGATCCTTTCTCTGTCAACCAAAGCTTCTTTGATGATATTTTTTCTCCAACCACCATGTTTTCTCTCAGAGGCCACTGTCTTCTCACCCAGTGTTCATCTTTAGCTCTACTGTCCCAGAGACATATAAAGCACGGGTACTTGGTGTACCCGCTCTGCTGGCCAGGAGAAAATTCACCATCTTCAGATCCACACAGATCACCCATTGGTGGTCTCGGTATGATATCTTTTCTAGGACTAGGGCGACTGTCCCGTGCTCTTCTCTCATACCGACTGAGTGACCAATTGGGATTGATCTGTATCTGTTGCCGTTGTGTAGAAGAACACATTTAGGCTCCGTTTGGAGCTATCTATGAATAACCGCCATTCACTTGGTGTGTATTCCGATATGCCCATTTTCATCAGCAATCCGCACACATTGTTGCAGAAAACTAAATCGTTCTCTTTGAGAAGAAGGGCAGTAAATCCTTTTCTCTGTCGCGATATAACGTGATTTGGTTCCCGGCAGCAGTAAATATTTTTCTCCCAGCCTGGAAGCTAACAATTCAGACGATTTCTTCGAAAGACTTAAGTCCCTTATGAGGTCGTTTAATTCGTGTTGACTAAAACCTTCTGCAACTGATGACGGTCCTTCGAAATCACTGTCATTTTTCCCACATATGCTTTCTTTGTCAGTAGCAGATTCATCATCTTCTTGAGGGAGCTCTGGAAGATGGCTGAATGATGGGACAGGTATCTCATCTGAATGTGAAACAGGCCGTCTAGCTGAGTCTATGTCAGGATACGTCCATTTACTCCGGTTACGTCCAGTGATGCCCTTTATATTCACCAAACAAAAGTAACAGTCATCACTGTGGTTTCTCTGTTCTCTCCATACCATTGGTATACCAAATTTCAGGCACCTCCTCTTCCGTTGGTCCATTGCCGCAGATGCTCCGTACACGTTTTACACACATGAGGAGCCCATGGCTTATCTTGGTCCCCTAGTTGTACTTTGAAATAGGCAAAATAAGCTTTTTTCACAAAATCAGTAATAGTTTTTCTCTGTTCAATGAACGCGTACTCTCCGCAGATAAAACAAAACACATCTGGATGATTTAAACACTTTCTTCGTGATGAAGCCATGTCAACACCTGTAACAGGAAAGAATTCACGTTAGTACATGTACAATACACATGCAAAACAGCAACATCAGCAAAATCATAGCTACAATTTAATTATACAGATGCATTTAGATTTACGAGCAACTCATAATACCGTTCCAGAAGGGTAATAAAGTAGGTAATGACGTATGCAATATCTCAAAAACTAGAGCTGCTAGAACAAAATGGCTGATATTTTCTGAATCAGTGGCATGAAAATATCCAGAATAAGGTCTAAAATCTCAGGCACCAAGAAATATTTTTTTTTTGTTCCCCAGTGTAATTAATTTTCCTAATTTCTACAAAAAAATAATTATTTTATTTCCTTTTTCATTTCAGAACATCATTATCCTATAGTTGGTGAACAAGTTATAACATAATGAAATACTCTTTGGAAGATGAAGCATTGATATTGAACCTGCGTAAGGAGAAACACGGGTGCAAAACGAATGAAGAAAGAGTTTCCAAATAAAGGATGGACAATCCCTGGACTTCAATATCTCATAAAGAAAATCGATATCATAGGGTCGACCAAATGAAAAGAAGGAAGTGGAAGGCCAAAAACATCACGTACTGAGGAAAATATTGACACGGTTTCATCCATGATATGCAGTCAAGAAGAACGGCCAAACATCCACAAGTCCGTTAGAGAAATTTAAAAATCTACTGGCATTTCTCGCTCTGGTGTTTGTCGTATAGTAAAAGATGATTTGGATCTTAAATATTTTAAAAGAGTCGAAGTTCATAAGCTCTCTGCATCAAATAAACAAGCAAGAGTTGAAAAGTGTCGTGCTCTGTTAGATCGATTCCCAGACAGAGAACTGTCGAAAATATGGTTTAGCGACGAGAAGACCTTTACGGTTGCTTCAACAATAAACATACAAAATGATCGAGTTTATAGAAGACAGGACAAAAAAATCCATCAGTCTAGATCGACTTTACAGGGAACGTCCGCATTTTTCTGAAAAAGTCATTGATGCCACCTTTATTTCAAAGTTAGTGAAGGCAGAGATTGTTTTTGTTGATCAAAATGCCAAAATCACTGCTACTTATTACCAAGAAAAAAAATCCTTGATGCGGTACTGCCGTCGATAAGGGAGAAGTCAAGGTTGCAAGCGTGCATTGGTAATGGAGTAGGGCACATTCCGCATAATCTTGGACTCAATTAGGTAACTGCATAGAAACAAAGTTTTTCTACCCGTGTCTGTATAACAGCGAATTACAAAATGAAGGTTACAGTTAGCAAAAATCTAACTTCACCACGAGATAGACCATGAAATTCTATACAGGACACATATATTGATTGTACAAACAACATTTGATAAAGGTAAAATTATGTTGTTCAAAATCAGGGTAATAGTTTTCTTTGGCCAAATCGGTATAAGAACGATTGAGGAGAAAAGTTTTCCATTCGGTGAAGGGAGCTTAACAGTGAAGCTGCACTTTCTTCGCACTGTGATATAATGACCCCGAAGGCCTTTCACAGTCTATCGAGGGGTGAGATACCAGCGCGGGAGTGGGATTGGATCCATTTTTTCAACCATACTAAGTACGGCTGTCCCCTTGCTGAAGAGTGGTGCCAGATATCCCGGTAGGAAAGCATTGCAATCAGGTCTTAACACGACAGAAGACATAATTTCAGGGACTAAGCCTAAAGAAACTCTAAAAAGCACTTAAAGCGTACACAGGACGAGATCATCAAAGATGCAAAGAGAAAAATGCGTGGTGGTGGGAAGAAGAAGAAGAATCCTGTACGGAAGAAGAAGGGGTTACCAGCACATGGCATTAAATGTAAAATGACATAAAAAAAGAAGTGTTGTAAGCGCATGAAACCTATGGTTGACCACTTTTTTAACTGATATAAGCTAAGGACGTTGCTCTCATGAATCATAGACTGTTTCCTACATGTCGAGAGAGGTGTCACTGTTTCTGACTCACCATGGCACGTTTCATCCATCCGTGTAGTTCACAATGTAGTAAATCGGAGCTGGCCCTCTTTGACATATCCCCAACACAAGTGTCTATAGAGCACAGTGACTTTATCACAGTTAATCAGTTAAACACCATTACCTCCCCGAGTGCTCCTATGGAGTTCGTGATCCCCAGCTCAGGCCCTTACTTTTTTGACTCAAGCTGTGTGCGCATGTACGCTAAACTACGAATAGCACATTCAGATGGAATGGATTGCGAAGACAAATACGTTGTATTTCCAGAAACAAACTTTCTACACTCCATATTCAGCCAATGTGACGTGTATTTAAATCAGGTCAACATCTCAGCGGAATCTGGCTACTATCACCTACGAGCCTATCTGGAAAATGTCCTCAACTTTTCAAAAGAAGCGAAGGATACATTTTTAACTGCCGAAGGTTATTATGAAGCTAAAGATGAAAGTAGTATAAAGGGCAAATTTAAAAATTCTAAAAAGAAGATATATGAATGCTTTGGGCGCCTACACACAGATTTCACACTCCAGGAGAAGCTGTTTGTGAATTGGGTCGATATGAAAATAAAGCTCACTCGTACGAGCCCTGAGATTTGTTTAAATCTGGGGGCTGACCAAAAGGTGAGCTCGATGCCTGTGGTGATTCATATTATGGAAACATATCTCCGCGTGCGTCGAGTGAAATTAAGCTCTGCTAAACAAATAGAAATTGAAAAAAATTTACTACACGCCACAGTAAAATACAAAATTAATAGAGTCCAGCTCAAACTATATACGGTGCCCTCAGGGCTATCATCGAAGCAGATAGAAAATGTTGCCCTTGGAGCTCTACCTAAAAGGTTATTAATTGAAATGCAGAAACACGCTTTTGTGAATGGAAAATATAAAAAGACCGCCTTTAATTTCGAAAATTTCGACCTTAAAACTATACGTCAATGGAGTCGCCATGGTGGGACATTAGAAACATTATTCAACAGATGCCGAGTTCCCGCTTTGTTCGGGAGCTTATAGTAATCTTGCGCGTATTGTCGGTACTTGCAACGAATAAGGAATCGGCGTAACACAGAAGGAATTCGTCGAACAGGTTAACCTTTACCCGTTTGACATCTCACCCGACTTATCGGCTAATACAAATACGCACATAAGTCCACAGCAAAGTGGGAACATCTCAGTCAGATTGAAATTCGCCAAGCCGCTAGACGCGCCCATTAGTGTACTAGTTTACCTCGAATCGCAAGCCCTAATAAAGATTGATAGGTTTAAAGGTGTAGTCACAGACTTTTAAAAATGGATACGAATACACTCCAGAGAGTAATGAATAGTGACCGATTCACACGCTCCAAATTTATCGGTGTGTTTGCGAAGAATGAAAAGCTGAAGCTTCCAGCTGCGAGACACTGCGGCGCACTTATTCTAAATACAGATGTTAGCGACGGAGAAGGTATTCATTGGATAACCGTTTATTTTAAAAATAGGGAACGAATATATTATTTTAATTCACTGTGGGGCATCCTTGGAATGATGCTATTATTATAAAATTTCTCGACCAATGCAAATTCCTCAAATAGTCTGGAACCCTTACCGATTCCAGGGCTATTACAGCAATACCTGTGGCATGTACAGCCAATCCTTTCTCATGCCTATGGCCCGCGGGAACGAATTTACAAATTTTAAAAAATTATTCCATTTGTATGACAGTGAACGAAATGATGCTCTGGTATGCAACCACATAAAAAATCGGTTCCCGTTTTTAGGCACTCGTTGTATTGTGTGAAGTTTTATGCGTATATATATAATCGTAACTTCATCAACTCTTACAATATTGTGTAAAATTATAAAATGTACCCAATAATATTAGTTTGTGTAGCGTTTAAGGACGAGGCTTATGTTCTGTAGCTTATTTAAAATGTAATGGCTGCTAATTCTGTAACATCTAACATTCTGTAACATGTAATGGCTGTAATTCTGTAAATTAAGTTGGGTATATATATATATATATATATATATATATATATATATATATATATATATATAATGTATAAAAAATGAGGTCATTGTCATTCCTATATGTGTCAGAAACATTGAAGGTCATATTACGTAAAAATGTGTTGTATACAGCAAACGCTATTATGTATTAATTTACAAAACATTCCTCAGCTTTATCATTTAATAAAATGTTGAAAATACAAGTAAAAACAAAAAATCTCACCACTTCATCGACGACCATGCACTCGTAGGATCGATTGTCCAGTAATAGTTCTAGTCCCATATTCAAATCATCATCAGCTATTTGAGTTTCTTCAAAGCTGTTACGGAACGTTTCTACCACACGATCCAGCTCCGCCCGGGTCCTTTAAGATACGGATGTAGACACATTTTTAATTTATTTTATGGCCAGTTCATATATTTTCCTGAAGAAAGTTTCCGGGCATCTGAATTATGATATAATTAATACGTAAAAGTAGAAATTTTGAATGCAGTTCAAGAGAAAAACGATGAACAATATTGCACTTGAAAATGAGCTTTCGCATAAACATTCTACTCCTGCTCTCTCTCTCTCTCTCCTCTCTCTCTCTATATATATATATATATATATATATATATATATATACACACACAGAGGTAATCAGTTTAAACCACATTTCATAGTTCCAGTAAAGATTCGCCATTAAATTATAACGCGGCTACTTTAAAATGTCTAATTTATGCGTCAAATGTAAGTACTGTTCATTCTTATCATATATATATATATATATATATATATATAATATATATATATATATATATATCTATATATATATATAGTACCGTGCAAAAGTATGAGTCCACTGTCAATCTGATAACTATGAGATAATCTGTCGTATAAAAATTGGTTTTGATACTAAAATACACATTAACTAGAACCTCTGGTTCATATTAATGTATAACTGAGTTATTACTTAAGTGTATAAAGTTGTATTAGCTAGATGACCCTCTAGTCTACATAAATTGGACTTGAGGGTTGATTTATTATATTACTTATAACGCATGTGTTTAAAGATCTAGCGAACTATTGATGATGGATCTGCAGTAAATGCTCTTAAGCTATTGTTATATCAGTATTTACAATTAAAAGTATTGAAATATTCACTTAAATTCTGAAAAACAAATTTATCCAAAACGTTTCTCATAATCCTAATTCATGCTGTTTTTTTCCTTTCACAGGCTTCAGAAATGACGAAAAGTACAATTTCTGATGAGCTTAGATATAAAATAATACATTTGCATGGCGAGGGACTGAGTCAAAGAAAAATAAGTGAATCTACAGGTGTTTCCAAAATTGGTGTAAAAACGATCTTGACTCATCAGAGATCAAATGGGATCCCCAGTTGATCGTCCTAGATTAGAGAGGCCTCCTAAGCTTTCTCCATCTGATCTACAATATCTAAAGATTACTCTCCTTCGAGACAGCCGCAAAACCAGGACTTCACTTGCAGCAGATCTCGAAAAAAAACAGGTGTCTCAGTTGATCCCTCTACTGTACGAAGGAAGCTTAACTCAGTAGGCCTTAAAGGATGTGTTGCAGCAAAAAAGTCACCTTTAAGGAATGGAAATAAAGAGAAGAGAAGAAAATATGCTTTGGAACACAAGTATTGGACATCTGAGACCTACTGAGTTAAGCTTCCTTCGTACAGTAGAGGGATCAACTGAGACACCTGTTGTTTTTTCGAGATCTGCTGCAAGTGAAGTCCTGGATTTGCGGCTGTCTCGAAGGAGAGTAATCTTTAGATATTGTAGCTCAGATGGAGAAAGCTTAGAAGGCCTCTCTAATCTAGGATGATCAACTGGGGATCCCATTTGATCTCTGATGAGTCAAGATCGTTTTTACACCAATTTTGGAAACACCTGTAGATTCACTTATTTTTCTTTGACTCAGTCCCTCGCCATGCAAATGTATTATTTTATATCTAAGCTCATCAGAAATTGTACTTTTCGTCATTTCTGAAGCCTGTGAAAGAAAAAAAAGCATGAATTAGGATTATAATGAGAAACGTTTTGGATAAACTTGTTTTTCAGAATTGAAGTGAATATTTCAATACTTTTAATTGTAAATACTAATATAACAATAGCTTAAGAGCATTTACTGCAGATCCATCATCAATAGTTCGCTAGATCTTTAAACACATGCGTTATAAGTAATATAATAAATCAACCCTCAAGTCCAATTTATGCAGACTAGTGGGTCAGCCAGCTAATACGACTTTATACACTTAAGTAATAACTTAGTTATACGTTAATATGAACCAGAGGTTCTAGTTAATATGTATTTTAGTATCAAAACCAATTTTCATACGACAGATTATCTAATAGTTATCAGATTGAGAGCGAGAGAGCGAGAGAGCGAGAGAGAGAGAAGAGAGAGAGGAGAGAGAGAGAGAGAGAGAGAGAAGTTATAAAATATACTTTGGTTGAAATACGGGGATATAATTTTTCTACCTACATTTCGTGCGTGTGAGAGTCCATTGCCACAGTTTGTTCAACTTCACAAATGTTTGCCACTTGTTGCGATGAAAATAATTCTCTCCGGTCAGAAGCTGCGAAGATCAGCCTAGTGGCTTCAGCACTGCAGAATATCAGGATAAAATCACTCTACCATGTGTATATATAAAAATATGTGTATGTACTCAATTCACTTCGAGAATGTAACTTACATGTCGTCTCCAACTTTGTATACGGATGGTGATAAAAAGAGATCTGATTCACTGTCTGTATTCATTACGTCTAGCAACGGTTGAATGTTCTCTGAAAAATATCAGCTAATATGGTCTCGATATGAAAATGAACCCCTTTTTATATGTTTGCCCCCTTTCAAGTGACGAACAGCTGTACGCCAATCACAAGCTCGCGGACTTCCTGATTGGAAGATTGATACGTTTGTGGGCGTGTCTTTATCAATATCGGCTTAAGCACTCCTCAGATTTTTTCAAATTTAATGAGTGGAAGCTAACATAATTATCTTAAATAAAAACAAATAACTAACAGGTAATGCATGGTCAATTAATTAATTTTACATTATTAGTAATACACCACAGTACTCCAACACTACATTTCAGTCACAGGTAATGCATGCCCAATTAAATAATTTTGCAACATTATTTCTGGACATCTTCAAAAGTAAAATTTAATATGATCCTGAAAGCCGGTTTTAAATTATATTCAAATAATTAATTCGTACCTTCATGTTAGTATACTCGTGTTTTCATCTTGGTAAAGCACATATATATATATATATATATATATATACGTAACAATCACTTTTATATGAAAATAAAAAATCTGTTGCGTAATTAACTGTAGATAAGACAGTTATGTGTCAAAGTGTAGGCTGAGTTGTCAACTAATTTTATTGCGAAAGAATCAGATGTTTAATTTAAATATATAATAATGTTATAAGAGGCCTTTAAATTGTTGATTAAGACCCCCCAAGAGGTTAATGTTTAAATGGACGCATTGCCGGTGTAGTCACTTTTCGCGTGTACTATCAAAGTAAAATGGATCATCAGGTTTTCACATATAGAATTGTTGTGTTCAGCAACGTCTGTGATGTTAAATTACTGGATAGGAGGCCCCAATCTTCTATGTTTTTAAATGTGTTTGTGACAATATGCGGTATTAGAAATCAAGTCCTGAAGGCAGTGTTTAATTCGAGAAGTAGAACACTATAATATATATATATATATATATATATATATATATATTATATATATATATATATTTGTATGAAAATGAAAAAAACTGGTTTAACAATTAAATTATATAAAAATATTAATTTTCTCAACAGTTATTTAAAATAAATTTGGTTTATTATTATTATTATTATTATTATTATTATTATTTCAACCCTTTACGGGCCTACGTCCCTATTTTAGGTATGTACATTCCAATTGTTATAAATCAGCCACAGTTGTACATTTTCATAATTCATCATTTTATGAGTTAACTAATTTATAATTAACTAGCTCAATTCATATTTTGTAGATGCATTCAATTCGATCTAATTTTTTAATATATATATATATATATATATATATATATATATATATATATATATAAAGATAGAGAAAGAATTAGTAATAACAATAATAAATAATAATGAGAGAGAGAGAGAGGTTTCAGAAATAAATTTTGAGACTTTAATATATTTAATGTATATAGTCTCGGATAAACTCTTGACGACGGGTATTAGCGGTCGGTGAGACGTGAATTTTATTTTTCAATGCGAGGTTAAGTATAAAAATTTTGGCTTCATTAATTCGCGCTAAACTCTAAACAACAGGTGTCTCAATTCATCAGAATATCATGGAGAAATGGTTTTAGCAGACGGGCAAAGGTAATTTTATCTTTCATTGTAGAGCTAGTAAGGAAAATTTGGCGTCAATAAGTTGCGCTGAATTCAAAACAATAGATGTATGGAGCTAATCTGACAAAAAGGAATTCGTTGACAGCGTCACAAAGTGACTATTTTCTGATCTTATTGTGCTTTATTGAGATTTGATTTGTTGTTATAGACTGTGCGTTTAATATTTGAATTTACATGGCATTAATTGGGATATATACACTACCGGTCAAAAGTTTAAGTACACCTACTAATTTCCAATGTTTTGCTGCTTAGCTCATGACATAAACTTCAAATGTAAACTTAACAGGTACTAGAGATGAATTTGCTTACCTGGCTTTCATATTGTATCCTTCAATGCATCTGCCCTGTGCAGTGTGTTGTAACACAGAAGCTTCTTCAAAATAGCCCTCAAAATGTGTTAATTAACGTCTAGCATGCAACCTAAAATTAATGCCATTAGCTCTGCACAAAGGTCCAAAAACAGTTTAAAAGTCCTTACTAGGGTAGTGTGTTTCTTCAGGAGTATGTTAATACATGTGTTCACTTATTAACATGCGCTGTACGCAGTGCCGTACTAAGGGGGGGTGCGAGGGGGGCGGTCCACTCCGGGTGACAGCCAGGAGGGGGGTGCCATCGGGAGAGTTGAGATACCAGTACAAGTTTTCAAACCAAATGAAAAATTCGCCAAAGTAACAAATTTTTTTTTTAAATGTTCAAACAATTACAACAGCTTAATGTTAATTTCCACTATAAAATAAATTTTTAGTTTTATTGGCAATACAAAATTTACAAACGAAAAATTAAATATTTGATAAAAATTACATCGAAAGGCGAACGTTTATTGACGTTTTAGTCATCAGTTTGTTGAGCATAGCCAGCTGGCTGCAACTAACATTCCAAATCTTGTTCACTTGACACTGTGACTCCACATACACGAGGTATGTTTCATTAAATAATTATGATAAAGCATAAAGTGTTAGTGTTTATAACAATATCATGGTATCATACCAGTGTCCAGTAATTTTTGACGATGTGGTATCATAGTGATGTTTAAGTGTTTATAAATGCATCGTCGTGATGTTATAATAAAAAAAATAATAATAATAATAATCACAGACAATTTGTTCAGTTAATGTACTTCAAGTCATAATAGTTCATGCTTGTCATGCATGTTCATGCTTTATAGTTTTTGATTTTAAAATTTTGCAGAAAACATCCACTATGAAGCGAAATCGACCCAGTGGATTCCAACAAAGCAAAATGAAGAAGGGAAGAGAAGAGGTAGCTCAGGCAATGTCCTGATCAATTTTGAAGTATGTGACGCCTTCAACATCAAGTGCAATAGGAGAAAGTCCTGAAGATATTCAGCCTGGTGAATCTGACGGGCAAATACAAGAAGCATCTTCACAAGAGGATTCAAAAGAGAGAGCAAGGATTGGAGGATGGCAATTCATCTTCTAAAAGCAGTGAAACTGATGAAGAGGAAGGAGACGCCAGCAGAAGTCCACACCAACAGGAGGAAGACTCTGATGAAGAAGAGGAGACGGATAGATTTTCAATTTATTCTGATGTCGCTGCTTGGCCAATCCCGGTTCCAAATGACTTGAGAGTTGATCTTATTAAGAGGGGAAGTGAACCCTTCCAAAATAGGGATGGACCTTTCAGTGCAGTTCAAAGACAAGGAGAGAAATCCAAAGGGAAGAGTCGACAGCTGACCACTGCATGGTTCTATAAGGCTCTGCCAAATGGCGAGAAAGTTTTGAGAACATGGATGGTTTACTCTCCATCAAAAGAAAGTTTGTTTTGTTTTTGCTGCAGACTGTTTGCTCTTGATGACAAAGGAATTGGAACATCCAGCTTTGTCACTGGGTTTCAAGCATGGTGGAAGCTAAACCCAAAGGTGTCTGCCATGAGGCTTCTGAGCAGCATCTCTCATGCCTGGAGAAATGGAAGACCTTGGGAGCAGGGTTGAAGGTTCAAAAAACCATTGATCAAGTTCATCAAGCAACAATGGACAAGGAGAGAAAGAAATGGAGGGATATTTTACATCGCCTCTTGGACGTAACGTTGTTTCTGGCTCACCAGAATCTTCGTTTTCGTGGTCACAAAGAGGACATGTCATCAGCAAACAAAGGAAACTTCATGGAATTGGTAGAGTTGCTGTCAAATTATGATCCAGTTTTGAAAGAACATTTTGTAAGGATTAAGCATTCTATTCCAGGATGCCAGGAGAGATGGCAAAGGATGCTGGTCTCACATTGCCAGATGAAGTAAAAAGGACTATGTTTGAATGTCTTGATCGCTTTCATCAAGAGTTGGAGATTCGTTCTAAGGCAATGGATCAAATTCTGTCAATCTTCGCTGTTATTCAGCCAAACACTTTGGTTGTTGCAACAGAAGAACTTCGGAAGTATATTCCAAATTTGACTCAGAGTTTCGATGAATTCTCTGACGAAGATATCAGTGTGGAAATTGGACGACTTCGGAGGCATTTGGAAGATGCCAAAATCAGCGTTGAAGAGGAAAAGAAATGGACAGCATTGCAGTTTCTGGAGTTTATTGTGAAATGGGATTTTTGTGAATCTTTGCCAAGCATGTCACTGTGTTTGAGATTCTTTTTTGACTGTCTGTGTCTCTATTGCTTCATGTGAAAGAAGTTTTTCCAAATTGAAATTGATAAAAAATTTCTTTCGCTCGACCATGAGTTAGACAAGATTGACAAATCTGGCTTTATTTTCAATTGAAGTTGAATATGCAAAGAAGGTGAATTTTGATAAGGTCATTGATCAATTTGCAGAAATTAAGGCTCGAAAGCAGAGACTGTGAATCCTCTCTATTTACCTTTGAAGAATAGGCTGAGCGTTGAGACTGGATTTCCTGTTTCTTGTATAAAATAAAATGCAGTATTACTTGTTCACTTAATTTTTAATGTCCTGCATTTTTCTTAGTTCCAATTTGCTTATGATTGTACTGTACTGTTTAAAAATCTACTTGCAAACATAATATATTTTTCTGTGTGTTTAAATTTTAAAATTATTTATGGGGGGTGCCAAAGGGAGGATCCGCCCCGGGTGCCAAATACTTTAGGTACGCCCATGGCTGTAGGTCTTTACATATAAAATCCTTGTAGTTTAAGGTATATTTCTGTTTCAAAAATAAAAAATGGGTGCCAAAGCTCAGTTAACAACAGAAAAAAGGCAGTCGATTGTAACTTTGAGAAATGAGGGCCAATCACTGAGGCAAATTGAAAAAAAATTACACTTTTCTGTGAATGCGGTTGCTTGTGCCATTAAACGGTACGAAGAAACTGGTCAAAATAAGGACAGAAAAAGGTCAGGGCGACCAAGAACCACAACAGACTCAGAGGACAAGTATATCCGAGTCATTAGTCTACGCAAGAGACGCCTCACAGCACCTGAAATCAAAGCCCAGCTGAACAACTCCAGAAGTACAACAGTTTCAATATCAATTGTTCAGAGAAGACTAAGAAAGGCAGGATTAAAAGGACGAACTGCAGCAAAGAAACCAATGCTGAGACTCCAGAACAAAAATGGCTAGCCTGGGCTAAAAAACACCAAAAATGGACTGTTGAGCAGTGGAAATTTGTCCTTTAGACTGACGAATCAAAGTTCGAAGTTTTTGGATCCAAACGCAGAGTATTTATGCGGCGCAAAGCGGGTGAAAGAATGACACTGCAGTGTGTTGTACCAACAGTGAAGCACGGTGGAGAAAGTGTAATGGTCTGGGGATGTTTTGCAGGGGAGAAAGTTAGAGATCTCCACAAAGTCACTGGAATACTGAACCAACGTGGCTATCACAGCATTCTACAGCCCCATGCCATCCCGTCTGGACTGCGACTAGTTGGCCAACAGTTCAGAATGCAGCAAGACAACGATACTAAACACATTTCCAAGCTGTGTCAAAATTACCTGAAGCAGAAAGAACGGCAACGTCAGCCCACAGTTATGGAATGGCCAGCACACTCCCCGGATCTGAACACCATCGAGCTAGTGTGGGATGAACTGGATCTTCGAGTGAAAGCCAAGCAGCCATCCAGTGCTCAGGAGCTCTGGGAACTCTTATAAGAGTGCTGGCAGCAGCTTTCACCAGACTATCTTCTTTCTCTTGTTGAATGCATGCCTCGAATTTGTTCTGCTGTAATTGCTGCTAGAGGAGGCTATTTTGATGAATCTAAAACTTAGACTTTGCTTTTGGTAAATTGTCCTGATTTGTTGTTATTTAAGTTCCCATGTTTGTACTTTTGAATTTGTGTCATGATAACTTAGTTAATAAATGAAAAACTTTAAACAAAATTTGAAATTTATGAATATTTCAGGGTGTACTTAAACTTTTGACCGGTAGTACATATATATATATATATATTATATATATATGTAATAAAAAATCCAGTTTTTCCCCTACTTCTTCACCAGTTCGTAATAAAGAATAAAAAATGTCCGTTGTCAGGGGACGGATCCTTATTACAAATTGTTTATTCTCGAAGGTCACTGTAAATGCTCGATGAGTAAATTGAAGTTATAATAGATCTTTCTTTAAGTTAGTGACCCTCTGCGTGAATTCTTTATCTTCCGCTTACTTCTGTACCCCTGATTTTAGTGTGTATTTGACAATGAAATAGTTGGTTTGAATAGCTTTTAATCAATAAATTTAAGTCACATTTGGTTACAAGTTCAGTCTCGAATTTGAAATATAGTACGGTCAAGTTCAGGTTTTTTCTTAAAATAGTCTTAACATTAATTAAATAATTTAAGTTCTATCGTTGCCCATTCACTACATCCGTCGCAGTAGTTTAGGCTAACAGCTCTCAACATTTCCTCATAAACTCAAAAACCTCAAAACCTCAAAAACCTCAAAATCTCAATATTCTTTCAAATTTAGTCTTTAACGAGCAAACTCTCTCAAAGGCCTACTCGGAGAAACTCACTCCAGCGCTACCCGGCCTTTCTCTCATTCCCGACGAAGCGCCAGATCTATTCTAACTGGTCCGCATCTGTTTTCGTGCTCCATCCCTCCCACGAGTCCAAAACGCGCCGAGGCAAGCATTTAAGAACAAAGAAAAAGGGGGGGGAAGAGCGTCGCACGAGTCGATGACACTCGAGGTTTATCTCAAGGGCTGTTTTAAATATTGAAGATAAAACATGGGGTATTATGGGAACTCGAGTGGCTTGTGTATAACAAATTCGTTCCTTCCAAAAAAAACAAAAAACAACAAAAAAAAAAAGGTATTGAGTTCCTGAGAGAAATTGAGGCCGAACGAAGGACTTCCATGGTCCGTGAATACGGAAAGATAAATGCTCCGTGAGCGAAAATGATTCGTAGTGGAGAGCCAATTCTCAAAACACGAATTTAGGTTACTTATGTCTATCCAGATACGTTAGAACTCGTAGTTACAATGAAAATATGAGAAATTCAATTGAACATTCACCTAGTTAAACTTGCTTACTATTTATGAATAAATTTAAAGTTGTCAAATCAATAAGCTAAAAATTAAATTTACATAATAAATACTGTGAGTTAAACAACATATGCGGATTTATTCTGAAAATTACATTCATAGAATAAATACCGTGAGTACTGAAAATGTTTGTTTACTCACCGCATAACCAATATATAATCAAGGAAAGGGTAGGTTTAAGAAGAGAAACACAGCAAGATCACATTATACGGGGAAATTTTAATTTCTGAATGCCTTATAAGGGCAACGCCTTTCCCTAAATTAAATAATCCAATGGGGAAACGGATCAGCCTTCAATATAGTTTCATTTTCATTTACGTTAACATCATGAAATAATTCGTACGACGAGTCGCCTAACGACAGTTTTTCAAAGGGATAACTAATTAATTTTCATAAATCTCATAAAGTTCATAAATTTTATAAGTAAAAATGGAAAAACTCTTTTTTTTCTTTTTCTATACTAAAATTTAAATACTAAACCGAAAGACGAAAGCCTACTTTACGAGGGCCTACATTATTAGTTAACTGAATAAAATTATATGAATTTATATTTTGCAGTATAATTTAGTTATCAGGTGCGGTCAGCAATTAATTCGACTGCAAGCCTTACCCGCATCGTCAGCATTACAGAAAGTTGCTTTCGAGAGACTTTCGCAATCTCGCTTTATGACAAAGGTCGATATTACAAATCATAATGATATTATAATGGTTTTATGAGTTAATATGGTTTTTTAAATAAGTAAAGGAAAGCGATATAGCAGGGAGAAAATTGAAATACACAGACGAAGAAATTTATAAGTTGCACAACGAGAGGTCATTTCAGTGAGGCTCGTAAATCGAACACTAATTCGTTAAGCACTAATCACTAAAGGAAAATATTACTTATTTAATTAAATTAAACACATCATTAATTACACCGGTCTGCATGAAAATCGATTTCTTTATTTTGAGTTGTGATTCTGAAGCAGTTCGCTGCGCTGAATTAAAAAATACTACCAGTTTTTTTCTATCACCCACAGTTTTAAAGTTATTAGCAAAACAATTTTGGGGCGTTTTGTAATTTTTTACCTTTTTTATCTTTAATTAATTTCGTTTTTTCATATTTTTCAGATAGATAATTCTAACATTACGTCTTTAAAATTTTAATAATGGCTTCTAGAGGATGTACCCATAGTCCAGACATATTTTGTTATATTTGTGGTTGGTATGTTGTAAAACAAAGGACAAATGTAACGACCTTCATTAAGAGAGCTTATCATGCTTATTTTGGAATTAAATTAGGAGATCAAGACAAAAGTTGGGCTCCACACAAGGTTTGTCTTACGTGTGTTGCGGCACTAAGGAATTGGAGCAAAGGTAAAAAGAAAAGTTTGCCATTTGGGATCCCTATGGTATGGCGCGAGCCTAGAAACCATACCGACGACTGCTACTTCTGTTCTTGCAATGTTAAAGGTTATAATGCAAAGAATAAAGAGAGCCTTCAATGCCCAAGTCTTCCATCTGCAATAAGGCCGGTACCCCATGGTCCAGAAGTTCCTATTCCCCGCCCACCCGAAAGTCTGGATCAATACAATTCAGATTCTGATTCAGCTCCAAATCCAGACAATGATGATGTTTATGAACAGCCAACAGCTGACCGAGATCCTAAACCATTAACTCAGCCCGAACTAAATGACTTAGGGATTTGAATCTGCCTAAGGACTCTGCAGAACTTTTGGGGTCTAGATTGCAGGAGAACAATTTATTGGCATCCGACACATACTTCGCTTGGTACAGAAATCGTGAGAAAGACTTCGTGCCTTTTTTCGAAGAAGATGGTCCCTTGGTATTTTGCAAGGACATCACAGGATTAGTGTGCAAGCTAGGCATCGAATACCAAACCAGTGACTGGAGGTTGTTTATAGATTCCTCTAAAACCAGTCTAAAAGGAGTGTTACTGCACAACGGTAACAAATATTCATGAATCCCAGTGGCCCATTCTACTCATTTAAAAGAGACCTATGATAACATGAAACTGCTTCTGGAAAAAATTCAGTATCAAAATCACAGATGGATATTGTGTGGGGATCTCAAAGTCCTTTGCATGTTACTTGGGCAGCAATCAGGATACACTAAGATGCCATGTTTCATCTGCGAATGGGATAGTCGAGCACGTGACCAGCACTGGAAGAGGAAAACTTGGCCTCCTAGAGAGAATCTTACCCCAGGATCAAAGAACATTTTACATGAACATTTAGTTGAACCAAATAAAATCCTCCTACCATCCTTGCACATTAAGTTAGGCTTGATGAAGCAGTATGTCAAAGCATTGAATAGAGAAGGAGTGTTTCAAGTACATTTGTTCAAAATATCCAAAGATTAGCTACGAGAAAATTAAAGAAGGTGTTTTTGTAGGTCCTCAGATTAGAAAGTTATTGACAGACGATCATTTCCTGAACACAATGACCAATAAAGAAAAAGAAGCATGGCTTGGTTTCAAAGATGTTGTTGAAAACTTCTTGGGAAACTACAAAAGCCAAAATTATGAAAGACTGGTGGAAAATATGCTTAAAAAGTTTTGCGCCTTAGGCTGCAACATGAGCCTGAAAGTTCACTTCTTATTTTCGCATCTTGACCGTTTTCCCGAAAATCTCGGAGATGTCAGTGAGGAGCAAGGGGAACGATTTCACCAGGACATCAAAACCATGGAAAGAAGATATCAAGGAAGATGGCATACAAATATGATGGCAGATTACTGCTGGTGTCTGCAACGAGATCAGCCGAACGCACAGCATAAGAAAACATCAAAGCAGCACCGGTTTAGTCGCCATTAGTCAGATCTACCTTCGTAGTCTTAAGTCTTTGGAATAAGTCTTGAAATGTTTGCAAGTAAAGAAGGTAAATACAGGGGTTAGACAAAATATGAACACCAGCCGATTTCACCGGTTATCTTTACGGACTGCTCAGACACAAAGTAAACGGTCAAATGACTGGCAAACCTATTTAAATGCGTAACAGAGAGTGTATACGTCATGTTATAACCCTCACGTTGTTTTTACAGATCTGAGTGAATTATGAATTAGCAGTTATGAAAGACCTGTCAGACTTCCAAAGAGGGAAAATTGTCGGAGCGCGGATGGCTGGTGCATCGGTGACGAAAACCGCTCAGATGTTCAATGTATCCAGAGGAACTGTCTCTATGGTCATGTCTGCATACCAAAACCATGGAAAGACAAGCACCGACAAATGCAATAGTGGACGCAAGAAGAAGCTGTGTGATCGAGACCGCCGGGTGCTAAAGCGCATTGTGACAAAGAACCATAAGACCACAGCTCCAAAAGTGACTGCAGAGCTTAACCAGCATCTTGCAAGCCCGGTATCGACCAGAACTGTACGTCGCGAGCTCCATGGAGCTGGATACCATGGGAGGGCTGCAATTGCCAAACCCTTCCTTTCGCACATCAACATTGAGCGGCGCAGAAAATGGTGTAATGATCATAAGAATTGGTCAATGGACCGGTGGAAGAATGTAGTCTACTCCGACGAATCCTCCTTTACGCTATTTCCATGTTCCGGTCGAGTTTACGTCTGGAGACAGCCTAAAGATGCTTATGACCCCGACTGCCTGACCGCATGGAGGCGGATCTGTGATGGTTTGGGCAGCAATATCGTGGAATACTCTTGGCCCAGCTGTAGTACTGCATGGTAGGGTTAACGCCCAGGTCTATCTGTCAATATTGGCTGACCAGGTCCATCTCATGGTCCAAACGCTGTTTCCCAATGGCGGCGCCGTCTTCCAGGATGATAATGCACCAATCCACATCGCTGGGGTCGTTAAAAACTGGTTTGAAGAGCATGTTAGTGAAGTAGAACGCTTGGATTGGCCTCCACAATCCCCGGATCTTAACATTATCGAGCATCTGTGGTGTCAGTTGGAGCAGCAGGTCAGAAGCCGATTCCCACCGCCGGCGTCTTTGGAGGAACTGGAGCAGCGTTTGCTCGAAGAATGGCTCAGGATTCCTCTAGCCACTGTCCAAAAGCTGTATGAATCAATTCCCCGACGCATTGCAGCTGTTATTGCCGCTAAAGGCGGACCAACTCCATATTAAGAATAAAAACCGCCATTTATCAAGGTGTTCATATTATTTTGTCCAACTCCTGTATATTTTGTTTCTTTCAGTTATTTTTTTTATTCTTTCATAAACAAGCAATATGCTTGTCCAAGAGCTAGGAGCTATTTAATTCTGCTTTAATTAGGTTTTACTCTATCACCTAAAGATTTCGTGCTACAAGGGGTGTTGTAATACTTCATCTGTCCCCAAATGTTAACCACCCATTGATGGGAGGGGAGAGAGTATTTTGCTGGGAACGGGACTGGTTGTTATATATATTTACCCTACATTATTATGTAAGCGTTATTGTAGTCTATAACAACAAAATTTATGGTTTAGCATGTGCAATCCAATGTTGGTCTCGATAAGATGGTTCACATTTGGGGATAAATGGGGATTTATGACACACCCTGTAGTAAGAAAACCATACGTGATAGGGAAAAACTAACTATATTTTTGAGATCAGCGCACTGAAATTATATAGAATCACCAACTAGTTTGTAAAAATCGATCGACAAGTTTTCAAATGTGTACTGGTGTTATTAGTTAGTTACGCACTAACTACCGAATGAAGTTATTACTTTAGCAATTCAATTCTACCATGTAAATTTAATTCAATAAATTAAACTACCTTCATTCAGTCGGTTTTTCGTAAGTCTTAGAAATGGGGAAAAACACAAAGGGGCCAGATGGGAGAAATGGTTTAAGTCTTAATTACAAGAATGCCCATTTCCTCGTAGCCAATGTTAGGTGCTGATTCTAGTGTACGATATGACTGAATTGCTGGGGACAATCTTCTGACGAAACTTGGGCTTGTCGGTGAAGAGCGAAATTCATGAGGGGGGCTTCTTGGGGGCGTTGGCGATCGGGTCACCTGAGCTTCCGGGGGGCCCGATGCAGGGATTTTAAACCTGGCAGTTGGTACCGGTGGAGGATCTCGGAGACAGCATCTCTTTCAGGTCGCAATTCCGATGACGGCGAGTCCCAATACGAAACCAAGGGTGAGGGTGGAGTAGGAGACGAAGGAGGTCGTTCCTTCGTCTGACTTCTTGATGGTGACTCGTCGGAGGTATCGAGTCACATCCCGGAGGTCCATTCCTCGTGACAAGGAAGCATTGAAGTGGTGTAAGGCTTCTTTCGTAAACGAGGAGTTTACTATGTAAGTGATCTCGAAACCGGGCTTCAGACTGAGACGTGCGCTGAAAGTGTGCGTGGGGCCCTGCCGAATTAGGGAGCCCATTGGTTGGAAAAGGGACTCCGTGATTTGAGAAGGTTTGCGCCCCAACGTGTATAATGCATCAGGTTAAAAAGGACGGGGATCCTGATTAATTCAGGAGCAATTTTGTTAAGACAAAACAAAAATATTTTATATGAGCAATTATAAACAAGAAAATTTCTTCTCTCGAAATCTTAATGAATTCCTTTTTATAAATTTTCCACTCGATTCTCTTAAACTCAAGGAATTTGAGAGCTGATTTGGACGCGCGAAGCATGCTATCTCATCATATTATATTTCCAACCTATGCATTTATACCGACTGTTTTCGCGTGAATATTCCCTCGCCACCAATTTCTAAGTCAGACGCCACGATATTAGAACGTGAAACATAATATAAAACATTTTATAAACGATATGCGGTAAATGACCTGAAAAATGTATGCTATATGAAAAAAAAAAATGAAATACGTATAATTATATGAACCTTATTAACTCCAAACCGGAATCATGCCTTTCAGTCAACTTTCGGAGGGGGGGGGGGAGATTAATTTGATTTTATATTAAATGGTAAAAGATTTGTTAAAAGGAAAGAACATTTTTCTTTATTGTCCCGGGGAAGAGTTTAACCCATTTGTTCCCCTTGGTTAATTCGTGTGCGTGTCTTGTTTACTCGTTCGATCGTCTTCTAAACGTTAGCCGATAAGTTCATCTTCTAGACCAGCAATCAGGACTTTTAAATGAGTTCTGGTGGTCGGCCTGCGTGCGACCGCAGACTATCCGTTTCTTCGTAACGAGAGCGGAAACGGTGCGGTTCTTTCGTTATCTCCCCTTTCCTTGTCGTTTCGTCACTATAATTGCATTTGTTTTTCTGGCGTCCGTAATTCATCTCGTTTGGGTCTTCTTCTTCGGTCACAATTTTAGTTTCGTCTCCTTTTCTTCTCTTTCGTCCAATATGGTCCTTAAGAAGGGTTTTTAATCCATTCCCTTCTTCGGGGTCTACTTTAGTATCTTTCACAAATTTTCGTACTTTTCTTTCCGGCTCTGCAGACTTAGGGGTTGACGAGAATTCGCTCATCCTTTCCATGTTATAAATTTCCTCTGAAATTTCCTCTTCAGACCATTTACGCTTATGGTTCATGACTTGATTGATCTCTTTTTTACTCACTTCTTTCTTGGGTTCTTCGCCGTTGGAAGAGCATTCGTTTGGCGAGCTATAGGGTGTTTTCCATTCGCAATTGCAGTATTGTAAAACTTCTCCCGCCAGCTTTGTCCTTTCTCCCGTGACGATAACGGATACATTCCTTTCTTCGTTCACGCAAACTAGTTGCGGTTCTACCCTCAGGTTTAAAGGGGTTTCTCTCGCCTCTACGATTAGAGTGGATCCCTCCTTCAACGGGGAAGGAGTTCGTGCTTCTAAAATTGCTCCAGCTAAAGGGGCAATGGAAGTGGACCCTCGTACTAATGGGAGAGGGAGGTTGTTTACTTCTTTTCTCTCCGCGCTTTGTTCTTCTTGTTTTGGGGCTCCTATCAATTTCGTACTCAAGGGGATTTGTATCTCGTTTATGTAAGCCACAAACCCCGTGCCTTTACCTGCACTATGTATGAGGTTTACTCGGATGAAATCCGCCCCTAAAATAAAGTTTAATCTCTCAGGCAATTCTTGAACGAGCAACGCAGTAAGATCATATTTATCGCGCTCAATGCCTATTTTTGTTTCTATTTGTCCCATGGTGGTTAGGACTTCGTCATTTACCGCCTTACGGCTATGATTCGTAATTTCGACTTGGGGTCGAAATTCAACAGTGTCAATTGACCCTTCCCTTTTTAAACAAACATCGGTCCCTTCGTTCAAAAGTTCAAGGGACGTCATAGGACCGTTTTCATTCATTATTTGTTGCTCTGCATTCTCCCTCACGCAACTTTCGTTTATCTTTACCCTGGTCGATTCCCAGGGGCAATCATTCGAGGGAGTTACTTCATTTATGTCTCTTTCGCTGAACTCCGTCATTTCCTGTATAGCCAATTCATCCGCGTCCATTTTCACGGTGTTCTCCTCATTCGTTTTTATTTTTAATTTACTTTCGCAGTTTATATCGTCATTCACCAGATTCAAACGACTTCTGTTCCCACAATATAGACGCGAATCACTCTTCGTCATGTTATGTCTCATACTTACGTCACATGAACACACGTCATCTTCTCCGATTTCCCATTTTGCTTCGGTTGGGGGATCAATTTCCCTTCGGTTTATCGTGTTCTCTTCTATCATACTATCATCCATCGAGCTCTCAGGGTTTAATTCTTGCATTCCTTCCATTTCTCTCTTGCTTAATTCGAACATTTCATACATTTTTCTCTTACACTCCGTTATCGTTTTCACCTCGTCTGTGTCCTCTGACCGAGATTCTACCTCAAAGTCAAGGTCACTTTCTGGTCTTTCCTCGCACTCGTTTTGAGGTCTGCATGAGGCAGACTCCGCTCTCAAGGTCAGAATTTTCTGCAGACACACTCCGTCTTCTCGTACTGTATATGCACTTTCAATATCGCTCGTTTCATTCCTTTAATACATTTCATTTATCCAGTGGTACGATTCAAAAATTTTAAGAACCGGTTCGCCCTCCCCTCCCCTTCCCCCCTTCTCCTCTCCCTTCCGTGTCAGAAATGAAAACTAAAAAATGTTTTTATTGAAATTCTTTATTTAATTTCCTTTTAAATATTTCCAAATCGCCACTTCATTATCATTGTAGTCTTTATTTCTTCCTTTTAGGAACCGGTTCGCACGAACCGGTGCGAACCGGCTGAATGCCATCACTGCATTTATCTCTTTCGTTTCCTTATCTCTTCTGTCCCAGTCTCTGCCTTTGTCTTCTTTTCTCCTTACCAATATCGACTTCAATTTAAGTTCTTTCGTCTTATGTTTTGGCTCTTCCTCCTCCTTAAATGACTCTCGACGGGGGAAAAGGTCCCTTTTGGTTGAGGGGTCCTTTCTTCGGGGCTACGGAGAATCATCTCGCCCTTTTTTCCATTCTTTTTCTGGTCGTCTTCCGCGGTTAGTTTCTCTTTCCTTATCGTATCTCCGATAGGGTGACGGACTTCGGTCCGTTCTTCTGTCGGGATACCTGCCTCCATTCCTGTCGGGGGAGGGGTAACCTCCGTTTCTCTTGTCGTAAGGGGAGTAGTCTCTGTCGTAAGGGGAATAGTCCCTTCTTCTTCGTTCATAGGGCGACGGTGAACGATACCGATTCTCGTACCGATCCTCATATCTGTTGTCGTATCTTGGGTTACCCTCATACCTGTTGTTGTATCTAGGGTTACCCTCATACCTGTTCTCGTATCTCGGGTTACCCTCATATCTGTTGTCGTATCTGGGGTTACCCTCATACCTGTTGTCGTATCTTGGGTTACCCTCATGCCTGTTGTCGTATCTTGGGTTACCCTCATGCCTGTTGTCGTATCTTGGGTTACCCTCATGCCTGTTATCATATCTGGGGTTACCATAATTATCTCTATTTCTCTCATACGCGAGAAGTTCCGTCTTCTCGAATATTCGGAAGGGGAAGAGTACCTACTTTCTCTTCTTTCGTAATCTTCATACCGTCGGTCTCCTCTTGGGGGTCCATTCCCTCCGATGATCTTTTTCAGTCTCTCGCCTATAGCTCTCTTCCCTTTCACGCACCCTTTCCCTCTCCTTCAATATCTTTACCTCTTCAATCAGGTGGCACTGAGGAGCTAGGTGTTCCCTGTCCCCACATAGAAGAGATCGAGCGTGCTTATACCCGGCATTTTTTGTATGGAATTTGGGTGCATTACTAGTGTTATACGGGACAATATTAACATGTGGATTTGGGAAGCCTACATTGGGGGAATACAAGTGAGGATACCCTGGGTAGAAAGGGGGAACATAGGGATGAGGGAAGTGTGTAGGGAGCGGTTGCTGATACATGGTTGGGACTGATTTCTTCTTGGCCAAGAGGCATGTTCTCGAATGAGATCAGCCAAAACTCGACCAAATTTGAATCGCTAAATTGTTCTAAACATAGGTTCGGAACCGGATCAGTCTCAAACTCGAGTCTAGGGGAACCGATTGGAAGGAAAGGTACTCTATTTATATCAAAATTTTTTGGGGGGAAAGAAATGAAGGTTTGATGGGGTTAATTTAGGGGGACTGCCCTTTATAGGAGGCTTTCTACTCGTCCTCTAAAACCTCTCGCAACACAAGATGGGTCGCTTACCTCTCTCTCCGCGTTGGTGGAAAGTTTACTCCTCCTGCAGCTTGGTGTCCAGTAGCAAGTTGCGATGTCGACTCGGCCTGAGCAGCAGCAGTCCACGCAGTGGTTCTCGATCGTGTGACCCTCACGTTGTCGTTCTTCGCCGTAAGGAGCGAGCTGGTAGCCCTCATATACACACTTGGAGAGCACTTTTCGTCACTTTTCACTTAGGTTTTTGGGGGGTATCATAAAAGGAAGATCCCACTTCTGACACCAGTTGTAATAAAAAATCCAGTTTATCCCTTACTTCTTCACCAGTTCGTAATAAAGAATAAAAAATGTCCGTTGTCAGGGGAGACGGATCCTTATTACAAATTGTTTATTTTCGAAGGTCACTGTAAATGCTCGATGAGTAAGTTGAAGTTATAATAGATCTTTCTTTAAGTTAGTGACCCTCTGCATGAATTCTTTATCTTCCGCTTATTTCTGTACCCCCGATTTTAGTGTGTATTTGACAATGAAATAGTTGGTTTGAATAGCTTTTAATCAATAAATTTAAGTCACATTTGGTTACAAGTTCAGTCTCGAATTTGAAATATAGTACGGTCAAGTTCAGGTTTTTTCTTAAACTAGTCTTAACATTAATTAAATAATTTAAGTTCTATCGTTGCCCATTCACTACCTCCGTCGCAGTAGTTTAGGCTAACGGCTCTCAACATTTCCTCATAAACTCAAAAACTTGAAAACCTCAAAACCTCAAAACCTCAGAAACCTCAAAATCTCAATATTCTCTCAAATTTAGTCTTTAACGAGCAAACTCTCTCAAAGGCCTACTCGGAGAAACTCACTCCAGCGCTACCCGGCCTTTCTCTCATTCCCGACGAAGCGCCAGATCTATTCTGACCGGTCCGCGTCTGTTTTCGTGCTCCATCCCTCCTACAAGTCCAAAACGCGCCGAGGCAAGCATTTAAGAACAAAGAAAAAAGGGGGGGAAGAGCGTCGCACGAGTCGATGACACTCGAGGTTTATCTCAAGGGCTGTTTTAAATATTGAAGATAAAACATGGGGTATTATGGGAACTCGAGTGGCTTGTGTATAACATATATATATATATATATATATATATATTCTTATCTTCATTGTGCTTTATTGAGATTTGATTTGCTGTTAAATACTGTGCGTTTAATACTTGAATTTACAAAGCATTAATTGTAAAATATATACACTCGAAAGAATCATCTTTTCCGATGACGTGCAAATAGAGTTAAAACTTTAGGTATGATGTGGAACTTGGGCTCGCTTTCTTTTTCGCTTTGTAGAAAGGAATTTAACCTTAAATTCCCCATATTTCTGACTTGTCTAATGAAATCAAGTCTCTCTCCATTTACCTGTTATTGGATTTTTACCTGTAAATTACGTATATACACACACACACACACACACACACACACATACATATATATATATATATATATATATACAGGATATGAGTCTGATGAGTGGGAATGTTGCTCCTCTGCACGATTGCGGCTAGAAGAATTACTCTAACGAAACCCGTGAAACCGGCGTAACGCGCCGGAATTCTGCGTAAAAAGGGTCATGAAATTTTTTCCTACTCAACATCTCGTCAGGGAATGTTTGTTTGTTTGTTTCATAAAGGAAGGCGTTTAGGAAAAATTTCTCTTTTTTCCTTTTTTTCTTTTCTCGTGGGCCCAGCATGAACATCTATTCCATTAATATATATATATATTAGGGGGGTCGAAATTTTGTATTCTTATTCTACACACTGCTCGGAGTTTCCTTTTAGCCCCTAAACAACATACTGTAATTACACAATTACACCGCTGTGCGTTCCCCCCTACCCGTTGCATATGCCTCCCCTTTTTTTTAAATTGAAATGAAATTGAAACCAATTCTTTGCATAAAAAAACCTGATAAATGACAAAGATTAAAGTAAATAATGATATAAGTAAAGTTAAAGTAATTTATATATATATATATATATATAAAAAAAAAAAATATATATATATAATATATATATATATAATATAATATATATATATAATATATATATATATATATATATATAATATATATATGTATATATATATATATATATATATATATATATATATATATAAAATAAGAAATCTTTCTCCATATATTACTTAAAGAATCAATTGAAGCATACTAAAATCAAAATATTCACCTTAAGAAATTTAAAATCGTAAATTACTGACACCACTGGCCTTTCCATTGGAACATAGGTAGCTTTTTTCTCGACTCCAGTACATTCAGAATAAATTTATGTCGTTTTCGTAACCAATTCTATCTTGTGATGCTTCTGTTACCACATTTACAGCATGTTCTACTCCCTGGCTGTGACAGGGAAAAGGAATAACCTGAAGTGGTTCATTTTGAACTTTAAGATCATCATTTGTCAAATTCTGTAAAATAGGTGGAGGGGTGATGGTTTCGTTGTCCCAGTCGATCATGTTAGGATAATCGTCTGCTTCAAAGTTCAGTGTTTTTGGCAGCTCAAAATTTCTCGCATTGGTGCTCCTAGTTCTTGCTCGAATGATGTGCTGAAGAGCCAGCTCTTTGACCTCTCTTCTTGTGTCTGTTATCATTGAGTAATATATTCACTGGGTGGGCAAAATAGGCGTTATTTCTGAGGACACGCTCCATAATCATCCGATGCTTTTTATCTAAGCCTTTAAGCAAGTGCATGATATACCAAAAATTAGATGCTCCCTCATTTGCCTTTGGATGAGACTGTCCAAAACCAGCCTGGAGCGTAAACCAGATTTATAATTTTTACTAGGTCTTGGATGTTTTTGTCTGGATTCCGTGTAGATATATAAGCGCAGGATCCTGTTTGCTCGTGTTAGCCATCTTGCATGATGGAGGGCACCTGGAGATCTGGTGGCTAACGCTTGTGAGATGCGTCCAGATTGTATGCAAATGCACATTTCATACATTTATTTTTGGTCACTGCTGAAACTTTTAACAATATCGGCCGAAACTTCTTTAATGTTGCCATCTACAGGGGTATAATCAACTATATCCAGTTTGGTCAAATCCTCTCGGAGTTTATTCCCAAAAGAACCTTTGAAGGTGTTTGGTCCTGAAGTTTTTCCATCAATTGCTTCAAATACGTGCCTGAAGGGCAGTTCGTTTGCATGCAAAAGGCAAATCAGCCATTGTACCGGCCTGTCCAGATATAATTCAATCAATTTTAGCACTCCGCCAATCCTGCCAGTGTTCACTGGGGTGCCATCACATAGCAAAACTTTGAGGGATTCTTTGCTATTAGAATCAACTATGAAAAGTTATTATTTCATCTGCAATACAACAAGCAATTCCGTTATCTGGAGCTATATGATCCATGTAAACATCACTATGTTCTTTGACTATTACATAATGTTCTTCGTACTCCATTCCCTTCTTTGTCTTAGTTTGATCTTTTCTACCATCAAATCCGATGCCTTCAATCTGTGTGTTTTCTGATTTCACTTTGATTATGTTCTTTTTACCCACACGTATTCTTTCTCTTTCCAGTTTTCCTATCCAACATATTGGTTTCGTCTAATATTCCCATATCCTTCAAAGCTGCATTTACTATAGCTGCAGTAGCTCTGTAACTTACACGGTATCTATCTGCTGTTATTGTTAAGTTATCATAAATAATTCTGTTCTGATGGTTTTCTCTCAGTTCAAAATCCTGAACAAAGTCAATATCGTCGCTGTCATCATCAATTTCCATGCTATCATCTTCCATAATATGTAAAGGGTCCAGTTCGCTGGTTGAGGCGACATTCATATCTAAGCTTATCTTGGCTCTTCTTTCTAACCCTTTAACTCTATCGTGAGTCCTTTTTCTTGCGGAAGTCGTTACTCTGTCGATTGGTCCTAGTTGGTTTTTTCTTTGTTTCTGCCCTACAAAAGACTCCCACTCAATCATTGGAACTCTAATATCACATGTGCAATCCGTTCGACTGATTTTTTTTATCGTAACAAGTACAAGTACAAGTACAAGTGCAAATATCAAACATTTCATCGAATGTCTCCACCTTCTGCTGAAAACTGTTGTTTCTTTGTTTTAATGGTACTTTATTTAGCTTTGCTGCAGATTCTATCAATCGTTCAACTTTTATAGCTATTCCTTCAAATCCTATATGTGGAAAGGAAAACTTCTCCCAAATGGCTTCCACATCTTTAGTGACAATTCTGTAACATTCTTTTGCTGTTCTAGAACCTTTCGAAATCGGTTCTTCTCGTTTTCTTACCAATAAATAATGCCTAAATACGTCAGCCTTTGAAGGAGTCATTGAAGGTGGAAATTCTGCAGGGTGACCAAATGTTGAAATGTGCGTTTTGCTTCTTGTCGCCATGATTTCACTTATTTAGGCCTAATAGCATTAATAACAAGAAACTAATTGTTAAATTCTAGCAATTGAATCATTCAATCTGAATTTAATATAACTCATTCGGAATTAAATCATAACTCATTCAATCATAAACAATCTGAAAATAACAATCTGAAACTAAACAAAAAAACGTGACAATAATTTATATAATTCATCTAATGTATCTAAATTAATCTATGTAATCTATTCAATCTATCTAAAACTCTATCTAAATAATCTATCCAAATTAATCTAATCTACTTAATAAGACTTAATATAATACATGATTGTTACATTTTGGGTTTATATCTGTGGAGAGAGTAAAATGGGGGGATGCTATGGAAGGGGTAAGGGGGGGTCGCATATACTTATTTTTTTTACAAGATGTTGAGATCATCATTTCCAACTACGTGCATAGTGTGGAATTGGAGAAACTCGATTTTTGATATGTTTCGACCGCCCATTAATTATATATATATATATATATATATATATATATATATATATATAAGCCTTCTAAGCTAAATGGCTGATTAAGACTTCTAAGCCAACTGAGGCTGTCAAGAGGTCTAGTATGCGATGAGACATGCCAGCGAAAAGATCTTCGCTCCTTCTCTCTCCTCTCGCTTAGGTTACCTTCCTAGGTCATGTTAGGGTAGCCCTTTTGTGGGGATGTCATTCTCCTGGGCCTCCCTTCAACCATCTTTCCCCCTTCATGCAGCTTCAGCGCTAAACTCCCTCCCCCTTGCTTGCATACCCCCTACCCCCATGGGTGCCACTCCCCTCCCCCATGGGCCACCACCCCTCCCCCGTTTGCAACAATTGATCAACATTGCATTGCAATTGTACTCTAATATTTTGAGGTCATACTACTCACATTACGGGCCCATTGGTTCTTATAACTCCGATCTTTCGATTAATAAAACAGTAAGTTCATGTTCATTTTTTGTTTACCCTGTACTTTATTATTATTATTATAAAATAACCTCTCGAAAACACGGCATATTTTAAAATCCGGCACATGCAAATCCCAAAAGGTGCCGGATTCTAAAGAGTTTAATATATATATAGTATATATATATATATATTACCTTACCTTACAACCTTACAAAGGTTTCGCGCGATGATTTCTCATTTCGCGAAGGTCAAGCTTGTCACCCCTCCTCTCGAGTTGGCCTGGTGAAGTAGTGAGTTCGATTCTTGCGCTCTCCACCTCACATAGCCAGGTACGCCCGGCTCATCGGGGATTGTTCCGAGCCAGGCGTCTAGTCTTCTTTTGAAGATTTCCACTGCAACTCCCTTCGTGTTTCTTAGGTCTTTGGGCAACTGATTAAACAGTTTTGGTCCTCTCACTACATAACTATTTTCTTGGTGTCTCTCTTCTCCTTTCAGGTGAATATGGGTTTAGTTTGCGTAACTTTTCCCAGTAATTTAGTTCTTTGCACCCGTTGATCTTGGCTGTGAAGCTTCTCTGGATCCCTTCCAGCTGTCTAATGTCTTCTTTTTTATATGGGGATGTTAGGACCGAGCAGTATTCCAATTTGGGTATGATCAGGGTTTTCAATAGAGGAATCATTACATTCCTATCCCTTCGTTTAAAGGTTCTCAATATCTGTCCCGTAATTCTCTTTGCTCTGTTTACTGCTATCTTATTTTGTGTTTCAAATTTCGGATCATCTGTCATTACAACCCCTAAATATTTTGCTGTGGAATTTCTTTGAATTTCTTGTCCATTTGGGGTATAATATTCCATGGATTTTAGGTATTCTCTTTTTCCGTACCGTAATAGCTGAAATTTCTCGGTGTTAAACTTCATATTATTGTCTTCCGTCCACTTGTAGATTATGTTTATGTCGGTTTGTAGAGATCCTAGTCTTCTGGGTTTCTTATTTTTCTACTGATCTTTGTGTCATCCGCAAACGATGTTACTGTGCTGTCTCTGGTAACGTCCTCATCTATGTCAGTTAGCATGATTATGAAGAGTAGTGTACTGAACTGAGGACCTCTAATTCTGATGAAGATACTCCTTGTACTGTAACGACTTGCCTCCGCTCACTAAGGAAATTATATATCCATTTCCCTACTTTCCCTGTTATTCTCATATATTTCAGTTTATGTATTATGATTCTGTGGTCACACTTGTTGAACGCTTTAGCAAAGTCTGTGTATAGTACATCATAGTTTTCATTACTTTTAAGTGCATCAATAATGTTGTAGTGTTCCATTAGTTGTGATAGGCATGATCTGCCTGACCGAAACCCGTGTTGGTTATCATCGAATTTTTTCTGAGTTTCCAAAAAGTCAGAGGTTTTCTGTCTAACTATTCTTTCAAATATTTTAGTGAGAAAGGAGCTGAAATTCACACGCGTTTATGTGCTCAGTATGGGAATAATGCGTTACCACGGTGAAGTGTGTACGAGTGGATTCAAATGTTCAAAGAAGGTCGGACATGCGTGACAGATGCTCAGCACTTAGGACGACCGTCAACATCAACCAGTGGTGACAAGCAGGAAGAAACCAGAGCCATGATTTTCGATGACAGAAGATTAACAATAAAAGAAATTGCATCTTCATTCAGAAGAGCACAAGCGTAATAGTATGGATGTCTGCTATCGTCTTTTGGCGCGGTATCATAATGAAGGTGAAAACTTTTTGGAGCGCATTATTACTAGAGATGAAACCTGGATCCATCACTATGAACCAGAAAGCAAACGACAGAGCATGCAATGGAAGCATTCAACATCTCCCGTTGCAAGGAAGTTCAAAGCGCAGTCGTCAGCAGGTAAAGTTATGCTACCACTGTAGGCCCTATCCTTGAACATCATTATCTACAGCATGGAACTACAGTAACAAGTGCATCGTATTCTGACATGCTTCGGAATGAGTTAAAGCAAGCAATTCGCACAAAACGGAGTGGGAGATTGTCAGAAGGTGTTATTCTGTTACACGACAATGCGCACCCTCATACCGCTACACAGACTAGAAAATGCCTTAAAGAACTTAAATTTGAAGTTCTTGACCATCCAGCCTACAGTCCAGACATGGCACCTTCGGGTTTTTACCTGTTTGCACCACTAAAAGACGCTTTGAGAGGTCATCGATTCCAAGGCGATGATGACCTGAAGGAGGCGGTGCATGACTGGATAGATAGATAGATAGAATAACCTTTATTAAGGTGTGGCTACGCACACAGCCAAAAATGTTCTTTTGTGATGGCATTAGGAAGCTTGTAGATCGCTGGACTAAGTGTATCTATCAGATGTGAAACTAAAATTGGGAAAATAAAAAGTGCGGATACTTATTGAATTACCCCCGTGTGTATATATATATACTGTATATATACATAAGGTGTGTGTATACACACACACACACACACACATATATATATATATACAGGGTGTCCGAGAATTATCTGTACAATTTTTGGCTGTTATTAAAAGTCAACCATGAAGTGTAGAAATTCCAGTGTTGTCCCATTTTACAGAGAATCTCATTAAATTTTTTCTGATACCAAGTTTTGACAAGTTTTTTAGAAATTCCAGTGTGTCCGAACATTATCTGTACAATTTCATCTTTTAATAAAATTCTTGATAACACACGTAAAATTCTTAAACAAGATTATTTAGAATCTGTATTTTCAAAAGTTTCTTTTATTAAAGTAACGTTGTTACAAACATTCGATATGTGCACTATTAATGCAGTGCCGGCCTTAGGGGTGTGCGAACCGTGCGGTCGCACAGGGCCCGCAACTTAGGGGGGCCCGAAAATTTCACAGAAATTTACCGTCGACGTCAGAGTGCCAAAATTGGTGTAAATTAATGTAATTTATTTGTGTAATATTGTGTAATATATATTTGTGTATTAGCTTGATTTTTCTTTTCTTCTCAGTCATTTAAAACAGTAGATAGATTTTAATGAAAAGATTTTTGTTACTTATATATACCTGCAATTGGTTTATGTTTATTTTTATTAAATCTAGTTAATTCTTTTATGTTTATTTTTATTAAATCTAGTTAATTCTTTTATGTTTATTTTTATTAAATCTAGTTAATTCTTTTATGTTTTAGTATTCTTATATTACAATTGCCAAATATTCCTTTGTAGTTGATTAAGTTATTTTCTTTTTTCTATATTTACAAACTTTATTTTGTGTATTTACTTTTGTTGAATATCCTAATTAAATTGAATTATCCTATTCCTAATTAAATATCCTAAGGCCGGCGCTGGTTGAAACCTCTTATGATAGTTTAAATATTTGATAATAATAAAGTAATAAGTAGTAATAATAGTAAAGGCTGTTGGTCTGTTGGTATTCTGTTACAGGTGCACTTGTATAGTTAAATTTTACTTGTTGTACTTGTTAACAATCTACTAAAATAAAATGATTAGCAATGAAAAACAATTTGACTTGTGTCATGGGGGGCCCGTACAGTATACTCTGCACAGGACCCGAAATATCCTAAGGCCGGCGCTGATTAATGATTCGCAAAACATCCAATCGATACTCCAAATGTTGCCATGTACGCTGCAGCAGTGCAGCATATCCACATCAATTCGCTCAATAGCAACTGTGATTCTTGCTTTTAAATCATCAATGTCTGTCACCCGCGTACATTTCTAAAAAACTTGTCAAAACGTGGTATCAGAAAAAACTTAATGAGATTCTCTGTAAAATGGGACAACACTGGAATTTCTACACTTCATGGTTGACTTTTAATAACAGCCAAAAATTGTACAGATAATTCTCGGACACGGTATATATAATATATATATATATATATATATATTGTTCTCGGTAGTAGGCCATCTTTATTTGTTACTGCAAAATTACTCAACAAAATCTTAACCCCAGTATTTTTTCATGTTAACGTTTGGAGGCCCACTTTGTAATATATAAACATATAAATATATATAAATAATATATAAATAATAAATAATATATAAGTATTAAAATGGTACTCATGGGGTCTGAAGGTGGGGCTCATCACTGAGGTGGTAATCTGCTGTAAGGTCCACCATCTCAAGCTCCACATATGATTGAATATCGGGCCAGTGTACGTTAATATGTGGTACACCTGGGTTGGGGGCGAAGATGTTTCCTCGTGGGGGCTGTTTACTGTATTCTTCCGCTTCAATTGCGTCAAACAGTGCTAAATGCTCTGCTGTGAATTCGAACTCTTCATCGTTGGAGGTACTCTAAGCGAATTTAATGGTTGGCGACCATAAAGGGTCTTTCTCACACTCATGGGCCTCTGTAGCATCGATTAACAGCAAATCTGCAGTCGTGAATTGAATTGTGAAATCTGCATCGGCGTCCATGATATATTTGCTGGAAAATGTTTTACGTCATGAACAAGTTTCCATATAAGATATCGGTTGGTTACATTTACAGATTAATTAATTAATTAATTGAGCTTGCCTACCCTGAAATCACTGTAGAGGCATGTAACATGTTCTAAGGGGATCTTACCGTAATAGGAGGTCAAAATCTCCGTCAAGCGTTGCAACGAGCTTCGCAGTACGAGCTCTTTGAAACCCTGTCATTGAAATGGTGTTCTCCGGGAAGCAACACGCCGATGTACTGAAATAGTTGAGAAGAGTGAATGTATAAGCTGTATGAGATAGGCCTAGCCTGCACACATATAAATATGTATGGTTATTACCTAGGTACGGAATCCGGCGTCTTTGTTTCATGATATCCAAACATCTCTGCAAGACAAATAATGAGTAAAACTTCTGCATCCATTTTTGATAAGCATTTTAATGTTCACGAGTTTATAGCTAATATATAATATAATTATGTATGAAAATAATGAAGATAAGCCACTTTGGGCTGTTTCCCCGTATGCGAATCAACTAAGAGGATTCGAACAAATACATTGTTCTATAGCCACATCTAGTAAGTATAATTTATAAAAATTAATAATAGACACCTATGTTAATTGCATTAAACAATGTTAAATATGCACAATATATATGAATATAATGGTATAATAAATGCTGTATGGACATTAGTCTAATTTCTATTAAAAAATGAGAAAATATGAATGCAAATCTAAACTTTAAATGAATATTCATTCGAACTCTAGAAGCTAATTTATGTAAGGGGTTCCAAAAAAACCTTAGCCCCCGCCCCATTTGCAGCTTACATGTTTACTTATATCGAAATAGTTTTTAGTGATTATAAAAATATGTAAAATTCTTTATTTATTGCAGGTATTAAAATTACTCTAGCTGATAAAGTGATAATATAATGCCTTCTCAATTAATTGGTGATTCGGAGAGGCAACGTGTGATAGATCGCATACGAGCAATAACATTTCGGGAAGCTCGTGATGCTGGAGCCACCTTTATAACACGTTCATGGGTTGCCAAAAAGTTGCGAAGAAGTGAGGACTTCGTCAAAAGAAATTGGAATAAAACTTTGGATGAATGTGAAATGGATACAACCAAATCTGGGCGCCCAAATTTGCCACTCTCTCAGGAAACAAAGGACATCATTGAAAGCGGTACGCGTAAACGGAAAAACAGCTGGGCTAAACTTTCTAGAGAGATCGAAGTGTTGAGAGGAAAGATCGTTAGTGGTGAGAACATTCGACTGTACCGTCATAGGCAAGGTTTAAAGCCTTGGCATGAACTTCCAAAGCCAAGAAAAACTCAACTTAACTTAACATCGATGACAGAATGTGGTTTGCCCATTATCTTGAAGATTGGGATGCGGATGATTTCATGCATTTAGCTGTCTCCGATGAATTTTTTGTTTACGTAACACGTCGGCCTAACTACCAAAATGATCGAGTGTGGGCCACAACACCAGATGAAATCGATGACAATGAACATACAACACCAGATGAAATCGATGACAATGAACATTATCGCGAATTACTAAAAAGTCCAGACTGTGTTGGTGTGTTTGTTTTGTTCACTGCAAAGAAACTCATGTGGGTGCTGAAGCCAAATGGTCAGAGTGGGATGGACAGTATTTTCGTGATATTATTCTATCCCAGCATGTCATTCCTTTTCTAAGAAACCCAAACAATGTTATGGATGTCGATCAGGTCACACTTCTGCACGATAAGGCCCCCTGCTTTAAGGCATTAGCCACTCAACAGTTGTTGCGGAACCATGAGATCGATTTCTTTGGAAATGAAGAATGGCCAGGAAATTCTCCTGACCTGGACGTCTGTGAACACATTGGATCAGTTATAAAGGACAAGGTTGAATGTCTCTTGTTTCAAGAACCTGCAGCAAATCGATTTTCGAAGGATACAATGACGCAACACACTGAAACTGTTTTAGCAAATTTGCGTAACGATCAAGATCTATTCACGTCACTTTTGGCAAGCTACCCAAAGCGAATTCAGGCTGTCTTGGAAGCTAATGGTGGGAACACCAAGTTTTAATTGTTTCTCATTAAATGCAGGATTAAATTCTCTTTTGTAAGGTATGTTTAGTTTGATTCTGGGCGAATTTGTCTACAACAATTTGTCTAAAGATACAATTCATCTACAACAATTTATCTACAGGGTGGGTCGTAAGTTTCCATACATAGGAAAAATAAACATTTTTTTATGGACAACCATTTTTATTTATATAATATGCTCTACATGGTTGCCATTGTTTTGAAAACACATTTCAATACGTGCTCCCCACTGTTGATGAACACGCATTAGCACAGTTGACGTTATGCTTGTAATGGCGTTGGTGATACGTTCCTTTAGATGATTTATGTCTCGTATCTTTTCCTGATACACCATGGCCTTCAAGTGCCCCCAAAGATAGAAATCAAGGGGGGTGAGATCTGGGGATCTGGGAGGCCACTCCACAGGACCACGCCGACCAATCCAAGCATCCGGAAACTGCTGATCCAAATACCGACGCACGTGAAGACCATAATGAGGTGGAGCTCCATCTTGCTGGAAGTAAACTGGGAAGTTACCTTCCTCGTTTAGCAGGGATGGGAAAATCTCTTCTTGCAACATGTTAAGATACCTTTCGGCATTAAGATTTCCACTGACAAAAATTGGTCCAATAATTCTGTCACCCCATATCCCGGCCCACACCATCACTTTACCGGCACCTTGCATCTTCGTCGGACTCAGCCAGTTAGGGTTAGCATTACTCCAATAACGTATGTTTTGCCGATTAACCTCTCCATTGACGTAAAAATTTGCTTCATCAGTAAACAAGATCTTACGTCAAACGCATATTCTTAGGGTATCTGAAACATAAAAACAAACGTTTAATTTTTCCTATGTATGGAAACTTACGGCCCACCCTGTACAACAATTAGTCTACAGATACAATTTATCTACAATAATTTGTCTACAGATACAATTTGTCTAGAGAAACTATTACTAATATTATTTAAAAAAAAACATATAATTTAAATATGAAAATTAGTTGTTAACTTTTATAATTTAAGTCTTGCGTTTGTGCCTTTATAGTTTAAGCTATTCTGAAACGTTTGTTCGTTTGTTGCCTTTTTTAAATCTTAGTAACTTATGTCAGGTTTTCGCACTTAAAATTGCAGTCATCCTGGAACTTTTACATTTGGAAATTCATCGATTGTCTGAAGAAAGAGCAGAGTTTCAACGAGGCTCAAATTGAGCAGTACGTGGCTGGAAGAGAACTACAAAATCCAAAGAAGCGATACCGTGATGCTGCTCAACGCATCAGAAGAATTGTTGAAAACTTCAATCCTGAGAACATCATCGACTATGTTCGTGGTATAGCCCACAACCTTTCTTTTTAGCATTTTAATAAAATGAATGTACGTTTTATCTTTTTTGTCAATAAAAATTTTCAAATTAAAAATAAAATTTTTCATTTTTTTGAAAAAATTAATAATAATTAACATCAAATAGCTTTCATTTTTCCTCTCTAGACAAATTGTATCTGTAGACAAATTATTGTAGATAAATTGTATCTGTAGACTAATTTTAGATAAATTGTTGTAGACAAATTGTTGTAGATGAATTGTATCTTTAGACAAATTGTTGTAGACAAATTCGCCGGACACCTTTTAGTTTTACTGTACCTCTAATGGGCCATGGGCGGGGGGCTAAGGTTTATTGGAGCCCCGTAGTTGCTTCCGTCTGTATATTATATTTGAATGTTAATAAATTAGCAACAGTTAAATATTTAACACTGATTATAAACTTTATTTGTGCTTAGAAATATTTTAGTATGTTCCCATCTGACCAATCACAGATTTATTAGCAAATTTTGAGAATTCAAAAGTAACTCTTTTGTTCAATAGGGGTCATTCAAAAACCACGTGGTCCTCTTTAGGGTGGTTTTCAAACCCGTCCACCCCTTGTGGTCATTTCTGACCAATTACTTAAACCCCCCTCCAAAACCACGTGTTCTTCTGATGTCACCCCCACCCCTTCTTAATCTTATGTAAATTAAAATGCAAATTAAAATAAAGCAAATTAAAAATAATCAAATCAAAAGTATAGCGAATTTGTGTTTCATGAACGTTAAAGATTCGAATCTTCTAGAATTTTCCGAAAATAAAGGTACATAATATGATATGATAAACAATATTATAAACAGGATATTTTAATGCTTAGTATTGGCCACGTGGTTAAACGTCAAGACCCCCCTCCCCTATGTGGCCCTTGGTGATCAAATAAGGAACCTCCTCCCCCCCTTTAAGGACCACGTGGTTTTTGAATGGCCCCATATACATATTTTAGATGAAATTGAGACAAATATTGCCAGCTTAGCTATGCATGCCATACAGTCCGATTGAAGAACGCCGTACACTAACCATTCGTGTGTTAAATTAAGACATCCAAAAACAATTTTGTAACCGAATAAACAATGGTAGACCATATTTATAACGCGATAATATTCATCTCCCCACCGACTTGATGTAAAATAATTCATTCCCCGAAAACGAAATAATGATGCCTTTTAATTTTCTCGAGAAAAAATGTGAAATGAGGTCAAAATCCTGACTAAGGTCATGATAATCGCGGCTAAAAATGAAATAAAAGATTGTAGAGCATTTCTATTATTCATAAACGGGGAGTAATCAAGTTTATATACCATTGACTTGTTATAAAGCAAAAAATAACACATTTCATAACCCTCATACACTGTCTTCATTCACTTATCTTATAAGTTATAAACTTATAACATTACGCCAGGTCTTTTTAATGACGAGAGATTGATACATCGTCTTATCGCACTGTTTTTCTTATGGACTCCGACTGACATACTCATCGCCAAAGCCTAGTTTTTATTTTATGCGATAAACTGTAGGCATGGTTGGGTTACTCGTTTTTATCATCATAAATCTGTACAGAAGATGGTTACAGACAAAGTATGTAAGGTTGGTGGAAGGGCCATACCTCAGTTCATCGGGAACGCTTCAAGGATACAGACTGCATTAGCTACTTGTGAAGGATGATATCATGTCTGAAAAAGGTAGGAGGAAGATAGGCTACATTTCACGTAACTGACATGTTATATTAGGGAGGTGGGTTCTTAATCCTAAATTTTGCTCGGAACAAGCGTAAAATTTGGAGACACTATTTCTAAGCACGATTTTATATTTAAATTTTTTTTCCGAAACCTCTTACCCCCCTGTACACCTCCCTGAAGGCATACATATGTGTATTTTCTGTTTTTCTGCTATATAATCGATATTTATTGATAGATGTGCTTTGTAATACGTCCTTTATAGGGTTTTCAGGGTCGCAGAACACGAATACGCATTCGTAATGGAACTTTGAAAAATCATTATGGCGGAAATCCAAGGTGGCGGTCAAAATCACAAATTTTTGGGCATTTGAAAGTGAAATGTGGATGGAAATACTACAAACATCCATTATACTATATTTAATTGGGGGTTTGCGACAACACTGAACAGAATTATGCAGTTGACAAGGTACTTGTGAGAAATAATACAGTTAAATCATGAACTTTCAACCTATCTGAGACCACCAAAGACAATAAGGAGAGTGCTAAATGCACAAAGACCGATTTCAAGATGATTTTCACACATTCTATATTTGTATAAAGATCATAGTATATTACCATGCACGCATATTGTTCATTTCAGTAATGTGTCTACTGCATAGTTAAACTCACTGATTGTGACCTGAGCTTTACAGCTGACATTGCTGAGATAAAGCTTCAAATTAGTGGCATACGTTGAGAGGGGCAATTTTCTGTAGTGCTTCATTAGACGAAATATATCACTAGTCTTTGGCACAGAAAGAGCAGTATCTCGTGCATATCTGACTTCGAGATAAAGACGGTTCAGCTTCTGCAAATCGTCCACATTTGATTCTTCGAGATAATTATCCACTTGCTCACTAGCCGTGAATGACCCTCCTAGTCTTTTTAATTCTTCCAGGTCTCTATTTCTCCTGCGGTTTACAGCGACATTCGCAATCTCTTTAGTCTGTAATCCTTGCTTCTGTAATTATTCTTGTCGTACGCTCCACTCTCTCATTATTTCCGGAATTTTTGCAGTTCCAATTTTCCTATAGTCTTTGAAAGACCCTGTTGGTTGTTTTTGAATCAACGCAAGAGATTTAGCTTTGACCTGCGCTGCCGACACGCACGCGAGTTGCTTGGCGCCTCTTCTGCCGAGTTCATAGTTGATGAACCCTACACTGCGCTCAGAGTCCAAGTTGTGAATTGGCGCCTTGTCCAGTTTTTCACAGTCCATTTTAGAGAGAGCATGTTCCGCTGATTCGTCAAATTCTCCGAATCCAAAGATATCTCCCTTTTGTTTCTGAAATACTTCAGCAAGCTTTGGCAATATCATACCCAAAACCTTTGTGACTTCAGTACTCTTTTGGAGAGCTGTAGCTTTGATAGCATTGCAAATATCATCGTCATATCGTGTTTGTTGGAATCTTTCAACAGACACAAACTCAAATGCCGGTGTATCCACTTCCAACAGTTTAGCCGGATCAGTAGAAATGAGGTCTTGGTATAACTGTTGGAATGCTGGAATTAGCTTTGAATAATTTGTACTGGTCGATATCGTCAGTGAAAGGAACGGCTCCACTAAATGAAGTCCAATGAGAGCTCCAGCCGTGTACACAACTCTCAAGGAGTCCAGATCCAGGAAGCATCGTACGATGCAGGCCAATTGGTTCGTCACATGCTCAAATTTTCCGAGAAATGTTCCCACATTGTCAATGTGATATAAGGTTATGGCACATGTCAACGTCAATCTGTTGAAACGTTCATCTTTTAGACTGACAGATTTGTTTCGCTTCGGCGCGATATGAGCGTCGAAATCGTTGGCTTTGTTCCACGGTTTGTGGTCAAAGTCATGATTTATCAATCTGGTTATACAGTCCTGCGCTTGTTCGGTCACACTCGAGGATGAAGTTGTGGCATTGACGAGAAAGCTGGAATATATTTTATCTCGCCCAGTGGCATTTTCTATTTCGGTCCATTGTTTAGTGATCACTCGATTGAACATGAGATTTGGGTGGACATTGCAAAACAGATGATCCGGGGCATGTTCTGATTCTAGCTTCTCGGCTACCATTTGTTCGACAGAGATTATGGGATGTCTGATCAGTGATCACGAAGTCTATCTTTTCAAACAGCTCCTTCGAACTAACTCCGCTCGCTGCTTCCAGTATGTTCAACATGGCAACTTTCAAAACCGCCAAGTTCTCTCTACTTTCCGTAGCAATCGGAAATGTCGGGAGAGGTCTGTATTTTCCATTTACCGTCATTCCCTGCACCGAGAAAGAACCAGCTCCCTGTTTTTTCGAACCATCAACAGAATAGGTAACTACCGACTTTTGATCTGATTGCATGATCTCTTTCGCAATTTCATGCAATGCTAGCGCTTCAATGTTCTTTCCGGCTTGTCGAATATTGCTAGACTGTGGTAGAGTGTCTAGGTCTACCAAGTCTGGCGATTCGTCATGAAATTTCCATTTCCGACCAAATAGTTTATTGCCAACAATCACTACGGCTCCCGCAGCTTGACTATCTGACATGTGATGACAACTTTTGAGCTGGTCCATTGCTTCGTAAACCTCGGGCCTTAGTTTTCTGACACTTTCTCTTATGTGCTGGTACTTTGGCGGCAACTCATCCTTTTCAATTTTTTTTGGTCTAGGGGACAGTTTACGACGCTTCCGACCCGTAGACGTGGAAGGCTCATTTGATTCTGATGTGCTAATTTGGAAGTCACTATGATTCGGATCATCCTCAGATAGTTCACTGAAGCCTTCAGCTGAAGCCATTTCTTTATTCCTCGCTCTTTCCATCTCTGCTTCCTCTCTCATTCGCTCCAAACTCTGCAGATCTATCTTCTTGCGTTCCATGGTCTTATTCCATTTTCTGTCGACAAAACTCTCGCAAAACATTTTTCTATCATGTCTTTGGTCTTCCAGAAAGTCTCATTCTTCTTGAGTCATTTTCACACCATAAAAATTCCTAAGCGTTTCCTTACTTCATCGTCCGCGCAGAAGATATCAAAAAGGTCTTTCGCTTTTTCGTTGAAATCTTCGACTTTTTTATAATAGTTGTCGTTTCGGCGGTTTTTTCTGGTCTGAACTAATTTGATGAATCTTTCATACAGTTCCAAAATTTTCAGTTTGATGCGTTTAGTTGTCACTGTGTGTATACAGGGTGTCCCAAAACAATGTATACACACTTTAAATAATTATAAAGGCAGTGTTTATTAAAATACATTTCATTTTCAAAATGTAATAGAATCTACAGACATTATTTAATTGTTTTGTCAACGCCTGTTTTCAAACTGACGTCCGTTCTGGTCCAGGCACTGCTGATAACGCGAAGCAATGGAATCGCAAACATCACGAAACATTTCGTTTGGTATTTGTGTGCATTCTCGTTCAATGGCTGCTCTCAATTCAGCGACTGTTGCAGGTTTTATAGCGTAGACTTTGTCTTTTAAGTATCCCCATAAAAAAAGTCTAGTGGTGTGAGGTCTGGTGAACGCGGAGGGTATTCTACGAAACCCCTTCGTCCAGTCCACATCCACATCGTGCCAAGTACCACTCGCAATACTCCACTCTTCGGTCCGGATCATCTTCATTAATAGCATGGACTAATCTTGTAATGTAACTTTTCCATTGACAGCGCTTCAAAGTGCGTTGGACAGACGATTCTGAAATTCCTACCTCAAGACTCGCTTGCCGCACAGATTTTCTTGGACTTTGGTGATACGTTTCCAGTACTCTTTCTTGCTTTGTGGGGCTTGTCGATGTCCGTGGTCTTCCGGAACGCTTCTTGTGGACATTCTGAACAGTTCCATCGGCTTCAAACTTATCTCTAATTCGAGTGATGGTAAGTCGCGTTGGTGGATCTGTTTGAAACTCCCTCCTAAACTGTCTTTGCACTTCAACTACGTTTTCACACTTCCAGTAGCATTTTAGAATGAATTTCCTTTGTTCAAAGCTTAGTCTGACTGCCATTATTAATTCTAATGGGTTTAACTTGGAAAGAAAGAAACATCAATTGAGCTATCAGCTGTTAAAGTGTGTATACATTTTTTTGGGACGCCCTGTATATATTACAAAAAAATCCAGTGTTCTTGAAGGACGTCCGCAAGAATTCTGGCTGCAACTTCCTTTGACCTCTCAGTTTTACCAGCTCTATCCAGTCGAAGTAAGTACATGTTTTCCAAAATGTCCTGTTTCGTTGGAAGCAAGCCATTTGAAAAGTCAGCAGTTTCTATGTACGTTGTTGAACCCAAGGTCTTCTGGGCGGACGAGCGTGTACTTGACGTCCGAGCGTAGCTCATTGTTCACTCAGGTGTGAAGTCTGAAAATAGAAAAAAAAAAAGTTGCATCAGACTGGAAAACCTTGCGGCATGAAATGGGAGTCTTAGGGAATAAATAAGGGCACATACAACAATGTAATGAAAGCACAGTGAAGCATAATAATATTTTCGGTCCCTGAAACCAGCATTAGATGTGGTGTTTGGATGTTGGTCCACTAGGTGTCACTTATGTGCTGATGCTAATGAGGCTGATAACTGGACAGTGTGGTATGAAAGGTGATCGTGTCTGTGTTGTATATGTGCGTTAATAGATTCTTTAGTATATATCATAACATTAGGGATACTGTCATCCATGACAATTTTATGAAAAATGGAGATTTTTGGCCGCCATATTAGATTTTCAAAATTCTGAGTACAGATTCGTGTTCTCCGACCCCGTAAACCCTATAAAGGACATATTACAAAGCAAATCTAGCAATAAATATGGATTATATAGCAGAAAAATACAATAATACACATATGTATACTTTCAGGTGGTATGTACATGGGGGTCAGAGGAGTCAAAAATCAAAAGTCGTTTTTGATCCGAGTTTCACTATTGGTGGTCCATATTTTGAGGGGGTCCTCAAAAAGGAATTCCAAAAAATTCAAAATAACCCCCCCTAGTTATATGATACATGTATATATAAATGGTCATCAAGATAAACTTGAAAATCATTCGCGTGTTTTTATTTGCAGTTCTTTCTACACCGATGAGGCGGGGGGTTATTTTGCAGACAAAGTTCGGAAGAGTGCGACATTGCCCGTGACGTAACGCATAGGAGAAAAAAACGGTGTGTGAAGAGGTGTAAAACGTGTTCAAGGTGCGTGTGTAAATCTTCTTAGCCAAATTATCATTATTAGTTAAACCTACTAAATTCGATGATGTAGTCAGGTTAACACAATATGTACGTAAGTCTAATCATATTGCCCAGCTAGATATTTTGTATAAATTTATTTAAATCCAAGTTGAGTACAGTAACGGTATACTAGTCAAAATGTGGGTTAAGACCCGCCACTATAGCTTATTAATGTGTATTCTATTTCTCGACCTGTTCTTTTCGTATAAAGTTAATCTCTTTGTATGGTGTAGCGGCTATCGATGATTTGCACATATTTTAATAATACATTTAAACTAACTGTTCGTTTTTTTGACCGGGCTTAAGTGAAGTAAGCTCCAGCGTTATTTTATTTTACAAGATTAATTAAACTAACCACATTATGCCACAGTGTATATTAAATGATGGCTTTTATTTCGTTCTGAGAAAAATAAATATTTCCAGAACCTTGAGCGAACACACTTTAAATTCATTTAGCGAGGAAATGGTGATAATAAAACACCATACGTTAAATTGTGTAAATATCATACCATCGCAATTATTTATGTCGTCGTAAACTGTTTTATTAATATATCCTATTCACATCATTATTACCTTTTATTACGGATTGTTTCAGTGATTCAACTTGCATATTTGAGTTGAGGCGACCCTCCACCCACCCCGTGTACATCACCCAGAATACACAACAACTTTAGGATGCTGAATATCGCTGATTCAGACTCCACAGATGATTCGCCTGCCAGAAAGAGGCTAAGGTATTTAAATATATATACATGGTCAACGGGTAGGGTTGCCAGGCGTCCCGTATATACAGGACATGTCCTGTATTTAATGATTTTGTCCTGTGTCCTGTATTGACTTTATCAGGACGCCTTAAATGTCCTGTATTAAGATTTTTTTAAATAAATTGCAAAATTCAGCAGTTTAGAGCTGTACGATTTGGAATTTTCAATATTTTTATTTGTACTACTTGTACTCATAATGCTAATGTTGAGCGTGTTTTCTCGTTAATGAATGTTCAATGGACAAAAGAACGAAATAAGTTGGATGTGACCACAGTAGAAGCTATGTTACAATGTAAATGGAACATAGACTGCCAGTGCAAGGAATTTTATAAGCAAGTTCTGCAAAACAAGGACCTGTTAAGGAGAGCCAAGTCATCAGTGAAATATAATTAAAGGGTGTCCTGTATTTCTATTTGGCAAATCTGGCAACCCTATCAACGGGTTGTATAAAACATCTGTCTTTCAAACTAACAATTGATAACACTAGGCAACAAATTTCAACTTTTTTTTTGTTACAGACACGTGAACTACTGATTCCTACTAAAGCGCTGATGCTGATTTCAGATCTGATATCAAAATTTCTCTATCACGTCCAGATTTTGTGTAACCGAAAACCCCTATTTTTCATTTTTTTTCTCACCCGCTTCTATTACGAAAGCCGTCTAAGCTACTTTTCCGTGCCACGTTTTATGTTAAGCATACTTAAATAATTAGTGAACAGGGATGTCTTTCCTCCTTTATTCTGGCTTAAGACAGACAGCGGAATTCCGCTGGCGGAGTTACCACCCCTGCGCCCAACCATCCACCCAAAGCGCGTTAGTATTTTGTTGTTACTACTGAAAGGCAAATTCCTGTTCTTAAGTGAAACTTTGGTGTGTGTCCTCTTCCTTTGTCGCTTGTAGGATGACGAGCTCTCCTTCTGCAGGAACCAACAATAATCTCCCATCATATTTGGGTTGAAATTACCTTGGTATCTGTTTTCCATAACTGAGATCTGTTGGTGGAAGCGCTCACCATGCTCGTCACTTACAGCCCCAAGGTTGGCCGGGAAGAAGTCAAGATGAGAATGTAAAAAATGAATTTTCAAAGACATTCTGCATCCCATTATTTCATAAGATTTAAGCATGTTTTCTACGAGTTTACGGTGGTTTTCAGCTTTGTGGTTTCCAAGAAAATTTTTGACAACTTCAACGAAAGATGTCCATGCTCCTAGTTCATTCTCATTTAGGTTAGATGGAAACGATGAGTCGTGGATGACACTGCGGATCTGTGGTCCAGTGAAAACTCCAGCTTCTAGCTTAGCATCTGTCAATATTCCTTTGAATTTATCCTTTAAATATTGGAAACCACTACCTTGATGATCCATACCCTTCACGAAATTTTTCATAAGGCCAAGTTTAATGTGAAGTGGTGGAAGATGTACTTTCTGAGGGTCAATAAGTGCTGGGTGTTTCACATTGTATTTACCAACAACATGTTCAGTTCTAGATGGCCAATCATGTTTTTTGTAGTGGTTCTTGTCATCTCTGCTGTTCCATAGACACAAAAAGCACATATGCTTTGTGTAGCCCAACTGTAACCCAAGAAGTAATGATACAACTTTAAGGTCGCCACAAATATTCCATGTGTGGTCCTTATATTTGATGAGTCTTAGCAGCAATTTCATCGATTCATAAGTCTCATTAAGGCCAGTGGCATGTGCTACAGGTATTGAAGGTTTTTCATTGCCGTTGTGCAGTAATACAGCTTTAAGGCTAGCTTTACTAGAGTCAATGAACAGTCTCCATTCTTTTGGATCATAGCGACAGCCAATCCCTTGCATCAGACCACTGATATCGTGGCAGAAACAAACGTTTTCTTCCTGTAAGTAAAATGATGAAAACTGCAAATGGCGATGGCAGAAATGGGAAACTTTGGTGTTTGGTTGGAGAAGATTAAATTCTTGAAGTCTTGAACCAAGCAACTCTGCCTTTTCTTTTGGTAATTCCAAATCGCGCACTAAGTCATTTAACTCCGCTTGACTTAACAAATGTGGGGAAATATTTGCATCTGGAACATATATGCCATCTTTCCCTGTTTCTATATCACTAGCAGAATCTTCAGATGAACTGCTGTCTGTTATCGTTGCTGGTGGAACTGGTGGTGGATTTGTTTCATCATGTGGTACTGGTTTCATTGCTGATTCGCAGTTTGGGTACGTGATCTTTGATTTGTTTTTCTTTGTGAAACCAGCAATCTTTGTCAAACAAAAATAACAATCATTGAAGTGATTTTTCGGCTCACGCCAAACCATGGGGGACTGAGAACGGCATAGCTTTTCTTTTACCATTCATCCAAGCTATTAACATTGCATTGCACTGTGCACAGCAAATATGTGGTGCCCAGTCCCTCTGTTGGTCTCCTAACTTACAGTCAAAATAACACTTGTAGGCAAGTTTAATCTTTGTTGTTATGTTTCTACGTTGTGGCTTAGGTGTATATTGTCCACAGACAAAGCAGAAGTTGTCTGGGTGATTTACACAAGCACGTCTATTTGATGCCATTTTGAATTACCATACAATATCTGAAAAAACGTAGAAAGTAATTATTACGATGTGCAAAATAAAAAGAAATACACACCGTAGTACAAAACAAATGCTATAAAAACACACAAGTCACCACAACCTGTCACTTGCTCATCAGCAGAGAGCTTCAACAACCGTTCTGCTTGACTGTCACGTAGCGACTGACCGTTGGGCCGTTGCCCGTTACTATGCTCTTGACTCAGTGTTGCCAACTCGGGATAAATTTTATTTATCAAAATTGTTCGAATTTGTATATAGTTGGCAAAAAAAATTGCTTTAACCTTGAAAAGCAAGTTTCATATTACTGGCATTAAGCCGATTAAAACCAAAATCTGGACGTGGTAGAAAATTTTACTAAAAGTGATTTGCATTTTACACAAAATCTAGACGTGATAGAAAAAATCTAATTATAGATTTGAAATCAGCATACCGAAATTAGCTAGGAGCACCTATTTGGTCTTCTGTAACAAAATCTTTGTTGCCTAGTGTAATAAATGATTGTTTATTTTGAGCAGAATTTTAAAAGTGTAGTATAATTACGATGTTATTTTTATGAAATTCAATAGGCCGTCTAATAAATTATACTCTATTATATATAAAATACATACAGCTCATAACCTGTTATTTTACCAACTTCTAGGTTAGATTATTCAGAGTCGAATGGAGAAGATTCTGAGCATACATCGGTAGAATGCTCGTGGGGATCCTGTGATGTCAATCACTCGTACCCCCCGTCGTGTATGCGATGTGGAGACCACCTTCTCCAGACTTGTGGGCACATCATATATGCGTTTTTGCAGTGCATGACCTCCCCCCAGGACCGGCCCAGCAGCGCCCCCCCAATGCATAGGAGGTCTGATTCTGGATATAGCCAGGTGGCGTCGAGTGTATCAACAATTGTGCTTGACGATGATGATGACGATGTATGTTTAAAAAGTACATTTTTGCCTGTTGATTAAAATAATGTACAGGGTGTCCCATAAGTCCGGCATCATAGGAGAAATTCATATTTTTCTATTTCTACAAACCATAATTCATATTTTTCTCTTTCTACAGGCCATAATGTCTGTGAGCAAGGAAGAACGAATCCAGATAATTCTACGCATAGGAAATCGGAGTCAAAGAGAGGCCGCTGCTGAATTTAACAGACTGCATCCAGACACACAACTCTGTGTTATTGGCTCGCGGTCTGGATGCAGTCTGTTAAATTCAGCAGCGGCCTCTCTTTGACTCCGACTTCCTATGAGTAGAATTATCTGGATTCGTTCTTCCTTGCTCACAGACATTATGGCCTGTAGAAAGAGAAAAATATGAATTATGGTTTGTAGAAATAGAAAAATATGAATTTCTCCTATGATGCCGGACTTATGGGACACCATGTATATTATTTGTATGATTTCTCCATCGTGTGTATATTTTTTTAAAGTACAGAATGGTGTACTTAGAATAACTGTTGGTATTGTATACAAATATGCAATGTCGTGTAAAGTATATCAATACGATTAACTTTTATTTTGGTTTAAACTAAATCTAAGATTCGTATTGGAAAGTAATTTATGGACAAGTATCCCATTTTGAGATGGTGATACATAAGATCAACATCTTGGTTATAGAATGTAAGGGCCTACTGTAAAAAGAAAATTTCAAAACGAAAATTATAGTATACAGCTTTCATACGCCATTAGAATAGGTCTGGAAATCTTATGAGCGATCTGTTGTCGTTACACTGTAAGCTTGAGAGGGAATATTGTACAGTACCTTATTTCACGAAGGCTAGTATGACGGCCTTCATTAGTCAATAAAAGCTTTATTTCACTTGTATAAGTATATGTTATTTGGCCGGACAATAAATCTTTTCGTATTCCCCCCAAAAGAATAAACCCTCGATTGGAAAGGAGTGTTTATAAACTTGAAATTAATAATGTATCATCATCATATAATAATAACAATAATAATAATGAGGTAACATCGTACTTGTAAGTCTGTGGCTTCTCGTAGGTTCGTTTACTAACAATACACGCCGAAGAAGTTCAGAGCTAAACATGATGAAAAATCTATAAAAGAGAAAGCAGTGAACGAAGTTATGAGGAATGAAAATCGTACGAAATTAAGGGCGTGGTAGAGTGAATATATATATATATATATAATATATATATTATATATATATATATTATATATATATATATTCGTAAGAGTCACTTTTATATGATGATTAAAACCTGCTATATAACTATATACATTAGACGTATGAACATTTCTAATATGGCACAATGACTTTATAACTTTACAACGAGGTCTTTGTCGATTTTGGAGTATAACCCGAAGCAAAACAATATGTTTGTAACTTAAAATTCAAAAATTTATTTAAAAAATTAAATATACCATATATTGTACACACGATCTAATTAGGATATAAAATATTTGTTCCATGATTTAGGGTTAAAAGTAGAGTCCTATATTAGAAGAGTACGACAGAACGGGATACACGCTTTAATTGGTTACTTGAGCTCGAGTGATTCATACAAATAAAAAGTGGGCCAATAATTTTAGTTTTCGAAAATGAAAATGAATGACGCACTAAAATTAACAAATACATAAACTGATCTTTGTATTTATGAAAGCTCTTAGAAATAGTGTATATGATTTATACAGTTTGAAAAATAATGAAAAATTTGTGAAAAAATTCCTTAAAACAGACATATTCTTTTTAAAATAACTTTGAACACTTCAAGAGCGAGTAAGTCTAGCTGGACCAAGAAAAATTTCGAATTATTAAGGTTCTCGAATAAAAAAATTCACCCTGTATTTTATGGAATGGTCCAGTTCTCAAACCTGACATAGCATTTATTCTTCGTTTAACGCAGGAATAATAATATATAAAGAAACGTTGTCGAGGGATAGTGGATGTCTTCTATACAACAATAATAATAATAATAATAATAATTATAATAACAACATTGGTGGTTTTTAGTACGAGTATAAACAACATTGGTTGATTGAGTGGTTGGTAAATGGGGATATTATCGTACGTTCTTTAAAAGTGTATCGTTTTTTTCATTCGGCTATAATGAATGAATGAATCATTTTGAATATGGATATAAGTGTATGTGGAGAAAGAGCTCTCTCTCTCTCTCTCTCTCTCTCTCTCTCTTTGTGCGTGTGTGTGTCATTTACGCGCACATACAGCATCTTCTTGCTCCTGATGAACCATGCACCAAGATTTGGTGTACACTTTAACAAAGTTGATATAAAAAGAAGCGAATTATGTTAATTAAGATTGGGTAAATCAGAACGCATTTGATCTGAGCTTCTTCGAACAAGAACAGCGACTTGGCACTTGTCCATTAGTCATTCCTATTCCATTTGGCAAGGATAATGCAACGAGCTGCACAAACCTCCATAATGGCCTGTTTTTATAACATGACAATGGTCGAATAATGCGGAACTGTTTCTTCTTCTCAATTTCCCTCATTCTCAACTCTGTTTTCTTGCAAGAATAAGAAATCTGAAATTGGGATTCTCAAAAGGGAGGCGAAAGCGTGCATATATATATATATATATATATATATATATATACATATATATATATATACATATATATATATATATACACATATTGTGGAAAGAAGTAAATTCGGGGCCTTTAACTTAAACTCAGACTATAAATTGGGAAGCAATCAGATCGCACATGGCCCAAATAGAATGGAGAACAATTTTCGAGAATAAAACAACGGAAGAAATGCTAACAACTTTGGAGGAAAAAACGCTGAGAATTTTAGAAAAATATGCTCCGAAATCACAGCCAAAAGGAAAGAGGAGCTGGCTAGAAAGGCAAAAGAGAAGACTATTCCGCAAAAGAAAGAGAGTGGAGGCGAAGTTAGGAAACTGCGGAGATAATGGCAGGAAAATAATAAAAGAAAAACTGGAGGGTATCGATAGGGAAATACAAGCCCTGATTAAGGACCATACAGAGAGGGAAGAGGAAAAGGCGGTAGAAGCAATAAAGGAAAATCCAAAATACTTCTATAGCTATGCAAAAAGGAAAACAAAAACGCGCGCCGCTATTGGGCCCTTAAGGACGGGAAATAATGAACTAACCGACGATCTAAAAGAAATATCTGATACATTGAGAGCTCAATATGAATCAGTTTTCAGTACCCCAAAAAGTGACAAAGCGATACCTGACATAAATGCATTCTTTGAAGAGGAATTGCAAGGAGAGTATATAACAGACTTTGAGTTTACACCAGAAGATGTAGCGAGAGCTATAGGACAAATGAAACTACATTCAGCTGCAGGTCCGGACAATTGGAACGCATTATTGATTAAAAACTGTAAAAATGAAATAGCTACACCTTTATACTGGATATGGAGAAGATCCCTACACACTGGGGAAATACCAAGCATCTTGAAAAGAGCAAACATTGTCCCTATATATAAAGGAGGGGACAGATCTCAAGCAAAGAACTATAGACCAGTGTCATTGACGTCCCACCTCACCAAAGTATTTGAAAGAATAGTTAGAGAGAAAATTTATGATTTCCTGCAGACACGGGAAAGATTCAACGAAAATCAGCATAGATTCCGATCAGGTAGATCATGCCTATCACAACTAATAGAGCACTACAACAATATCCTAGATGCATTGGAAGGCAATGACAACTACGATGTTATATACACAGATTTTGCTAAAGCTTTCGATAAATGTGACCATGGTATAATAGGACATAAAATTAAAGACATGGGAATAACAGGCAAAGTGGGAAAATGGATCTACAACTTCCTTAGTGATCGTCTGCAGGTCGTCAAAATTCAAGGTATATCATCATCAGAATCGGAAGTACGCAGCTCAGTACCACAAGGGACAGTACTGGCCCCACTCCTGTTCATTATCATGCTAACAGACATAGACAGCGGAGTAAACAGCAATAGTATAGTAACATCCTTTGCAGACGATACAAAGATCAGCAGAAAAATCAGCGATGTACATGACGTGGAGGCCTTGCAGAGGGACACGAACAAAATATACAAATGGTCAGAAGACAACAACATGTCATTCAACGCCGATAAATTTCAACTCTTGAGATATGGTACAAAAGAAGAACTTAAACAGACTGCATATTATGCTCCAGATAGACAGGAAATTCAGAGAAGCATGAAAGCGATTGATCTCGGGATAATAATGACAGATGATGCGAAATTCGAAACACAAAATCAGATAGCGATAAATAAAGCAAAAAGAGTCGCCGGACAGGTTCTAAGAACGTTCAAGAGAAGGGACAGGACAGTAATGATTCCCCTGCTAAAAACACTGATTATACCAAAACTTGAATACTGCTCAGTTTTGACGTCCCCATATAAAAAAGGAAGAAACTAATAAACTAGAAGAAACGCAAAGGCATTTCACAGCCAAGATTGATGGCTGCAAAGAACTCAACTACTGGGAAAGACTACGTAAACTAAATCTGTACTCACTGGAAAGAAGAAGAGAGAGGTACATTATCATCATCTACATATGGAAAATGATCGAAAAACTGGTACCAAACCTAAAACTAAACCCAATTACCATTCAAACAACACTGGAAAATAGGAAAGGCAGAATGTGTAGTGTTCCCAAATTAAAAGCACGACAAGGGACCTCCTCAACCCTGAAGGAAAATAGCTTGGTTGTCAGGGGGCCAAGACTTTTCAACCAGCTTCCTAAGGACCTCAGAAACGTAACGGGGGTCAAAGTTGAAGTCTTCAAGAAAAGACTGGATGCCTGGCTCAGGACAGTACCAGATGAGCCGGGCGTGCCTGGCTATGTACGGTGGAGAGCGCAAGAAAGTAACTCGCTCCTCCACCAGGCCAGACCTAGAGGCGGGGCCACCAGCTTGACCTCCGTGTGAAGAGAGACCAACACACGAAACAACATAAGGTTCATAAGGTAAGGTAAGGTATATATATATATTTTCATTATTTATTTATTTATATATATATACTTACATATTCCTATTAAATGAGAAATAGAACCTAGTTTAAGTAGGTTTTAAGTCCTAAAAAAAATAAATCCAAATAAATATTTCATTCTTTTACTGGACTCTTTATTTGAAAGAATTCGACAACGCAAATATTCTTGCGACCCATTGTACTAATTCCAAAATTATTATTATTATTATTATTACCAGCACTATCTTCAGTTGAGGCCATCCCGGCGGGACATACTTATCCCCACAAAATGGGTAAACAAGTTCCACGTGATGCCTGTTTTTTTCACTACCTTGAATCGATCTCCAGACTTCAATGTCTTCAATTCGCACGTTATATCTCCTATGCTTATAATGAGATTATTTGTTATCTTTGTAGTATTCATTATTATATATATATATATATATATATATATATATATATATATAATGAACAATGAATAATCAATATTCATTTTTACATAAGAACCAAAATCGCTTAACGCGAGTTTGGATAATAATTTTACTTGTAGCTTCCTATTTTTGTTCGTGTCAAAACCCTACGATCTACCATATCTATGGTTTAGTCGTATCCATTTTTCATTTGTTATAGAAGTTATTAATTAATTATGATTGTCTTGCATCTCACCCTCGTCCCTAGATTATGCATACACATTGCATATAACAGGATTGGAACCCGTAGTTGTACTTCTTAGTCATTAATACCCACTCTTGTCTCTAATTCGTTCTTGTAAATCTTCCTAATAATGATTTGTATTATACGTACAAATTCAATAAGTATGACGTCATAAAGTAACTTAATTCTCTTCACGTTTTCCATACCTTGAACACTGAATCACGTGTTTAGTATTTGGACATCTTCCGTATTGAATGTATGGTAAATTCTTTAATAATAATAATAATAAAGAAAAAAAACTTCATTCTCTATACATCATTATTTATGTTGTTTCCTACCTATTGTCTACTGATACCTATCAACCTATCAGTCCATATTTTACGCGTCTCTATATTACGCACACAACCTATTGTATTACGTACATGTGCGTTCACCCCTCACAAGACATTCATTAGGCTTACAGTAGTTGAGTGGTCGAATTCGCGAATCACAGCAGAATTGAACGTTTCTAAGATAAACAACATCTTTCGCTCTGATCCAAATTCATAACATATTATAATGTAATATAACATATTATGTTGTATATAAATTATCTTGTCATGTCTCATGTACTTGTGATGTACTAATAACCATATATAATAACCATATATAATAACCATATATAATCTGACCATATAATCTGACCATATAATCTGACCATATAATCTGACCATATAATCTAACCATATAATCTAACCATATAATCTGACCATATAATCTAACCATATAATCTAACCATATAATCTAACCATATAATCTAACCATATAATCTAACCATATAATATAACCATATATATATATATAAAAACACTGTAAGAATGGTAACGACGTAATGTACTTCAATGAAACTATAATTGAATGTAATGACTTTATATATAATGTAAGAATGTACTTTAATAGAACTATAAGGGACAATCATAAGCGAATGGGAAGTAATCCATAATCGAAATCATAATTGTAATAAACCCAAACAAAAATGTACTCAGTCATGTACTTCAATTGTACTTGTGTACGACTATGAAATGATATCGCCTTCAGAAATGAAGATTCGGCAAAAAAAAATAAGATTAGTTTTTATTTTTATTTTTTTTTTTAAATCTTTATTGGAATCTTTCAAACATCTGATCGTTTAAAAGGGGGGAAACTTAACCTCCAACTGCCGTTCCCCAACATTCAGGCTTATATATTATACATGTATTTGTAAAATGAAGGACACTTCATTACGGCTCTCTGCTTTGGTCACTGCTAAGAGAATCCCCTTGTTAGCAGCCTCGCTGCGGGGAGGGGGCAGAGGCCCCTTGCCTCCTTAATATTTTTAGATTCCGGCCTGAGCTATGGTCGAAAGAGGTCGAACCTCTACCCCTGTAAATTCAGAGCAGTACCTGTATATTTTTAAGAAGTAAATCACAGCAAGCGAAACTTTTTATTTTCCCCCTCGAGTTGGGCTATCTTCAGAGGAATTTAGTCAGTAAAGTAGAAGTATCAGAGTATTATTGAAAGAAAAGAATTAACAGAGTGTCGAACCCCTAAAAGCGAGAGAAAAGAATTAGAAAGTTATGGAAGAAAAGTATATAGAAGAAATATCCGTTGCTTGCCTCCGTAACTAGAACCCCCGTCGATCCGAACCAACCCAGGGCCATAGACGGAGGGGTTAACAGACTGGCGACCCTGCCAGGATAAAACATAGAAGAAGGAAGATAACAAGACTGGACCATTTACCAGGATCTTAACAGATTTTAAGAAGAAGAAGATTACTTTAAGAAGAAGATTACTTTAAGAAGATTACTTTAAGAAGAGATTACTTTAAGAAGAAGATTACTTTAAGAAGAAGATTACTTTAAGAAGAGGCCACTCTTTGGCCAAGATAGAAATTACCCTGCATCAGGATAAAACCAGTTGACCGGCGTGTCACGACTTCTAGTTCGTAACATCCACCCTTGAAACGGTGTGTCACGACTCCAAGTTCTCCACGCCTAGTTTTCATCCAAGAAGAAGTAGCCAGCAAGACGTCTTCAGGACACGTCTCTGAGGATTTTGCCAGTAGAACTTTTGTTAAGTACATTTTGTTTTTTTAAGTAATTTATAAACACATGAAAAGTCAGTATTATTAACAGTTAATAATGAGTATCAAATCAGAATTTACAAGAAACACAGTGAACATTTCAGACACTAGTGATACATTTTTTTTAGTGAAACAGAAATTTTCACAGAAGTTAAATGTAAGAGAGAGTTAATTTCAAAGAGAGTTAATTTCAAAGAGAGTTAATTTCAAAGAGAGTTAATTTCAGAGAGAGTTAATTTCAGAGAGAGTTAATTTCAGAGAGAGTTAATTTCAGAGAGAGTTAATTTCAGAGAGAGTTAATTTCAGAGAGAGTTAATTTCAGAGAGAGTTAATTTCAGAGAGAGTTAATTTCAGAGAGAGTTAATTTCAGAGAGTTATTTTCAGAGTTATTTTCACTGTTATATTCAGTATAGAATAATTTTATTTTATGTATCAAACATAATAGTATCGTACCTTCGTGTACATTAGAGTGAAATGTCGTTTACATTTTATATTTTTGTTTGCAAATTTTTTTCAATTACTGAATTGAATTGACTTGCAAATTAAGAGAGAGAGGGTTTATAGAGAGTTTATAGATTTAGAGAGATATTTGAAGTAATTTTTGAAGTCATTTTTTGAAGTCAGTTTTGAAGTCAGTTTTAGTTGCAAAGAAGTTGCAAGTCAGTTTTGAAGTCAGTTTTCGTTGCAAATAAGTTGCAAGTCAGTTTTGAAGTCAGTTTTCGTTGGAAATAAGTTGCAAGTCAGTTTTGAAGTCAGTTTTAGTTGCAAAGAAGTTGCAAGTCAGTTTTGAAGTCAGTTTTAGTTGCAAATAAGTTGCAAGTCCGTTTTAGTTGCAAATAAGTTGCAAGTCCGTTTTAGTTGCAAATAAGTTGCAAGTCCGTTTTAGTTGCAAATAAGTTGCAAGTCCGTTTTCGTTGCAAATAAGTTGCAAGTCAGTTTTCGTTGCAAATAAGTTGCAAATAAGTTTTGAAGTCAGAAGGTTGCGCCAAGATCGACAACCGCCCCCAGAGATTTATAGAAATACTTGACAAGAGGTCAAGTCAGAAGGTTGCGCCAAGATGGACAACCGCCCCCAGAGATTTATAGAAATACTTGACAAGAGGTCAAGTCAGAAGGTTGCGCCAAGATGGACAACCGCCCCCAGAGACTTATAGAAATACTTGGCAAGAGGTCAAGTCAGAAGGTTGCGCCAAGATGGACAACCGCCCCAGAGACTTATAGAAATACTTGGCAAGAGGTCAAGTCAGAAGGTTGCGCCAAGATGGACAACCGCCCCCAGAGATTTATAGAAATACTTGACAAGAGGTCAAGTCAGAAGGTTGCGCCAAGAGGGACAACCGCCCCAGAGATTACAGAAGTCAGTTTTGAAGAAGCCAGTTTTGAAGAAGCCAGTTTTGAAGAAGCCAGTTTTGAAGAAGCCAGTTTTGAAGCAGTTAGTTTTGAAGCAGTTAGTTTTGAAACAGTTAGTTTTGAAGCAGTTAGTTTTGACGCAGTTAGTTTTGAAGCAGTTAGTTTTGAAGCAGTTAGTTTTGAAGCAGTTAGTTTTGAAGCAGTTAGTTTTGAAGCAGTTAGTTTTGAAGCAGTTAGTTTTGAAGCAGTTAGTTTTTAAGAAGTCAGTTTTTAAGTCCCAAGTCATTTCAATGCAGTCAATTGAATTCAACTTTTTCTTTGTAAGTTAAGAGAATTTAATTTAAGAAAATGTAATTTAAGAATTTAATTCAACTTTTTTTTGTGTTGTAAAAGAGAATTTAATTCAACCTGAATTGACCGGGTTGCGTCTTTAGTTAACCTTTCTTTGTTTTGTTGTAAGAAGGAAATGGACCGATTTGTCTTTTCTTTTTCATGCCATTGTTGCGTATAAAAATATATAGGTAAAAGACATATTTTATTGTTGGCAACCAAACCGTTTTTACAAATGTTGGTAACGAGTTTTATAATTATTGCGATTATATGATGACAGAAATAGTGTAATAATTAATCGATCATGTACCTAATTTATGTTGCTCTTTATGGTCGGGAAATTTACCCGTAGGACCGCACATACCCTAAATTTCAGTTGTGTTTATTCTTTTTTGTCATTTAATTTTAATAAAACTTCTACACAATAAAACATATGTATTTATCATCTGCAAACAAGTTTTCAGACTAAAATATCAAATAATTCAGTCTATCAACATTTAACGAAAGAGTATAATTTTTCTACTTAACATGCAAAAATTATTAAACCTTTTTAATATTTTTTTTAGTATATAAAAATAATTTTTAATGTAAAATTTACCTGAATTATTAAAAGAAAAGATTGTTCGAAATGCTTTCCTTCCATTTCAATAACACTTTTATTCTTGGCCGAAACTCATCTAAGGTTCGATTTACTTTTATTTTTAAGAATATTATAAAATTATGTTTAGCTCATTAAAATGCATAAATTGGTTTCTATTGTTAATTTGTATTCTTAATTTTCTTAATTCAATTATCGTACCGATACTTCTGGTTAATGTTAATGGTTATATAGTTCATATATAGCTAGGAATGTTACTAGTCGAATTTAATTCCATCTTCAAAATTCAATTTTTAAACCGTGAGATTTACTTTCATCAATTGTAAGTCCTCTAAGTACATTTCTTTTTATTACCTTAATACGTGTAACTGATTTAATTAAATACTTAAATACTACCTTGAACTTAAAGGATTTTATGATAATAATAATAATAATAACAACAATAATTGACTCAAAAGATTTTATAACCCTAAACCCATCTTAAATTATTATACATTATTTTTAAACTTTGTTAATTCAAAAACCTCCCAAATCCCTACACATACACACGCATGTATGCACACTATATATACTATAATACAAACCTTATGCTAAAATCATTGGATGTCACAATAACTATTTCATAGCGTGTAATGCTAACTATGCTATTTATATAGTCCTACGCATTTTTGCTTACTATATATAAATTTTTGCTCAGGCGTTTATTCAGTTAATTTAAAAATCCTCTCAGCTAATCTGTCCCTCAAAGTTATAAGGTACACACTTTGTATCTAATACACACAAATACACACTAGACCACAGGTCTATACATCATCCATTACGTAATTCGATTTTTTACCTACAATAGTCAATAAAAATTAGTTATAGACTGCACGATCAGGGTAACTTTGGAAAATAATTTATATTTTTCCCTTTTACCTACTATTCATTATGTTCATTATGTATGTAATTTTCTCCACATAATTTTTTTTTTAAATTAACAATATCATTCTTTGTCTAACTTAATTGTTTGTCCAAATTAATGTATTAATCCTTTTATTCTGTTTACATAAATTAAAGTATTAATCTTTGAATTTTTTATATTTTATAAGCAAGTGTCATTTAAAGATTTGATTACTCTCCATTGTACGCAACCACCGAACTCACTTGTTCTGTATAAAATTTGTAATGTAAAGAAAAATTCGTCATCTAACTTGTAGTAGTTAGGATGTTATTTTCTCAGTTGTATTGTATTAATGGTACCCTATTAGATTATTGTATAAATATAATTTTTTAAAAGGGGAGAGCAATGTAAAAAATGAACAATGAATAATCAATATTCATTTTTACATAAGAACCAAAATCGCTTAACGCGAGTTTGGATAATAATTTTACTTGTAGCTTCCTATTTTTGTTCGTGTCAAAACCCTACGATCTACCATATCTATGGTTTAGTCGTATCCATTTTTCATTTGTTATAGAAGTTATTAATTAATTATGATTGTCTTGCATCTCACCCTCGTCCCTAGATTATGCATACACATTGCATATAACAGGATTGGAACCCGTAGCTGTACTTCTTAGTCATTAATACCCACTCTTGTCTCTAATTCGTTCTTGTAAATTTTCCTAATAATGATTTGTATTATACGTACAAATTCAATAACTATGACGTCATAAAGTAACTTAATTCTCTTCACGTTTTCCATACCTTGAACACTGAATCACGTGTTTAGTATTTGGACATCTTCCGTATTGAATGTATGGTAAATTCTTTAATAATAATAATAATAAAGAAAAAAAACTTCATTCTCTATACATCATTATTTATGTTGTTTCCTACCTATTGTCTACTGATACCTATCAACCTATCAGTCCATATTTTACGCGTCTCTATATTACGCACACAACCTATTGTATTACGTACATGTGCGTTCACCCCTCACAAGACATTCATTAGGCTTACAGTAGTTGAGTGGTCGAATTCGCGAATCACAGCAGAATTGAACGTTTCTAAGATAAATAACATCTTTCGCTCTGATCCAAATTCATAACATATTATAATGTAATATAACATATTATGTTGTATATAAATTATCTTGTCATGTCTCATGTACTTGTGATGTACTAATAACCATATATAATAACCATATATAATAACCATATATAATCTGACCATATAATCTGACCATATAATCTGACCATATAATCTGACCATATAATCTAACCATATAATCTAACCATATAATCTGACCATATAATCTAACCATATAATCTAACCATATAATCTAACCATATAATCTAACCATATAATCTAACCATATAATATAACCATATATATATATATATAAAAACACTGTAAGAATGGTAACGACGTAATGTACTTCAATGAAACTATAATTGAATGTAATGACTTTATATATAATGTAAGAATGTACTTTAATAGAACTATAAGGGACAATCATAAGCGAATGGGAAGTAATCCATAATCGAAATCATAATTGTAATAAACCCAAACAAAAATGTACTCAGTCATGTACTTCAATTGTACTTGTGTACGACTATGAAATGATATCGCCTTCAGAAATGAAGATTCGGCAAAAAAAAATAAGATTAGTTTTTATTTTTATTTTTTTTTTAAATCTTTATTGGAATCTTTCAAACATCTGATCGTTTAAAAGGGGGGAAACTTAACCTCCAACTGCCGTTCCCCAACATTCAGGCTTATATATTATACATGTATTTGTAAAATGAAGGACACTTCATTACGGCTCTCTGCTTTGGTCACTGCTAAGAGAATCCCCTTGTTAGCAGCCTCGCTGCGGGGAGGGGGCAGAGGCCCCTTGCCTCCTTAATATTTTTAGATTCCGGCCTGAGCTATGGTCGAAAGAGGTCGAACCTCTACCCCTGTAAATTCAGAGCAGTACCTGTATATTTTTAAGAAGTAAATCACAGCAAGCGAAACTTTTTATTTTCCCCCTCGAGTTGGGCTATCTTCAGAGGAATTTAGTCAGTAAAGTAGAAGTATCAGAGTATTATTGAAAGAAAAGAATTAACAGAGTGTCGAACCCCTAAAAGCGAGAGAAAAGAATTAGAAAGTTATGGAAGAAAAGTATATAGAAGAAATATCCGTTGCTTGCCTCCGTAACTAGAACCCCCGTCGATCCGAACCAACCCAGGGCCATAGACGGAGGGGTTAACAGACTGGCGACCCTGCCAGGATAAACACATAGAAGAAGGAAGATAACAAGACTGGACCATTTACCAGGATCTTAACAGATTTTAAGAAGAAGAAGATTACTTTAAGAAGAAGATTACTTTAAGAAGATTACTTTAAGAAGAAGATTACTTTAAGAAGAAGATTACTTTAAGAAGAAGATTACTTTAAGAAGAGGCCACTCTTTGGCCAAGATAGAAATTACCCTGCATCAGGATAAAACCAGTTGACCGGCGTGTCACGACTTCTAGTTCGTAACATCCACCCTTGAAACGGTGTGTCACGACTCCAAGTTCTCCACGCCTAGTTTTCATCCAAGAAGAAGTAGCCAGCAAGACGTCTTCAGGACACGTCTCTGAGGATTTTGCCAGTAGAACTTTTGTTAAGTACATTTTGTTTTTTTAAGTAATTTATAAACACATGAAAAGTCAGTATTATTAACAGTTAATAATGAGTATCAAATCAGAATTTACAAGAAACACAGTGAACATTTCAGACACTAGTGATACATTTTTTTAGTGAAACAGAAATTTTCACAGAAGTTAAATGTAAGAGAGAGTTAATTTCAAAGAGAGTTAATTTCAAAGAGAGTTAATTTCAAAGAGAGTTAATTTCAGAGAGAGTTAATTTCAGAGAGAGTTAATTTCAGAGAGAGTTAATTTCAGAGAGAGTTAATTTCAGAGAGAGTTAATTTCAGAGAGAGTTAATTTCAGAGAGAGTTAATTTCAGAGAGAGTTAATTTCAGAGAGAGTTAATTTCAGAGAGTTATTTTCAGAGTTATTTTCACTGTTATATTCAGTATAGAATAATTTTATTTTATGTATCAAACATAATAGTATCGTACCTTCGTGTACATTAGAGTGAAATGTCGTTTACATTTTATATTTTTGTTTGCAAATTTTTTTCAATTACTGAATTGAATTGACTTGCAAATTAAGAGAGAGAGAGTTTATAGAGAGTTTATAGATTTAGAGAGATATTTGAAGTAATTTTTGAAGTCATTTTTTGAAGTCAGTTTTGAAGTCAGTTTTAGTTGCAAAGAAGTTGCAAGTCAGTTTTGAAGTCAGTTTTCGTTGCAAATAAGTTGCAAGTCAGTTTTGAAGTCAGTTTTCGTTGGAAATAAGTTGCAAGTCAGTTTTGAAGTCAGTTTTAGTTGCAAAGAAGTTGCAAGTCAGTTTTGAAGTCCGTTTTAGTTGCAAATAAGTTGCAAGTCCGTTTTAGTTGCAAATAAGTTGCAAGTCCGTTTTAGTTGCAAATAAGTTGCAAGTCCGTTTTAGTTGCAAATAAGTTGCAAGTCCGTTTTCGTTGCAAATAAGTTGCAAGTCAGTTTTCGTTGCAAATAAGTTGCAAATAAGTTTTGAAGTCAGAAGGTTGCGCCAAGATCGACAACCGCCCCCAGAGATTTATAGAAATACTTGACAAGAGGTCAAGTCAGAAGGTTGCGCCAAGATGGACAACCGCCCCCAGAGATTTATAGAAATACTTGACAAGAGGTCAAGTCAGAAGGTTGCGCCAAGATGGACAACCGCCCCCAGAGACTTATAGAAATACTTGGCAAGAGGTCAAGTCAGAAGGTTGCGCCAAGATGGACAACCGCCCCCAGAGACTTATAGAAATACTTGGCAAGAGGTCAAGTCAGAAGGTTGCGCCAAGATGGACAACCGCCCCCAGAGATTTATAGAAATACTTGACAAGAGGTCAAGTCAGAAGGTTGCGCCAAGAGGGACAACCGCCCCAGAGATTACAGAAGTCAGTTTTGAAGAAGCCAGTTTTGAAGAAGCCAGTTTTGAAGAAGCCAGTTTTGAAGAAGCCAGTTTTGAAGCAGTTAGTTTTGAAGCAGTTAGTTTTGAAACAGTTAGTTTTGAAGCAGTTAGTTTTGACGCAGTTAGTTTTGAAGCAGTTAGTTTTGAAGCAGTTAGTTTTGAAGCAGTTAGTTTTGAAGCAGTTAGTTTTGAAGCAGTTAGTTTTGAAGCAGTTAGTTTGAAGCAGTTAGTTTTTAAGAAGTCAGTTTTTAAGTCCCAAGTCATTTCAATGCAGTCAATTGAATTCAACTTTTTCTTTGTAAGTTAAGAGAATTTAATTTAAGAAAATGTAATTTAAGAATTTAATTCAACTTTTTTTTTGTGTTGTAAAAGAGAATTTAATTCAACCTGAATTGACCGGGTTGCGTCTTTAGTTAACCTTTCTTTGTTTTGTTGTAAGAAGGAAATGGACCGATTTGTCTTTTCTTTTTCATGCCATTGTTGCGTATAAAAATATATAGGTAAAATGACATATTTTATTGTTGGCAACCAAAACCGTTTTTACAAATGTTGGTAACGAGTTTTATAATTATTGCGATTATATGATGACAGAAATAGTGTAATAATTAATCGATCATGTACCTAATTTATGTTGCTCTGTATGGTCGGGAAATTTACCCGTAGGACCGCACATACCCTAATTTCAGTTGTGTTTATTCTTTTTGTCATTTAATTTTAATAAAACTTCTACACAATAAAACATATTGTATTTATCATCTGCAAACAAGTTTTCAGACTAAAATATCAATAATTCAGTCTATCAACATTTAACGAAAGAGTATAATTTTTCTACTTAACATGCAAAATTATTAAACCTTTTTAATATTTTTTTAGTATATAAAAATAATTTTTAATGTAAAATTTACCTGAAATTATTAAAAGAAAAGATTGTTCGAAATGCTTTCCTTCCATTTCATAACACTTTTATTCTTGGCCGAAACTCATCTAAGGTTCGATTTACTTTTATTTTTAAGAATATTATAAAATTATGTTTAGCTCATTAAAATGCATAAATTGGTTTCTATTGTTAATTTGTATTCTTAATTTTCTTAATTCAATTATCGTACCGATACTTCTGGTTAATGTTAATGGTTATATAGTTCATATATAGCTAGGAATGTTACTAGTCGAATTTAATTCCATCTTCAAAATTCAATTTTAAACCGTGAGATTTACTTTCATCAATTGTAAGTCCTCTAAGTACATTTCTTTTTATTACCTTAATACGTGTAACTGATTTAATTAAATACTTAAATACTACCTTGAACTTAAAGGATTTTATGATAATAATAATAATAATAACAACAATAATTGACTCAAAAGATTTTATAACCCTAAACCCATCTTAAATTATTATACATTATTTTTAAACTTTGTTAATTCAAAAACCTCCCAAATCCCTACACATACACACGCATGTATGCACACTATATATACTATAAATACAAACCTTATGCTAAAATCATTGGATGTCACAATAAACTATTTCATAGCGTGTAAGTGCTAACTATGCTATTTATATAGTCCTACGCATTTTTGCTTACTATATATAAATTTTTGCTCAGGCGTTTATTCAGTTAATTTAAAAATCCTCTCAGCTAATCTGTCCCTCAAAGTTATAAGGTACACACTTTGTATCTAATACACACAAATACACACTAGACCACAGGTCTATACATCATCCATTACGTAATTCGATTTTTTACCTACAATAGTCAATAAAAATTAGTTATAGACTGCACGATCAGGGTAACTTTGGAAAATAATTTATATTTTTCCCTTTTACCTACTATTCATTATGTACAGTATGTAATTTTCTCCACATAATTTTTTTTTTAAAATTAACAATATCATTCTTTGTCTAACTTAATTGTTTGTCCAAATTAATGTATTAATCCTTTTATTCTGTTTACATAAATTAAAGTATTAATCTTTGAATTTTTATATTTTATAAGCAAGTGTCATTTAAAGATTTTTACTCTCCATTGTACGCAACCACCGAACTCACTTGTTCTGTATAAAATTTGTAATGTAAAGAAAAATTCGTCATCTAACTTGTAGTAGTTAGGATGTTATTTTCTCAGTTGTATTGTATTAATGGTACCCTATTAGATTATTGTATAAATATAATTTTTTAAAAGGGGAGAGCAATGTAAAAAATGAACAATGAATAATCAATATTCATTTTTACATAAGAACCAAAATCGCTTAACGCGAGTTTGGATAATAATTTTACTTGTAGCTTCCTATTTTTGTTCGTGTCAAAACCCTACGATCTACCATATCTATGGTTTAGTCGTATCCATTTTTCATTTGTTATAGAAGTATTAATTAATTATGATTGTCTTGCATCTCACCCTCGTCCCTAGATTATGCATACACATTGCATATAACAGGATTGGAACCCGTAGCTGTACTTCTTAGTCATTAATACCCACTCTTGTCTCTAATTCGTTCTTGTAAATTTTCCTAATAATGATTTGTATTATACGTACAAATTCAATAACTATGACGTCATAAAGTAACTTAATTCTCTTCACGTTTTCCATACCTTGAACACTGAATCACGTGTTTAGTATTTGGACATCTTCCGTATTGAATGTATGGTAAATTCTTTAATAATAATAATAATAAAGAAAAAAAACTTCATTCTCTATACATCATTATTTATGTTGTTTCCTACCTATTGTCTACTGATACCTATCAACCTATCAGTCCATATTTTACGCGTCTCTATTTACGCACACAACCTATTGTATTACGTACATGTGCGTTCACCCCTCACAAGACATTCATTAGGCTTACAGTAGTTGAGTGGTCGAATTCGCGAATCACAGCAGAATTGAACGTTTCTAAGATAAATAACATCTTTCGCTCTGATCCAAATTCATAACATATTATAATGTAATATAACATATTATGTTGTATATAAATTATCTTGTCATGTCTCATGTACTTGTGATGTACTAATAACCATATATAATAACCATATATAATAACCATATAATCTGACCATATAATCTGACCATATAATCTGACCATATAATCTGACCATATAATCTAACCATATAATCTAACCATATAATCTGACCATATAATCTAACCATATAATCTAACCATATAATCTAACCATATAATCTAACCATATAATCTAACCATATAATAAACCATATATATATATATATAAAAACACTGTAAGAATGGTAACGACGTAATGTACTTCAATGAAACTATAATTGAATGTAATTGACTTTATATATATGTAAGAATGTACTTTAATAAACTATAAGGGACAATCATAAGCGAATGGGAAGTAATCCATAATCGAAATCATAATTGTAATAACCCAAACAAAAATGTACTCAGTCATGTACTTCAATTGTACTTGTGTACGACTATGAAATGATATCGCCTTCAGAAATGAAGATTCGGCAAAAAAAAATAAGATTAGTTTTTATTTTTATTTTTTTTTTTAAATCTTTATTGGAATCTTTCAAACATCTGATCGTTTAAAAGGGGGAAACTTAACCTCCAACTGCCGTTCCCCAACATTCAGGCTTATATTATACATGTATTTGTAAAATGAAGGACACTTCATTACGGCTCTCTGCTTTGGTCACTGCTAAGAGAATCCCCTTGTTAGCAGCCTCGCTGCGGGGAGGGGGCAGAGGCCCCTTGCCTCCTTAATATTTTTAGATTCCGGCCTGAGCTATGGTCGAAAGAGGTCGAACTCTACCCCTGTAAATTCAGAGCAGTACCTGTATATTTTTAAGAAGTAAATCACAGCAAGCGAAACTTTTTATTTTCCCCCTCGAGTTGGGCTATCTTCAGAGGAATTTAGTCAGTAAAGTAGAAGTATCAGAGTATTATTGAAAGAAAAGAATTAACAGAGTGTCGAACCCCTAAAAGCGAGAGAAAAGAATTAGAAAGTTATGGAAGAAAAGTATATAGAAGAAATATCCGTTGCTTGCCTCCGTACTAGAACCCCCGTCGATCCGAACCAACCCAGGGCCATAGACGGAGGGGTTAACAGACTGGCGACCCTGCCAGGATAAACACATAGAAGAAGGAAGATAACAAGACTGGACCATTTACCAGGATCTTAACAGATTTTAAGAAGAAGAAGATTCTAATTAAAGAAGATTACTTTAAGAAGATTACTTTAAGAAGAAGATTACTTTAAGAAGAAGATTACTTTAAGAAGAAGATTACTTTAAGAAGAGGCCACTCTTTGGCCAGATAGAAATTACCCTGCATCAGGATAAAACCCAGTTGACCGGCGTGTCACGACTTCTAGTTCGTAACATCCACCCTTGAAACGGTGTGTCACGACTCCAAGTTCTCCACGCCTAGTTTTCATCCAAGAAGAAGTAGCCAGCAAGACGTCTTCAGGACACGTCTCTGAGGATTTTGCCAGTAGAACTTTTGTTAAGTACATTTTGTTTTTTTAAGTAATTTATAAACACATGAAAAGTCAGTATTATTAACAGTTAATAATGAGTATCAAATCAGAATTTACAAGAAACACAGTGAACATTTCAGACACTAGTGATACATTTTTTTAGTGAAACAGAAATTTTCACAGAAGTTAAATGTAAGAGAGAGTTAATTTCAAAGAGAGTTTAATTTCAAAGAGAGTTAATTCAAGAGAGTTAATTTCAGAGAGAGTTAATTTCAGAGAGAGTTAATTTCAGAGAGAGTTTAATTTCAGAGAGAGTTAATTTCAGAGAGAGTTAATTTCAGAGAGAGTTAATTTCAGAGAGAGTTAATTTCAGAGAGAGTTTAATTTCAGAGAGAGTTAATTTCAGAGGTTATTTTCAGAGTTATTTTCACTGTTATATTCAGTATAGAATAATTTTATTTTATGTATCAAACATAATAGTATCGTACCTTCGTGTACATTAGAGTGAAATGTCGTTACATTTTATATTTTTGTTTGCAAATTTTTTTCAATTACTGAATTGAATTGACTTGCAAATTAAGAGAGAGAGAGTTTATAGAGAGTTTATAGATTTAGAGAGATATTGAAGTAATTTTTGAAGTCATTTTTTGAAGTCAGTTTTGAAGTCAGTTTTAGTTGCAAAGAAGTTGCAAGTCAGTTTGAAGTCAGTTTTCGTTGCAAATAAGTTGCAAGTCAGTTTTGAAGTCAGTTTTCGTTGGAAATAGTTGCAAGTCAGTTTTGAAGTCAGTTTTAGTTGCAAAGAAGTTGCAAGTCAGTTTTGAAGTCCGTTTTAGTTGCAAATAAGTTGCAAGTCCGTTTTAGTTGCAAATAAGTTGCAAGTCCGTTTTAGTTGCAAATAAGTTGCAAGTCCGTTTTAGTTGCAAATAAGTTGCAAGTCCGTTTTCGTTGCAAATAAGTTGCAAGTCAGTTTTCGTTGCAAATAAGTTGCAAATAAGTTTTGAAGTCAGAAGTTGCGCCAAGATCGCAACCGCCCCCAGAGATTTATAGAAATACTTGACAAGAGGTCAAGTCAGAAGGTTGCGCCAAGATGGACAACCGCCCCCAGAGATTTATAGAAATACTTGACAAGAGGTCAAGTCAGAAGGTTGCGCCAAGATGGACAACCGCCCCCAGAGACTTATAGAATACTTGGCAAGAGTCAAGTCAGAAGGTTGCGCCAAGATGGACAACCGCCCCCAGAGACTTATAGAAATACTTGGCAAGAGGTCAAGTCAGAAGGTTGCGCCAAGATGGACAACCGCCCCCAGAGATTTATAGAAATACTTGACAAGAGGTCAAGTCAGAAGGTTGCGCCAAGAGGACAACCGCCCCAGAGATTACAGAAGTCAGTTTTGAAGAAGCCAGTTTTGAAGAAGCCAGTTTTGAAGAAGCCAGTTTTGAAGAAGCCAGTTTGAAGCAGTTAGTTTTGAAGCAGTTAGTTTTGAAACAGTTAGTTTTGAAGCAGTTAGTTTTGACGCATTTAGTTTTGAAGCAGTTAGTTTTGAAGCAGTTGTTTTTGAAGCAGTTAGTTTGAAGCAGTTAGTTTTGAAGCAGTTAGTTTTGAAGCAGTTAGTTTTGAAGCAGTTAGTTTTTAAGAAGTCAGTTTTTAAGTCCAAGTCATTTCAATGCATCAATTGAATTCAACTTTTTCTTTGTAAGTTAAGAGAATTTAATTTAAGAAAATGTAATTTAAGAATTTAATTCAACTTTTTTTTGTGTTGTAAAAGAGAATTTAATTCACCTGAATTGACCGGGTTGCGTCTTTAGTTAACCTTTCTTTGTTTTGTTGTAAGAAGGAAATGGACCGATTTGTCTTTTCTTTTTCATGCCATTGTTGCGTATAAAAATATATAGGTAAAATGACATATTTTATTGTTGGCAACCAAAACCGTTTTTACAAATGTTGGTAACGAGTTTTTAATTATTGCGATTATATGATGACAGAAATAGTGTAATAATTAATCGATCATGTACCTAATTTATGTTGCTCTGTATGGTCGGGAAATTTACCCGTAGGACGCACATACCCTAAATTTCAGTTGTGTTTATTCTTTTTGTCATTTAATTTTAATAAAACTTACACAATAAAACATATGTATTTATCATCTGCAAACAAGTTTTTTCAGACTAAAATATCAAATAATTCAGTCTATCAACATTTAACGAAAGAGTATAATTTTTCTACTTAACATGCAAAAATATTAAACCTTTTTAATATTTTTTTTAGTATATAAAAATAATTTTTAATGTAAAATTTACCTGAATTATTAAAAGAAAAGATTGTTCGAAATGCTTCCTTCCATTTCAATAACACTTTTTTCTTGGCCGAAACTCATCTAAGGTTCGATTTACTTTTATTTTTAAGAATATTATAAAATTATGTTTAGCTCATTAAAATGCATAAATTGGTTTCTATTGTTAATTTGTATTCTTAATTTTCTTAATTCAATTATCGTACCGATACTTCTGGTTAATGTTAATGGTTTATATTCTATATAGCTAGGAATGTTACTAGTCGAATTTAATTCCATCTTCAAAATTCAATTTTTAAACCGTGAGATTTACTTCATCAATTGTAAGTCCTCTAAGTACATTTCTTTTTATTACCTTAATACGTGTAACTGATTTAATTAAATACTTAAATACTACCTTGAACTTAAAGGATTTTATGAAATAATAATAATAATAACAACAATAATTGACTCAAAAGATTTTATAACCCTAAACCCATCTTAAATTATTATACATTATTTTTAAACTTTGTTAATTCAAAAACCTCCCAAATCCCTACACATACACACGCATGTATGCACACTATATATACTATAAATCCAAACCTTATGCTAAAATCATTGGATGTCACAATAAACTATTTCATAGCGTGTAAGTGCTAACTATGCTATTTATTAGTCCTACGCATTTTTGCTTACTATATATAAATTTTTGCTCAGGCGTTTATTCAGTTAATTTAAAAATCCTCTCAGCTAATCGTCCCTCAAGTTATAAGGTACACACTTTGTATCTAATACACACAAATACACACTAGACCACAGGTCTATACATCATCCATTACGTAATTCGATTTTTTACTACAATAGTCAATAAAAATTAGTTATAGACTGCACGATCAGGGTAACTTTGGAAAATAATTTATATTTTCCCTTTTCCTACTATTCATTATGTTATCATTATGTATGTAATTTTCTCCACATAATTTTTTTTTAAATTAACAATATCATTCTTGTCTAACTTATTGTTTGTCCAAATTAATGTATTAATCCTTTTATTCTGTTTACATAAATTAAAGTATTAATCTTTGAATTTTTTATATTTTATAAGCAGTGTCATTTAAAGATTTGATTACTCTCCATTGTACGCACCACCGAACTCACTTGTTCTGTATAAAATTTGTAATGTAAAGAAAAATTCGTCATCTAACTTGTAGTAGTTTAGGATGTTATTTTCTCAGTTGTATTGTATTAATGGTACCCTATTAGATTATTGTATAAATATAATTTTTTAAAAGGGAGAGCAATGTAAAAATGAACAATGAATAATCATATTCATTTTTACATAAGAACCAAAATCGCTTAACGCGAGTTTGGATAATAATTTTACTTGTAGCTTCCTATTTTTGTTCGTGTCAAACCCTACGATCTACCATATCTATGGTTTAGTCGTATCCATTTTTTCATTTGTTATAGAAGTTATTAATTAATTATGATTGTCTTGCATCTCACCCTCGTCCCTAGATTATGCATACACATTGCATATAACAGGATTGGAACCCGTAGCTGTGTACTTCTTAGTCATTAATACCCACTCTTGTCTCTAATTCGTTCTTGTAAATTTTCCTAATAATGATTTGTATTATACGTACAAATTCAATAACTATGACGTCATAAAGTAACTTAATTCTCTTCACGTTTTCCATACCTTGAACACTGAATCACGTGTTTAGTATTTGGACATCTTCCGTATTGAATGTATGGTAAATTCTTTAATAATAATAATAATAAAGAAAAAAAATTCATTCTCTATACATCATTATTTATGTTGTTTCCTACCTATTGTCTACTGATACCTATCAACCTATCAGTCCATATTTTACGCGTCTCTATATTACGCACACAACCTATTGTATTACGTACATGTGCGTTCACCCCTCACAAGACATTCATTAGGCTTACAGTAGTTGAGTGGTCGAATTCGCGAATCACAGCAGAATTGAACGTTTCTAAGATAAATAACATCTTTCGCTCTGATCCAAATTCATAACATATTATAATGTAATATAACATATTATGTTGTATATAAATTATCTTGTCATGTCTCATGTACTTGTGATGTACTAATAACCATATATAATAACCATATATAATAACCATATATAATCTGACCATATAATCTGACCATATAATCTGACCATATAATCTGACCATATAATCTAACCATATAATCTAACCATATAATCTGACCATATAATCTAACCATATAATCTAACCATATAATCTAACCATATAATCTAACCATATAATCTAACCATATAATATAACCATATATATATATATATAAAAACACTGTAAGAATGGTAACGACGTAATGTACTTCAATGAAACTATAATTGAATGTAATGACTTTATATATAATGTAAGAATGTACTTTAATAGAACTATAAGGGACAATCATAAGCGAATGGGAAGTAATCCATAATCGAAATCATAATTGTAATAAACCCAAACAAAAATGTACTCAGTCATGTACTTCAATTGTACTTGTGTACGACTATGAAATGATATCGCCTTCAGAAATGAAGATTCGGCAAAAAAAAATAAGATTAGTTTTTATTTTTATTTTTTTTTTTAAATCTTTATTGGAATCTTTCAAACATCTGATCGTTTAAAAGGGGGGAAACTTAACCTCCAACTGCCGTTCCCCAACATTCAGGCTTATATATTATACATGTATTTGTAAAATGAAGGACACTTCATTACGGCTCTCTGCTTTGGTCACTGCTAAGAGAATCCCCTTGTTAGCAGCCTCGCTGCGGGGAGGGGGCAGAGGCCCCTTGCCTCCTTAATATTTTTAGATTCCGGCCTGAGCTATGGTCGAAAGAGGTCGAACCTCTACCCCTGTAAATTCAGAGCAGTACCTGTATATTTTTAAGAAGTAAATCACAGCAAGCGAAACTTTTTATTTTCCCCCTCGAGTTGGGCTATCTTCAGAGGAATTTAGTCAGTAAAGTAGAAGTATCAGAGTATTATTGAAAGAAAAGAATTAACAGAGTGTCGAACCCCTAAAAGCGAGAGAAAAGAATTAGAAAGTTATGGAAGAAAAGTATATAGAAGAAATATCCGTTGCTTGCCTCCGTAACTAGAACCCCCGTCGATCCGAACCAACCCAGGGCCATAGACGGAGGGTTAACAGACTGGCGACCCTGCCAGGATAAACACATAGAAGAAGGAAGATAACAAGACTGGACCATTTACCAGGATCTTAACAGATTTTAAGAAGAAGAAGATTACTTTAAGAAGAAGATTACTTTAAGAAGATTACTTTAAGAAGAAGATTACTTTAAGAAGAAGATTACTTAAGAAGAAGATTACTTTAAGAAGAGGCCACTCTTTGGCCAAGATAGAAATTACCCTGCATCAGGATAAAACCAGTTGACCGGCGTGTCACGACTTCTAGTTCGTAACATCCACCCTTGAAACGGTGTGTCACGACTCCAAGTTCTCCACGCCTAGTTTTCATCCAAGAAGAAGTAGCCAGCAAGACGTCTTCAGGACACGTCTCTGAGGATTTTGCCAGTAGAACTTTTGTTAAGTACATTTTGTTTTTTAAGTAATTTATAAACACATGAAAAGTCAGTATTATTAACAGTTAATAATGAGTATCAAATCAGAATTTACAAGAAACACAGTGAACATTTCAGACACTAGTGATACATTTTTTTTAGTGAAACAGAAATTTTCACAGAAGTTAAATGTAAGAGAGAGTTAATTTCAAAGAGAGTTAATTTCAAAGAGAGTTAATTTCAGAGAGAGTTAATTTCAGAGAGAGTTAATTTCAGAGAGAGTTAATTTCAGAGAGAGTTAATTTCAAGAGAGAGTTAATTTCAGAGAGAGTTAATTTCAGAGAGAGTTAATTTCAGAGAGTTAATTTCAGAGAGAGTTAATTTCAGAGAGTTATTTCAGAGTTATTTTCACTGTTATTCAGTATAGAATAATTTTATTTTATGTATCAAACATAATAGTATCGTACCTTCGTGTACATTAGAGTGAAATGTCGTTTACATTTTATATTTTTGTTTGCAAATTTTTTTCAATTACTGAATTGAATTGACTTGCAAATTAAGAGAGAGAGTTTATAGAGAGTTTATAGATTTAGAGAGATATTTGAAGTAATTTTTGAAGTCATTTTTTGAAGTCAGTTTTGAAGTCAGTTTTAGTTGCAAAGAAGTTGCAAGTCAGTTTTGAAGTCAGTTTTCGTTGCAAATAAGTTGCAAGTCAGTTTTGAAGTCAGTTTTCGTTGGAAATAAGTTGCAAGTCAGTTTTGAAGTCAGTTTTAGTTGCAAAGAAGTTGCAAGTCAGTTTGAAGTCCGTTTTAGTTGCAAATAAGTTGCAAGTCCGTTTTAGTTGCAAATAAGTTGCAAGTCCGTTTTAGTTGCAAATAAGTTGCAAGTCCGTTTTAGTTGCAAATAAGTTGCAAGTCCGTTTTCGTTGCAAATAAGTTGCAAGTCAGTTTTCGTTGCAAATAAGTTGCAAATAAGTTTTGAAGTCAGAAGGTTGCGCCAAGATCGACAACCGCCCCCAGAGATTTATAGAAATACTTGACAAGAGGTCAAGTCAGAAGGTTGCGCCAAGATGGACAACCGCCCCCAGAGATTTATAGAAATACTTGACAAGAGGTCAAGTCAGAAGGTTGCGCCAAGATGGACAACCGCCCCCAGAGACTTATAGAAATACTTGGCAAGAGGTCAAGTCAGAAGGTTGCGCCAAGATGGACAACCGCCCCCAGAGACTTATAGAAATACTTGGCAAGAGGTCAAGTCAGAAGGTTGCGCCAAGATGGACAACCGCCCCCAGAGATTTATAGAAATACTTGACAAGAGGTCAAGTCAGAAGGTTGCGCCAAGAGGGACAACCGCCCCAGAGATTACAGAAGTCAGTTTTGAAGAAGCCAGTTTTGAAGAAGCCAGTTTTGAAGAAGCCAGTTTTGAAGAAGCCAGTTTTGAAGCAGTTAGTTTTGAAGCAGTTAGTTTTGAAACAGTTAGTTTTGAAGCAGTTAGTTTTGACGCAGTTAGTTTTGAAGCAGTTAGTTTTGAAGCAGTTAGTTTTGAAGCAGTTAGTTTTGAAGCAGTTAGTTTTGAAGCAGTTAGTTTTGAAGCAGTTAGTTTTGAAGCAGTTAGTTTTTAAGAAGTCAGTTTTTAAGTCCCAAGTCATTTCAATGCAGTCAATTGAATTCAACTTTTTCTTTGTAAGTTAAGAGAATTTAATTTAAGAAAATGTAATTTAAGAATTTAATTCAACTTTTTTTTTGTGTTGTAAAAGAGAATTTAATTCAACCTGAATTGACCGGGTTGCGTCTTTAGTTAACCTTTCTTTGTTTTGTTGTAAGAAGGAAATGGACCGATTTGTCTTTTCTTTTTCATGCCATTGTTGCGTATAAAAATATATAGGTAAAATGACATATTTTATTGTTGGCAACCAAAACCGTTTTTACAAATGTTGGTAACGAGTTTTATAATTATTGCGATTATATGATGACAGAAATAGTGTAATAATTAATCGATCATGTACCTAATTTATGTTGCTCTGTATGGTCGGGAAATTTACCCGTAGGACCGCACATACCCTAAATTTCAGTTGTGTTTATTCTTTTTTGTCATTTAATTTTAATAAAACTTCTACACAATAAAAACATATGTATTTATCATCTGCAAACAAGTTTTCAGACTAAAATATCAAATAATTCAGTCTATCAACATTTAACGAAAGAGTATAATTTTTCTACTTAACATGCAAAAATTATTAAACCTTTTTAATATTTTTTTTAGTATATAAAAATAATTTTTAATGTAAAATTTACCTGAAATTATTAAAAGAAAAGATTGTTCGAAATGCTTTCCTTCCATTTCAATAACACTTTTATTCTTGGCCGAAACTCATCTAAGGTTCGATTTACTTTTATTTTTAAGAATATTATAAAATTATGTTTAGCTCATTAAAATGCATAAATTGGTTTCTATTGTTAATTTGTATTCTTAATTTTCTTAATTCAATTATCGTACCGATACTTCTGGTTAATGTTAATGGTTATATAGTTCATATATAGCTAGGAATGTTACTAGTCGAATTTAATTCCATCTTCAAAATTCAATTTTTAAACCGTGAGATTTACTTTCATCAATTGTAAGTCCTCTAAGTACATTTCTTTTTATTACCTTAATACGTGTAACTGATTTAATTAAATACTTAAATACTACCTTGAACTTAAAGGATTTTATGATAATAATAATAATAATAACAACAATAATTGACTCAAAAGATTTTATAACCCTAAACCCATCTTAAATTATTATACATTATTTTTAAACTTTGTTAATTCAAAAACCTCCCAAATCCCTACACATACACACGCATGTATGCACATATATATACTATAAATACAAACCTTATGCTAAAATCATTGGATGTCACAATAAACTATTTCATAGCGTGTAAGTGCTAACTATGCTATTTATATAGTCCTACGCATTTTTGCTTACTATATATAAATTTTTGCTCAGGCGTTTATTCAGTTAATTTAAAAATCCTCTCAGCTAATCTGTCCCTCAAAGTTATAAGGTACACACTTTGTATCTAATACACACAAATACACACTAGACCACAGGTCTATACATCATCCATTACGTAATTCGATTTTTTACCTACAATAGTCAATAAAAATTAGTTATAGACTGCACGATCAGGGTAACTTTGGAAAATAATTTATATTTTTCCCTTTTACCTACTATTCATTATGTTCATTATGTATGTAATTTTCTCCACAGAATTTTTTTTTAAATTAACAATATCTTTGTCTAACTTAATTGTTTGTCCAAATTAATGTATTAATCCTTTTATTCTGTTTACATAAATTAAAGTATTAATCTTTGAATTTTTTATATTTTATAAGCAAGTGTCATTTAAAGATTTGATTACTCTCCATTGTACGCAACCACCGAACTCACTTGTTCTGTATAAAAATTTGTAATGTAAAGAAAAATTCGTCATCTAACTTGTAGTAGTTAGGATGTTATTTTCTCAGTTGTATTGTATTAATGGTACCCTATTAGATTATTGTATAAATATAATTTTTTAAAAGGGGAGAGCAATGTAAAAATGAACAATGAATAATCAATATTCATTTTTACATAAGAACCAAAATCGCTTAACGCGAGTTTGGATAATAATTTTACTTGTAGCTTCCTATTTTTGTTCGTGTCAAAACCCTACGATCTACCATATCTATGGTTTAGTCGTATCCATTTTTCATTTGTTATAGAAGTTATTAATTAATTATGATTGTCTTGCATCTCACCCTCGTCCCTAGATTATGCATACACATTGCATATAACAGGATTGGAACCCGTAGCTGTACTTCTTAGTCATTAATACCCACTCTTGTCTCTAATTCGTTCTTGTAAATTTTCCTAATAATGATTTGTATTATACGTACAAATTCAATAACTATGACGTCATAAAGTAACTTAATTCTCTTCACGTTTTCCATACCTTGAACACTGAATCACGTTTTTAGTATTTGGACATCTTCCGTATTGAATGTATGGTAAATTCTTTAATAATAATAATAATAAAGAAAAAAAAACTTCATTCTCTATCCATCATTATTTATGTTGTTTCCTACCTATTGTCTACTGATACCTATCAACCTATCAGTCCATATTTTACGCGTCTCTATATTACGCACACAACCTATTGTATTACGTACATGTGCGTTCACCCCTCACAAGACATTCATTAGGCTTACAGTAGTTGAGTGGTCGAATTCGCGAATCACAGCAGAATTGAACGTTTCTAAGATAAACAACATCTTTCGCTCTGATCCAAATTCATAACATATTATAATGTAATATAACATATTATGTTGTATATAAATTATCTTGTCATGTCTCATGTACTTGTGTTGTACTAATAACCATATATAATAACCATATATAATCTAACCATATAATCTGACCATATAATCTGACCATATAATCTAACCATATAATCTAACCATATAATCTAACCATATAATCTAACCATATAATATAACCATATAATATAACCATATAATATAACCATATAATATAACCATATACTATATATATATAAACACTGTAAGAATGGTAACGACGTAATGTACTTCAATGAAACTATAATTGAATGTAATGACTTTATATATAATGTAAGAATGTACTTTAATAGAACTGTAAGGGACAATCATAAGCGAATGGGAAGTAATCCATAATCGAAATCATAATTGTAATAAACCCAAAGAAAAATGTACTCAGTCATGTACTTCAATTGTACTTGTGTACGACTATGAAATGATATCGCCTTCAGAAATGAAGATTCGGCAAAAAAAAAAAAGATTATTTTTTATTTTTATTTATTTTTTTTAAAATCTTTATTGGAATCTTTCAAACATCTGATCGTGTTTAAAAGGGGGAAACTTAACCTCCAACTGTCGTTCCCCAACATTCAGGCTTATATATTATACATGTATTTGTAAAATGAAGGACACTTCATTACGGCTCTCTGCTTTGGTCACTGCTAAGAGACTCCCCTTGTTAGCAGCCTCGCTGCGGGGAGGGGGCAGAGGCCCCTTGCCTCCTTAATATTTTTAGATTCCGGCCTGAGCTATGGTCGAAAGAGGTCGAACCTCTACCCCTGTAAATTCAGAGCAGTACCTGTATATTTTTAAGAAGTAAATCACAGCAAGCGAAACTTTTTATTTTCCCCTCGAGTTGGGCTATCTTCAGAGGAATTTAGTCAGTAAAGTAGAAGTATCAGAGTATTATTGAAAGAAAAGAATTAACAGAGTGTCGACCCCATAAAGCGAGAGAAAAGAATTAGAAAGTTATGGAAGAAAAGTATATAGAAGAAATATCCGTTGCTTGCCTCCGTAACTAGAACCCCCGTCGATCCGAACCAACCCAGGGCCATAGAAGGAGGGGTTAACAGACTGGCGACCCTGCCAGGATAAACACATAGAAGAAGGAAGATAACAAGACTGGACCCTTTACCAGGATCTTAACAGATTTTAAAAAGAAGAAGATTACTTTAAGAAGAAGATTACTTTAAGAAGAAGATTACTTTAAGAAGAAGATTACTTTAAGAAGAAGATTACTTTAAGAAGAGGCCACTCTTTGGCCAAGATAGAAATTACCCTCCATCAGGATAAAACCAGTTGACCGGCGTGTCACGACTTCTAGTTCGTAACATCCACCCTTGAAACGGTGTGTCACGACTCCAAGTTCTCCACGCCTAGTTTTCATCCAAGAAGAAGTAGCCAGCAAGACGTCTTCAGGACACGTCTCTGAGGATTTTGCCAGTAGAACTTTTGTTAAGTACATTTTGTTTTTTTAAGTAATTTATAAACACATGAAAAGTCAGTATTATTAACAGTTAATAATGAGTATCAAATCAGAATTTACAAGAAACACAGTGAACATTTCAGACACTAGTGATACATTTTTTTTAGTGAAACAGAAATTTTCACAGAAGTTAAATGTAAGAGAGAGTTAATTTCAAAGAGAGTTAATTTCAAAGAGAGTTAATTTCAGAGAGAGTTAATTTCAGAGAGAGTTAATTTCAGAGAGAGTTAATTTCAGAGAGAGTTAATTTCAGAGAGAGTTAATTTCAGAGTTATTTTCAGAGTTATTTTCACTGTTATATTTAGTATAGAATAATTTTATTTTATGTATCAAACATAATAGTATCGTACCTTCGTGTACATTAGAGTGAAATGTCGTTTACATTTTATATTTTTGTTTGCAAATTTTTTTCAATTACTGAATTGAATTGACTTGCAAATTAAGAGAGAGAGAGTTTATAGAGAGTTTATAGATTTAGAGAGATATTTGAAGTAATTTTTGAAGTCATTTTTTGAAGTCAGTTTTGAAGTCAGTTTTAGTTGCAAAGAAGTTGCAAGTGAGTTTTGAAGTCAGTTTTCGTTGCAAATAAGTTGCAAGTCAGTTTTGAAGTCAGTTTTCGTTGGAAATAAGTTGCATGTCAGTTTTGAAGTCAGTTTTCGTTGCAAATAAGTTGCAAGTCAGTTTTGAAGTCAGTTTTCGTTGGAAATAAGTTGCAAGTCAGTTTTGAAGTCAGTTTTAGTTGCAAAGAAGTTGCAAGTCAGTTTTGAAGTCAGTTTTGAAGTCCGTTTTAGTTGCAAATAAGTTGCAAGTCCGTTTTAGTTGCAAATAAGTTGCAAGTCCGTTTATTTGCAAATAAGTTGCAAGTCCGTTTCAGTTGCAAATAAGTTGCAAGTCCGTTTTAGTTGCAAATAAGTTGCAAATCCGTTTTCGTTGCAAATAAGTTGCAAGTCAGTTTTCGTTGCAAATAAGTTGCAAATAAGTTTTGAAGTCAGAAGGTTGCGCCAAGATGGACAACCGCCCCCAGAGATTTATAGAAATACTTGACAAGAGGTCAAATCAGAAGGTTGCGCCAAGATGGACTACCGCCCCCAGAGATTTATAGAAATACTTGACAAGAGGTCAAGTCAGAAGGTTGCGCCAAGATGGACAACCGCCCCAGAGATTTATAGAAATACTTGACAAGAGGTCAAGTCAGAAGGTTGCGCCAAGATGGACAACCGCCCCCAGAGACTTATAGAAATACTTGGCAAGAGGTCAAGTCAGAAGGTTGCGCCAAGATGGACAACCGCCCCCAGAGACTTATAGAAATACTTGGCAAGAGGTCAAGTCAGAAGGTTGCGCCAAGATGGACAACCGCCCCCAGAGATTTATAGAAATACTTGACAAGAGGTCAAGTCAGAAGGTTGCGCCAAGAGGGACAACCGCCCCAGAGATTACAGAAGTCAGTTTTGAAGAAGCCAGTTTTGAAGAAGCCAGTTTTGAAGAAGCCAGTTTTGAAGAAGCCAGTTTTGAAGCAGTTAGTTTTGAAGCAGTTAGTTTTGAAGCAGTTTTGAAGCAGTTAGTTTTGAAGCAGTTAGTTTTGAAGCAGCTAGTTTTGAAGCAGTTAGTTTTGAAGCAGTTAGTTTTGAACCAGTTAGTTTTTAAGAAGTCAGTTTTTAAGTCCCAAGTCACTTCAATGCAGTCAATTGAATTCAACTTTTTCTTTGTAAGTTAAGAGAATTTAATTTAAGAAAATGTAATTTAAGAATTTAATTCAACTTTTTTTTTGTGTTGTAAAAGAGAATTTAATTCAACCTGAATTGACCGGGTTGCGTCTTTAGTTAACCTTTCTTTGTTTTGTTGTAAGAAGGAAATGGACCGATTTGTCTTTTCTTTTTCATGCCATTGTTGCGTATAAAAATATATAGGTAAAATGACATATTTTATTGTTGGCAACCAAAACCGTTTTTACAAATGTTGGTAACGAGTTTTATAATTATTGCGATTATATGATGACAGAAATAGTGTAATAATTAATCGATCATGTACCTAATTTATGTTGCTCTGTATGGTCGGGAAATTTACCCGTAGGACCGCACATACCCTAAATTTCAGTTGTGTTTATTCTTTTTTGTCATTTAATTTTAATAAAACTTCTACACAATAAAACATATGTATTTATCATCTGCAAACAAGTTTTCAGACTAAAATATCAAATAATTCAGTCTATCAACATTTAACGAAAGAGTATAATTTTTCTACTTAACATGCAAAAATTATTAAACCTTTTTAATATTTTTTTTAGTATATAAAAATAATTTTTAATGTAAAATTTACCTGAAATTATTAAAAGAAAAGATTGTTCGAAATGCTTTCCTTCCATTTCAATGACACTTTTATTCTTGGCCGAAACTCATCTAAGGTTCGATTTACTTTTATTTTTAAGAATATTATAAAATTATGTTTAGCTCATTAAAATGCATAAATTGTTTCTATTTAATTTGTATTCTTAACTTTCTTAATTCAATTATCGTACCGATACTTCTGGTTAATGTTAATGGTTATATAGTTCATATATAGCTAGGAATGTTACTAGTCGAATTTAATTCCATCTTCAAAATTCAATTTTTAAACCGTGAGATTTACTTTCATCAATTGTAAGTCCTCTAAGTACATTTCTTTTTATTACCTTAATACGTGTAACTGATTTAATTAAATACTTAAATACTACCTTGAACTTAAAGGATTTTATGATAATAATAATAATAACAACAATAATTGACTCAAAAGATTTTATAACCCTAAACCCATCTTAAATTATTATACATTATTTTTAAACTTTGTTAATTCAAAAACCTCCAAATCCCTACACATACACACGCATGTATGCACACTATATATATATATATATACAAACCTTATGCTAAAATCATTGGATGTCACAATAAACTATTTCATAGCGTGTAAGTGCTAACTATGCTATTTATATAGTCCTACGCATTTTTGCTTACTATATATAAATTTTTGCTCAGGCGTTTATTCAGTTAATTTAAAAATCCTCTCAGCTAATTGTCCCTCAAAGTTATAAGTACACACTTTGTATCTAATACACACAAATACACACTAGACCACAGGTCTATACATCATCCATTACGTAATTCGATTTTTTACCTACAATAGTCAATAAAAATTAGTTATAGACTGCACGATCAGGGTAACTTTGGAAAATAATTTATATTTTTCCCTTTTACCTACTATTCATTATGTATGTAATTTTCTCCACATAATTTTTTTTTAAAATTAACAATATCATTCTTTGTCTAACTTAATTGTTTGTCCAAATTAATGTATTAATCCTTTTATTCTGTTTACATAAATTAAAGTATTAATCTTTGAATTTTTTATATTTTATAAGCAAGTGTCATTTAAAGATTTGATTACTCTCCATTGTACGCAACCACCGAACTCACTTGTTCTGTATAAAAATTTGTAATGTAAAGAAAAATTCGTCATCTAACTTGTAGTAGTTAGGATGTTATTTTCTCATTTGTATTGTATTAATGGTACCCTATTAGATTATTGTATAAATATAATTTTTTAAAAGGGGAGAGCAATGTAAAAATGAAATGAATAATCAATATTCATTTTTACATAAGAACCAAAATCGCTTAACGCGAGTTTGGATAATAATTTTACTTGTAGCTTCCTATTTTTGTTCGTGTCAAAACCCTACGATCTACCATATCTATGGTTTAGTCGTATCCATTTTTCATTTGTTATAGAAGTTATTAATTAATTATGATTGTCTTGCATCTCACCCTCGTCCCTAGATTATGCATACACATTGCATATAACAGGATTGGAACCCGTAGTTGTACTTCTTAGTCATTAATACCCACTCTTGTCTCTAATTCGTTCTTGTAAATCTTCCTAATAATGATTTGTATTATACGTACAAATTCAATAACTATGACGTCATAAAGTAACTTAATTCTCTTCACGTTTTCCATACCTTGAACACTGAATCACGTGTTTAGTATTTGGACATCTTCCGTATTGAATGTATGGTAAATTCTTTAATAATAATAATAATAAAAGAAAAAAACTTCATTCTCTATACATCATTATTTATGTTGTTTCCTACCTATTGTCTACTGATACCTATCAACCTATCAGTCCATATTTTACGCGTCTCTATATTACGCACACAACCTATTGTATTACGTACATGTGCGTTCACCCCTCACAAGACATTCATTAGGCTTACAGTAGTTGAGTGGTCGAATTCGCGAATCACAGCAGAATTGAACGTTTCTAAGATAAACAACATCTTTCGCTCTGATCCAAATTCATAACATATTATAATGTAATATAACATATTATGTTGTATATAAATTATCTTGTCATGTCTCATGTACTTGTGTTGTACTAATAACCATATATAATAACCATATATAATAACCATATAATCTGACCATATAATCTGACCATATAATCTAACCATATAATCTAACCATATAATCTAACCATATAATCTAACCATATAATATAACCATTAATATAACCATATAATATAACCATATATATATATATAAAACACTGTAAGAATGGTAACGACGTAATGTACTTCAATGAAACTATAATTGAATGTAATGACTTTATATATAATGTAAGAATGTACTTTAATAGAACTGTAAGGGACAATCATAAGCGAATGGGAAGTAATCCATAATCGAAATCATAATTGTAATAAACCCAAACAAAAATGTACTCAGTCATGTACTTCAATTGTACTTGTGTACGACTATGAAATGATATCGCCTTCAGAAATGAAGATTCGGCAAAAAAAAAAAGATTAGTTTTTTTTATTTATTTTTTTTTAAATCTTTATTGGAATCTTTCAAACATCTGATCGTGTTTAAAAGGGGGGAAACTTAACCTCCAACTGCCGTTCCCCAACATTCAGGCTTATATATTATACATGTATTTGTAAAATGAAGGACACTTCATTAGGCTCTCTGCTTTGGTCACTGCTAAGAGACTCCCCTTGTTAGCAGCCTCGCTGCGGGGAGGGGGCAGAGGCCCCTTGCCTCCTTAATATTTTTAGATTCCGGCCTGAGCTATGGTCGAAAGAGGTCGAACCTCTACCCCTGTAAATTCAGAGCAGTACCTGTATATTTTTAAGAAGTAAATCACAGCAAGCGAAACTTTTTATTTTCCCCCTCGAGTTGGGCTATCTTCAGAGGAATTTAGTCAGTAAAGTAGAAGTATCAGAGTATTATTGAAAGAAAAGCATTAACAGAGTGTCGAACCCATAAAGCGAGAGAAAAGAATTAGAACGTTATAGAAGAAAAGTATATAGAAGAAATATCCGTTGCTTGCCTCCGTAACTAGAACCCCCGTCGATCCGAACCAACCCAGGGCCATAGACGGAGGGGTTAACATATATATATATATATATATATATGCGCAAAGAAATCACAAAGCAACACATGATCTTTTTAATAAGCAAAGAACACGAAGTCAAAGCGCTTTCGTGATATATTCATATCTTCAGGGACAAGAAAGAAATAGACAGAATTTAGAAACTAAATCAGTTAAATACACAAGCGAAAATATTCCCCAGAACAAAATCAGCATTATTCTTGATCACACTCGATCGATCGAGTGTAATCAAGAATAATGCTGATTTTGTTCTTAATATTAGCCCTGGGCTTTACAAATTAGACTCATACATTGTTAGAAAGGTGGTGGATTATTCTGACCGCATTCTTGCCACTTAATTGTTTGTTTTAATTAAATAAATATTATTTAATAATTATCAATTTTATGTGCACATTTTAATTGTATTATTTCTTTCATATAGTCTTTTTGTACTCGATAGTTTAGTACTTTTAGTATTTTTCGCTTCCTCAATAGATAAAGGAATATTCTGGAAGTAGCACGTGCTGATGATTGCGCCATGTCCTTTGTTTCGTTAGACTACTGCATTTTTGCCACTTAATTGCCTGTTTTAATTAAACACTATTTCTAATAACTATTATCATTTTTTGTGTACATGTTAATGGTATAATTTCCTTTATATAGCTTTTATTTATTCCATAATTTAGTAGCCTTTGGATTAAGTTATCTATTGGGGAAGTCTTAGATTGTTTTTGTTTTTAAGTTGAGTTGCCTATTGTGGATTTTTTTCGCTTGTGTATTTAACTCGTTTACTTTGTAAACTCTGTCTATCTCTTTCTTGTCCCTGAAGATGTGAATATATCACGAAAGCGGCCTGTGGTTCTTTCCAAATATATATATATATATATATATATATATATATATATATATATATATATATATATATGTATATATATATATAAGAACACGCACAACAGAAAGAAGCAAATTCGAAATTTTTAATTTTCACTCCAAAGCTATAAACTGGGAAGATGTGACATCCAGCATGAAAGTAATAGATTGGAAAACCATTTTCGAGGCCAAGACAACGGAAGAGATGCTAATGACGTTAGAGGAGAAGACGTTAGAAATTATGGAAAAACATGTCCCAAAGATACAACAAAGAGGAAAATTAAGTAATTGTAAAGATAACAACATCAGAAAAAAATTAAATGATAAACTACAAAGTATCGATGTCGTCATACAGGAACAAATCGAGAAGCATAAAGAAAAAGAAGATGACGCTATAGAAGCGATAAAGGCTAACTCAAAGTACTTCTATAATTTCGCAAAAAGAAAGTCGAAAAACCAAGCGGCTATCGGACCTTTAAAAAAATGAGAACAGTGATTTATCTGATGATCTAACAGAAGTATTTGAAATATTAAAAGCTCAGTATGAATCATCTTTCAGTATCCCCAACACTGACAAATTGATATGCGATAGAAACGCGTTCTTTGAAGAAGAACCACAAGGGGAAAGTATAATGGATTTCGACTTTACGACGGATGATATTACACAAGCCATAGGGAAACTAAAAACACACTCAGCGGCAGGACCGGATAAATGGAATGCCACACTGATCAAAAACTGCAAGAATGCAATCGCTGAGCCCCTATACTGGATATGGAGACGATCATTAGACACGGGAGAAATACCGGGCATCCTGAAGAGCGCGAATATAGTCCCAATATATAAAGGAGATCGATCCGGGGCCAAAAACTATAGGCCAGTGTCGCTTACATCTCATCTCACTAAAATATTTGAAAGAATAGTTAGACAGAAAATCTATGACTTTTTGGAAACTCAGAAAAAATTCGATGATAACCAACACGGGTTTCGATCAGGCAGATCATGCCTATCACAACTAATGGAACACTACAACAACATTATTGATTCACTTGAAAGTAATGAAAACTATGATGTACTATACACAGACTTTGCTAAAGCGTTCGACAAGTGTGTGTGTGACCATGGAATCATAATACATAAACTGAAATATATGGGAATAACAGGAAAAGTATGGAAATGGATATATAATTTCCTTAGTGAGCGGAGGCAAGTCGTTACAGTACAAGGAATATCTTCATCAGAATCAGAGGTCCTCAGTTCAGTACCACAAGGAACAGTATTAGCTCCACTACTCTTCATAATCATGCTAACTGACATAGATGAGGACGTTACCAGAGACAGCACAGTAACATCCTTTGCCGATGACACAAAGATCAGTAGAAAAATAAGAAACCCAGAAGACATAGGATCTCTACAAACCGACATAAACAAAATCTACAAGTGGACTGAAGACAACAATATGAAGTTTAACACCGAGAAATTTCAGCTATTACGGTACGGAAAAAGAGAAGACCTAAAGTCCATGGAATATTATACCCCAAATGGACAGGAAATTCAGAGAAATTCCAGAGCAAAAGATTTAGGGGCTGTAATGACAGATGATGCGAAATTTGAAACACAAAATAAGATAGCAGTAAACAGAGCAAAGAGAATAACGGGTCAGATATTGAGAACCTTTAAACGAAGGGATAGGAATGTAATGATTCCTCTACTGAAAACCATGATAATACCCAAATTGGAATACTGCTCGGTCCTAACATCCCCATATAAAAAAGAAGACATTAGACAGCTGGAGGGGATCCAAAGAAGCTTCACAGCCAAGATCAATGGGTGCAAAGAACTAAATTACTGGGAAAGGTTACGAGAACTAGACATATATTCACTGAAAAGGAGAAGAGAGAGATACATCATAATTTACACTTGGAAAATAATGGAGAAACTAGTCCCTAATCTTACTCTGAATCCCATAACTCCCCAAACAACGGTGGAAAGTAGAAGCGGTAGACTATGTCGTATTCTCAAATTGAAGGCGAGACAGGGAACATCCTTAACCCTGAAAGAAAATAGTTTTGTAGTGAGAGGACCAAAACTGTTTAATCAGTTGCCCAAAGACCTAAGAAACACGAAGGGAGTTGCAGTGGAAATCTTCAAAAGAAGACTAGACGCCTGGCTCGGAACAATCCCCGATGAGCCGGGCGTACCTGGCTATGTGAGGTGGAGAGCGCAAGAATCCAACTCACTACTTCACCAGGCCAACTCGAGAGGAGGGGCGACAAGCTTGCCCTTCGCGAAATGAGAAATCATCGCGCGGAACCTTTGTAAGGTTGTAAGGTGAGGTGTATATATATATATATATATATATATATATATATATATATATATATGATACACACAGACCGTGCATGGAACAAGGAACTCTTCTAGGAAAATTAAATCCACTATAGTCTGAATAAGTAATGGTAAATGACAAATACTATAGTTTTTTCTGAGTTCATTCCCATCATGAAACGGACGTTATGTGCCTTGAAAAGTGGACGCTCAATTCTGCCAGTTGAGGTTTAAGTTTTGGTTTTTGGCTAAAAATATAATAGTTACCCCTTTTTCTTTGATGTATTCAATCTGACATGAAGGCAGCGAGTCTTTTGTTTATATTGAGGTTCTAAATGTAGCTGGGCTAGGCTGCTTTAAACCCTAGATCCTGTCCCAAAGCTGGATCCTATCTGCTTTGCAGATAGCTGGTGAGGGAAGCTATATATTTGGGACCTCTTTGCGAGTGACCCGTTGCCCACGTCGGGCTAGCATCATGAAAAAGAAAAAACTATAGTATTTGTCATTTACCATTACTTATTCGGACTATAGTGGATTTAATTTTCCTAGAAGAGTTCCTTGTTCCATGCACGGTCTGTGTGTATCATAAAAAAACTCAGGGAACCATTCTGAGTTCATTCCCATATATATATATATATATATATCAGGGATGGGAAACCGAAATGAATTTCTATTCGAGTTTCGATTTCAGTTCATAGTTTTGAGGAATATCGATTTCGGTTTCGGTTTTTTCATTTTTTTTCGATTCAGGTTTTTTTTTCGATTTCGGTTTTTCATATCGATTTCGATTCGAGTTTCGATTTCGATTTCAGTTTTTCAGATTTCAATATAATATGTTCATTATTTACATATAATATGAGCTTTCATCTATTATTTCTGCACACTTATTCCAAATAAAAAAGTTGTGCTATTGGATGATTATTTACATTTAATCAGTACTATATCTTGAAGTTGTCTTCATTTTCTTTTCAGTAAACTTTTTCATATTATTTCTACAACTTAGGGACCCGCCTAAAACCGCCCTCCTTTGAGGGAGGAGAATATATTTATCAGATCAACGCAGTCAAAGCACCCTGTTTCTATTTATATACACGGTGAACCAAAAGTAGGTGGACAGTAGGTTGAATACGGTTTGTGTTATATTATATTATAACTATGGTGTTCATTATAACTATGGTGTTTGTGTTTTATTATATTAAATATTATAACTAAATTTATTTAAATTTTATTTTGTATTATAGTATACAAAAAAATTAAATATGTATTCTCAAAATAAACGTTATCATTTACTGTCCACCTACATTTGGTTCACCCTATATATAAAAAAAATCAGGGATAAATAAACAAAACTGGATAGAATGTAAGGAAGCTAATACATCTTAAAATTTCACGCCTTTATGTTACCCTATTTGAGGAGTCAGGTATCATAAAAGTAGCCCTGTCTTTCATCCCCGGAAGTTGGTCAACTCTCCTTTAATAGAAAGCAGTTTGATTAGTATTTTTATTTCTTAATTTTGGTTTGAACTGATATTTTTTAGCGATTTCGATTCCGATTCAAGTTTTTTTATTTTTTTCGGTTTCGGTCTAAATTTCGATTTCGGTTTTTCCAAAAATATCAGTTTCGGTTTTTGTTTTTTTTCGCTTCAAGAAAAATATCGGTTTTATCGGTTTATCGATTTCGATTTCGATTCGGTTTCCCATCCCTGATATATATATATATATATATATGAAAATTATTTCACGAAAGTAACACGTGAAAAATATTTATGATGAATAAAACCACGAAGGAAAGGAAACACAAAACGGTGCTCAAGCGCTTTCGTCTAATGACATCCTCAGGAACACTGAAATACATAAAAGGTTACGGCCTATATATAGGTTACAGAAAGAGAAAAAAAATATAAATAAATAACATACATACACACAAACATATATACATATATATATATATACATACATATCTACACACATACACACATATATATATATATACAGGGTGGGCGGAAAGTAGCTCCCTATTTTGGATTGATAAAAAAATACGTATATTATCCATTTATTTCAGAAGAAATAATATGAAAAGGTAGGCATACATGGTAGGTTTTCTCTAAAATTCAATGTGGGCTCCAACTCTTTCCACCAGCTTCTGGAGCCGCCCAGGAATGGCGTCCACTGACTTTAGCAGGAACTCCGGCGGGATGGAGGACATGACTTCCCGAATTCGGTCCTCCAGTTCTTCCAATGTCCTCGGTTTGGTGCGGTAGACTTCTTCCTTTACCCACCCCCAAAGAAAGAAGTCGCACGGTGTCAAGTCGGGGCTCCTGGCTGGCCATTGTTGTCCGTGAGTGGCTGGATGCCCACTTCCCTGGGCGTTGGATGGGTCGTCGTGGTCCACATCAATGGCCAGCCAGGAGCCCCGACTTGACACCGTGCGACTTCTTTCATTGGGGGTGGGTAAAGGAAGAAGTCTACCGCACCAAACCGAGGACATTGGAAGAACTGGAGGACCGAATTCGGGAAGTCATGTCCTCCATCCCGCCGGAGTTCCTGCTAAAGTCAGTGGACGCCATTCCTGGGCGGCTCCAGAAGCTGGTGGAAAGAGTTGGAGCCCACATTGAATTTTAGAGAAAACCTACCATGTATGCCTACCTTTTCATATTATTTCTTCTGAAATAAATGGATAATATACGTATTTTTTTACCAATCCAAAATAGGGAGCTACTTTCCGCCCACCCTGTATTATATATATATATATATATATATATATATATATATATATGCAATAAACGGAGAAGTAAAAATAAAACTTAAAAATTAAGGATTAGAGGATTAACAAAGAGGCATATCGATTTTTAGCACAAGATCAAATGAGTTATAAAAATAATACAAATTTATACTGGAGATACGCCCGGGTTTAACACTTTGCCTTTTTAGAGTCAAGTTTCGATATATATAAAAATAAATTGAAGATTAAAAGTTAATAAAGTAGCTTACAAGTTTACCAAAGATTAAGTGTCCTACCCTTTTTATCTAGATTTGTTTTGAAGGAATTCAAAACAACAGGATCGAGTTGAAAAAGACCTTTGCTTATGTTGAAGTTATTTGAAAGTTGAATAATGGCAGACTCAAGAATATTTCTATTGACAATGTTGCTCGAATGAAATAAAACTGAAGCATTATTCCAATCAATACAGTGGGATAACTCTAACAAATGGACAAAAAGAGCACTGGACAACTGTCCTGTTCTGACGGAATATTGATGCTGTTTTATACGTGTGTGCAAATCCTTTCCCGTCTGACCTATCTAAATGGAATCACATTGTTTACACCCAATTTTATAGATAATGCCTGAATTATTGGTAGGGCTATTTTTTAGTATGATATTTTTCACAATATTGTTATATGAAAATACTACATTAATATCCAAAAGTTTAAGTAGATTAGCAATGTCCAGGTTTTAAGTTTAGTATCTATCGGAAAACAACAAACAACTTGTCCTACGTACACTTTTACTCGGGACATGACACCCCCACTAAGAAGGCCATTTTTTCATCAATGTTTCTCCGCGCCCTTAGGATCGCCAGTCCGGAATACATCGATGCCGAATTGGAAAAAATCAACGGTATTGGAAGTGATCTGTGTTACCCATCTGCGTTTATGGAATCTTGTCTCAACAAGGCAAAACGAACTTTCTATCGTGTCAATAATAACACTCGTACTTTGTCAAAAAATATTTTAGTACTTCCATTTTTCCCGGGCTTTTTAGGCATTGCTAATCTACTTAAACTTTTGGATATTAATGTAGTATTTTCATATAACAATATTGTGAAAAATATCATAGTAAAAAATAGCCCTACCAATAATTCAGGCATTATCTATAAAATTGGGTGTAAACAATATGATTCCTTTTACATAGGTCAGACGGGAAAGGATTTGCACACACGTATAAAACAGCATCAATATTCCGTCAGAACAGGACAGTTGTCCAGTGCTCTTTTTGTCCATTTGTCAGAGTTATCCCACTGTATTGATTGGAATAATGCTTGTTTTATTTCATTCGAGCAACATTGTCAATAGAAATATTCTTGAGTCTGCCATTATTGAACTTTCAAATAACTTCAACATAAGCAAAGGTCTTTTTCAACTCGATCCTGTTGTTTTGAATTCCTTCAAAACAAATCTAGATAAAAAGGGTAGGACACTTAATCTTTGGTAAACTTGTAAGCTACTTTATTAACTTTTAATCTTCAATTTATTTATATATATATATCGAAACTTGACTCTAAAAAGGCAAAGTGTTAAACCCGGGCGTATCTCCAGTATAAATTTGTATTATTTTTATAACTCATTTGATCTTGTGCTAAAAATCGATATGCCTCTTTGTTAATCCTCTAATCCTTAATTTTTAAGTTTTATTTTTACTTCTCCGTTTATTGCATATATATATATATATATATATATATATATATATGTGTGTGTGTAGATATGTATGTATATATATATATATGTATATATGTTTGTGTGTATGTATGTTATTTATTTATATATTTTTTCTCTTTCTGTAACCTATATATAGGCCGTAACCTTTTATGTATTTCAGTGTTCCTGAGGATGTCATTAGACGAAAGCGCTTGAGCACCGTTTTGTGTTTCCTTTCCTTCGTGGTTTTATTCATCATATATATATATATATATATATATATATATATATATTGGGAATTGTGAGATATGTTAAGGATTTCTGATTGGCTGGTGACGCATCTGTAATTTCACCAAAATATGTTTATGCATTTAGAATTTAATAAATTTTCGTTCTATATGCGTATTACGTAATAATTTTCGCGTGTAATATCAAAGGACAATGCGTCATCGGATCTTCACAGATAGATCTGAGCCGTTGAGCAGCGTTGAATGCAATACGCTGAATTAGGATTCAATTCCTCAAAGTTGTGTTTTGTTTACATCAATAATGTTCCTAAAGAAAATTTACTTTCGCCGTAAATAGTGTTTCTCGTGCATTAGAGAATTAGGTTATGTAGCGATTCCGTGGTAGAAAAAGAGATAATAATAATAACGAAAATAACACTGCCCAACACCAATTTTGCTGATTTAATTCTAACACCTGTTTTTAGGTAACTTTGGTGTGCTGATTTAAAAAATCACCTTAGTTTTTGCCTATCACGTCAGGTTTTCGAGCAATCAAATACGGATATTTTGGAGATATCGCATTTTGGCAGGGTTATGCCCAATTTTTTTCTTTTCAAAAAATAAGTTTTTACATACTCAGAATCAGCATGGAAAAGTAAACAATTGTGCAGGGAGTGAACTTTAATATACAATGGTAATATTGACACATAAAGTGATTAAAAGTGTTTAAATAAGCAAAAAATGAATCCATATTAAAGCAAGCACGGGACCAGTTTTCTTAACATTGTCTTTTTCTTGTTTTCTTACTTTTCAGTGCTGATAAATTTTCTCTTATAGGACTTCCTAGAATGAGAGATGTCAAGACAATCTCTCTGCAGGCTCCAGCAGTAGTCAGCCATCATATGGTATCGTTCTTCCATCACTTTGATATCTTGGTGGAACCTTTCACCTTGCTCTTTACTAACATCACCAAGATTTTCTGGAAATTTATCCACATGACTGTTGAGATAGTGAACTTTAATGCTCATGTTGCAACCCAACTGCTGAAAGTTTACAAGTAAATCCTTTACAAGATCTTTATAATTTTCAGACTTTTTGTTTCCTAGGAAGTTCTTAACTACTGCCACAAAAGCATTCCAAGCTCTTGCCTCCGTTTCGGTCATTGAGTTACTGAACTGCGAATCTTTCATCAGTTTTCTTATCCACAGATAAAATTTTAACAGCAAAACAGCTGTTAACAGGTCTCAAAAATCATCAGTTTTGATAACCGCCCTTCATGGATCACCCAAAATAGGCATATTACATTGCACGAAAACCTGATGTGATTGACAAAATCTAAGGTGATTTTTTAAATCAGCACATCAGTATTATCCAGAAACAGGTCTTAGAATTAAATCAGCAG
>JAJOZX010003800.1:250000-442500 GCA_023014485.1 Bathynomus jamesi
AAACATACTAGGTCCAAAGCATTAAAACTGAAAGGTAAATAAAATAAAATAAACTAGTACCTTAACCAAAACATAGCAGATCTACCGATGATTTGTCAGAATTTAGGTCTGGTTTTAGTTTATAAATAAACAAAGATTCCATAATTTTGAGCTTAAGGTAAGAGCTTCCGGCACCAAGTACGGCGAAATTAGACTGTGAAATTGGGTGGTTATTGTTGTGCGAGTGATTACTTATGAGCAGCGGTGGGCACCGTTAACCAAAAAGTTAACTTCGATAACGATAATCCGTTAACCCCAATTTTTAACTCCGATAACGATAATCCGATAATTTTACTACAAAGTTAACGGAAGTTAACGATAATCCGTTAACGATAACTATTTCTTTACTAACATTTAAAAAAATCAAGGAAAAAAGCTTTAAAACCCATAGAAAATGTTTATTTATGCAAAATCCAACAATAAATAGGTATTTAACTGTATTTTTATCAAGTTTTGCAACTTTTTTGCTTAATAACTTTTTTTTAATTTTTAATAAAAAATGTACTGATTACATGTTTTGAAACCCTTGTAACCACTAACCATTAACTAAATTTTAATTTACCAGAGAATTATTATGGCGGGAACTGAAAGGTAAAATTAAATTTTAGGCACATTTATTAAAGACTATGACACAATGTGCTGGTTGCCCTTCAGAAAGACCAACTTCTCAAAGTTAGGCCCAACTGCCAGTCTTGACCTCTTGGGCCTCAGGATGTCCTTGCCGAGAGAGAAGAGCCGTTCCACTGCGGCAGAGGACGGAATTGGCAGACTGAAGTTATGGCGGTTTGAATTCATTCGCGGAGCGGTGATCTTCCGTGAATGATTCCTCGCAGTTAACGTGTTAACAGACTTTAACAGACTAAATATCGAGTTATCGGAAGTTAACTGGTCCGATAACGATAAATGGAAATTAACTTCCGTTAATAGTCCGTTAAAAAAGTTAACTTCGTTAATTAACTGTTATCAGATTAACGCTTTAGTGCCCAACACTGCTTATGAGAGAATTCGGTGGTTTGCCAAGAGGTAAATTTGTACGGACCGATTTACCGAGATGTTCGTAAATACGAGATTTTAAATGTCTTTTAGTTTTATCTATATATGACCCCATACAGTGGTCACACTTGTATTGGTAAACTATGGATGACCTAAGAAGTGTAGGAATAACATCCTTGTATTTAAATAAATGGTAAATCGATTTAGACGGGGTGAATATAATTTTTATACATAGTTGTTTCTAATGTTAAAACTTGAGGTTCCCATATAAGGCAAAGTGAAATACAGGATATCTTTGGGGACTGTAATTAAGTCTCTAGTTGTAGTGTTTATTAGTCTATTTAAGATTCGCCTATTGTAGTCTCCACCAGTCTAGAAGGGAAATTATTCTTGGTAAGGAGTTTTCGGATGAAATGTAGTTCATCGTGTAGTTTAAAGTAATCTGAATAGATATTGAAAGCTCTATTGGTCAGAGTCGAAATTAAATTTCGTTTGAAACCTAAAGGGATAAAGGAAGAAAAGTTCGTAGTAAGATTGGTGAATGTTGGCTTTCGGCAAACGGAAGTTTCAAAAGAGGAATTAGTTTTAATGTCTTAATGTCCAAAAAGGACAGAGAGCTATTAGATTCAACTTCTGAAGTAAATTCAATATTAGGGTGCTTAGAATTAAGGTAATTACGAAACAAAGGGATATGGTCTGGTGATTTGAACAGGAGAAAAGTGTCATCAATATATCTTCTATAAAAAAACCGGTTTGAAGTTGGAAGGACACTCATTCAGCCATTTGACTTCATGATGACAAAGAAACGCGTTAGCTAAGGTGGGACCAAGAGGCAGACCCATTTGAACACCTTCAGTCTGTTTAAAATATTCACCGTTGAATATAAATATAAGGTCTTCCACGGAAAATTTTAGTAGTTCTTTCATTTGACCTCTATTAAAACCCTGCACAGTATCAGTATTATTAAAAAGATTGTCAATACATATATCAATAGGTTCTGTAACAGGCACATTGGTAAATAAAGATTTTACATCGAAGCTAGCCATTATGTAAGAATTATTATTTAATGAGGTAATTTCTCTAACGAAAGAAAAAGAATCCCGTACTGTATACAAATTATAAGTTATAGGTATGGGAACCAAGTATGGGATAGTATGGGAACCAAGAATTTTGAAAGGTTATAACTAAAAGTTCCTAGTGCCGATAAAATTGGCCTAAATGGGCAATTAGGTTTGTGTATTTTAGGGAGTCCATACATAATACCTGGGCTGGATCCAGAAACAAATAATTTAGAAAAAACTGTCTGAGATTATATTGTTAGATTTAAGTTTTCTAAGATACCTCTTAATTTTATCTTCCTGTTTTAAAATTAAAGCAAAAAATGTCACCAGTTACTTTAGTAAATCTAGTTGCATCATTTAAAATATCTAACATTTTATCGACATAAACATTCCTGTCCAAAAGAACAACGCCATTGCCTTTGTCTGGTCTTGTAACCACCAATGACTTGTCCAAAGACAGATTTCTTAGACTTTGAAACTCTTCCACCTCCATATTAGGTCTATTGCCATAAGGGTTAAAAGCATAAAATGAAGTAAAAGTTAAATTACGTAAATTATTAGATAAAAAATTAAAACCTTTACTATGTGGGTCAAAGAATGAATGTTTTAAAGGTCCTTAAAAAATAACTCAAAGTTGAGGAAATGATCGCAAAAATTAAGCTTCTTTGGAGTAAGAGAGAATTTCAGGCCCAGGTATTATGTATGGACTCCCTAAAATACACAAACCTAATTGCCCACTTAGGCCAATTTTATCGGCACTAGGAACTTTTAGTTATAACCTTTCAAAATTCTTGGTTCCCATACTATCACCAATAATTTATAATTTGTATACAGTACGGGATTCTTTTTCTTTCGTTAGAGAAATTACCTCATTAAATAATAATTCTTACACAATGGCTAGCTTCGATGTAAAATCTTTATTTACCAATGTGCCTGTTGCAGAAACTATTGATATATGTATTGACAATCTTTTTAATAATACTGATACTGTGCAGGGTTTTAATAGAGGTCAAATGAAAGAACTACTAAAATTTTCCGTGGAAGACCTTATATTTATATTCAACGGTGAATATTTTAAACAGACTGAAGGTGTTCAAATGGGTCTGCCTCTTGGTCCCACCTTAGCTAACGCGTTTCATTTTCATCATGAAGTCAAATGGCTGAATGAGTGTCCTTCCAACTTCAAACCGGTTTTTTTATAGAAGATATATTGATGACACTTTTCTCCTGTTCAAATCACCAGACCATATCCCTTTGTTTCGTAATTACCTTAATTCTAAGCACCCTAATATTGAATTTACTTCAGAAGTTGAATCTAATAGCTCTCTGTCCTTTTTGGACATTAAGATAATAAAAACTAATTCCTCTTTTGAAACTTCCGTTTGCTGAAAGCCAACATTCACCAATCTTACTACGAACTTTTCTTCCTTTATCCCTTTAGGTTTCAAACAAAATTTAATTTCGATTCTGACCAATAGAGCTTTCAATATATGTTCAGATTACTTTAAACTACACGATGAACTAGATTTCATCCGAAAACTCCTTACCAAGAATAATTTCCCTTCTAGACTGGTGGAGACTACAATAGGCAGAAGTTCCAGGGGTGCGAACTCGGTAGAAATTTTTTCGAGTTCGAGTTCAGTCATCTTTTCGAGTTCAAGTTCGAGTTCGAGTTCAATTATTGCTGTAAATTTGGAATGATATGTGCTATTTATAGGCATTAAAATTAAAATAGAACCAATTTCATACTTTTATTTTGAAAAAAGTTACCTCAAAACTAGGTTGTTCTTAATATAACATACAAAATTATAGAGAATGTTAGTACTTAGTATTTGTTGTTTGTACGTAAAAATAGTAATGCTTCCAACAGATCCTGTTTTATGGATGATCTTATGCCACTAAGGATGAAGCGCATTGAAGAAAACAAACGCTCTACTGACACTTGTGTTACAGGCATTGCACTTAAAATTTTTGATGCCCCTCGTACGGGCTCTTCAAATAAATCTAACAGGGGCCATACGGACGGACTCTTTAATCTTCCCTTCTCAATAATCTTCTCGATACTATGCTCCAAATCTGTCGTTAACTTTTCCACTGCGGTCGCACACCGCCTTCTAGTGGGAGATTTCCTCATTTCTAACTGATCAAGCTCCTTCTCAAATTCATCTTCTTCGCCGGTTGCGTTCTCCTCAGCAGTCTGAAGACATTCTGAATCAGGCGACTGAGGTGAGTCCTCATCTATCTGTAGTGAGGATGAGGAAAACTGCAATTTCGTTGCAACTTCTCGAATCCCTTCCTTCGCCAGAAATGTTTGCTGTGGGGAAAGCAATATCCTGTAACGGGGATCCACAAACACCGCAGCGAGGAAGATCTTATTTCCCAGCAGAGACCCCTCACGCTTCTCCATTGATTCAACTATTTCTTCCGCGATACGACAGCCGATTCGCCGCAACGATCGTTTGAGGGCGCACCATTCCTTCATGAAGGTCCCAGGAGTCAAAGCTTCTTCCTGAAGGCGGATCGTAGTGAAGTATAGGGCTTCTAGCAACTCCTTCAGTTGCTGCAACTCTACCCATAGAGCATCTGAGAGATGCAGATCTGGAGACACTACCTCAAGATCCTGAATCACTTCTTGAAGTTCCAAAAACGCTTAATCATTTTGAAAGTGGAACCCCACCTCGTGGTCATGTCCAGAATCGGACGTTTCTTTGACCGTTTTTCAACCACAGACAGGAGATTTGGCGCCCGTAGTTTGTGCGTCACAAAACGAATTTTGGTTAGTAGCTTCGTGCATTGAGGTTGTTGGAGTCCATCTTTGATGGCCAATTGAAGGGTATGCACTGCGCATCTCATGTGGTGAATATGAATGCCCATTATGGCCATTACTTCTTCATCTTCGCTATCACTGCTTCCGTTTCCAACATCAAGTTCACTATCACTGGCGTCGTCTTCATCATCTCTTTGCCAGATAGATTTATTAGGACGCCACCGTAATATTTAGATAAATTAAATTACACATTTCCCGTAATTTAAATAAAATCTGATATATACTTGGTATATCAATTTTAAAATTATTGTTTGTATTTTACTTTAGTTCTGACTTCTGTTTTTCTCTTATTTTTTTATCAGTAGCATGTATTATTTTGTAATATTTATACAAACTTTGTAGGGTGAAATTGTAACTTTTTTCACCTCTGAACTCGATAACTCGATAATTTATTTCGAGTTCGAGTTTACGAAAACAATCGAGTTCAATCGAGTTCGAGTCTACAGCCCTGCGGCGCAGAACCTTAAATAGACTAATAAACCCTACAACTAGAGACTTAATTACAGTCCCCAAAGATATCCTGTATTTCACTTTGCCTTATATGGGAACCTCAAGTTTTAACATTAGAAACAAACTTTTAAAATTGCACAAGGAATTCTACCCACAACTATGTATAAAAATTCTATTCACCTCGTCTGAATCGATTTACCATTTATTTAAATACAAGGATGTTATTCCTACACTTCTTAAGTCATCCATAGTTTACCAATTCAAGTGTGACCACTGTATGGGGGTCATATATAGGTAAAACTAAAAGACATTTAAAATCTCGTATTTACGAACATCTCGGTAAATCGGTCCGTACAAATTTACCTCTTGGCAAACCACCGAATTCTCTCATACGTAATCACTCGCACAACAATAACCACCCAATTTCACAGTCTAATTTCGCCGTCCTTGCTGCCGGAAGCTCTGACCTTAAGCTCAAAATTATGGAATCTTTGTTTATTTATAAACTAAAACCAGACCTAAATTCTGACGAATCATCGGTAGATCTGCTATGTTTTGGTTAAGGTACTAGTTTATTTTATTTTATTTACCTTTCAGTTTTAATGCTTTTATATTTTTCCTAGCTACTTTTTATAATTGTAATTTTTTAACTTCACATTTATTTACCTTTTAGTTTTAATGTTTTACATTTTCTTAGCTACTTTTTATAATTTTTAACTTTATTTTAAATTGTTATTAAGCAATTTGTATTTTGTATGTGATTTGGCATTTTATTGTTTTAGCCCTGAAGATGGAATTAGTGCATTCCGAAACGTTAGTACTATTAAACCTTGAAGGATGTTTATTTTTTCTCTGGTGTTCCTGTTTATTATATACTGTATATACGATATCTTCTTGATTTATTAAACAAATGTTTTTTGTACAAATTAAATGACGTGTATATGGAGAGGCTTCTCACACCCAATATTGAATTCTTTGTATAATATTGGTATCATACATTCAATAATGATATCTGATAAAACCGTTTTCCTATGGAAATATTGTGGTTAGCTCAAATATCCTGTACACAACTTTTAAAAAGATATTAAAAATATTGCAATAATTTCGACGTGGAGGTACAGGCAAATGTTTTCACATTGTTACGTATATACACATATATATATATATATATATATATATATATATATATATATATATATATATATATATACGTAACAAAGTGAAAACATTTCTGAGGAAGAAGAATCGAGAGTTATTTATAACTGAAAATAGTATTTTTTTAATTTATCAAAGTATGAAAAATTTATTTAAGTCAGTTAATTAATTGTCGCTCCTTCGTGGTTAGAAAAGTGTTGTCGCGTCCACTGTGTCATCGGCTCTTCACAGGGAGATTTGAGCTGCTATGTGATTTGGCATTTTATTGTTTTAGCCCTGAAGATGGAATTAGTGCATTCCGAAACGTTAGTACTATTAAACCTTGAAGGATGTTTATTTTTTCTTTGGTGTTCCTGTTTATTATATACTGTATATACGATATCTTCTTGATTTATTAAACAAATGTTTTTTGTACAAATTAAATGACGTGTATATGGAGAGGCTTCTCACACCCAATATTGAATTCTTTGTATAATATTGGTATCATACATTCAATAATGATATCTGATAAAACCGTTTTCCTATGGAAATATTATGTGGTTAGTTCAAATATCCTGTACACAACTTTTAAAAAGATATTAAAAATATTGCAATAATTTCGACGTGGAGGTACAGGCAAATGTTTTCACATTGTTACGTATATACACATATATATATATATATATATATATATAATATATATATATATATACGTAACAAAGTGAAAACATTTCTGAGGAAGAAGAATCGAGAGTTATTTATAACTGAAAATAGTATTTTTTTTAATTTATCAAAGTATGAAAAATTTATTTAAGTCAGTTAATTAATTGTCGCTCCTTCGTGGTTAGAAAAGTGTTGTCGCGTCCACTGTGTCATCGGCTCTTCACAGGGAGATTTGAGCTGCTAAGCAACGTTGGGCCTGATGAGTGTTGTATAGGTGACCCCTATCTTCCACGTTTAGATGATATAACGACTCGTATAGAGCTGTTTCCCACATAAAGCCGTAGGTCCTCTCAGCCACATGAACTTTGTCGTTACGAAGGAGAATACACTGTGCAACAATTTTTTGTTTATGTTGATTTTTCGATCTTTTATGTATGTTTCGTCTACGCTGATAATTATAGATTTAGCATCGGTTTTGCTCGTAAAACTATAATTTTTATGATATGATCAAATTTAGAGACCTTACTTTTTCGCCATTTTTAAGGCATTTTTTTGAGATAGCAAAAGTAATTTCAAGTGCAAAATTCAAAATGTCCCCAAAACTGGGGTTTATTAGTAATGTTTTTATTGGTTAAGGCCCATTATTAAATATTTGTACACATTTGATTTTTTTAGTTCTGTTTATAAAATGTTTTTTTTGTATTTTTCAGATATTTGAATTAGAATTATATGGTGATGGCTACCAATAGGCCCTGCAGACACTCTGCAGATTCAATTTGTTATGTTTGCGACCATTACATCAATCCAAAGCAAGTAAAGCACAAAAGTGACACAGGAACGAAGTTTTGTACAGCATATCACGCTTACTTTGGCATGCCCATAGGCGATGAAGATAAATCATGGGCACCTCACTTTTGCTGTGGAAACTGCTGTTCTACATTAGAAAGGTGGCTGCGAGGTACCATAAAAGGCATGCCATTTGCTATTCCTCGCATTTGGAGGGAGCAAACCAATCACCACGATGATTGCTACTTCTGCATGGTAGACATTTCACTCTACAAGAGAGGTAAAGGTCGAAAAAATGTCCTATATCCAAATATCCCATCTCCTATTGCCCCAGTCCCCCATAATGAAGATTTACCCGTTCCATGCCCACCCACCATGGAGGAAATAGAAGAAACGCCTTTAATATCCTCCGATGAAGATGAAGATGCTGACTTCGAGGCAGACTCCAATACCTCACCCCATTTCCCCAACCAAAAAAACATAGACGACCTAGTCACGGATATGAACCTTACGAAAACCAATGCAGAAATTATGACGTCCCGCCTTAAAGAATGGAATCTTTTGGACCCAAGTGTCAAGATCTCTTTCTACAGGAATAGGCATTTGTGATACGTTTCTTTCTACTTCTGTTTTGCATCGAGCTCTCTTTGCTACTGCTGTGATGTGAATGGAATGGCCTTTTTGCTGAGATAGGAATTAAATACAGCCCTGCTGATTGGCGTTTGTCTATTGACAGTTCAACTAGAAGTTTAAAAGGCGTCCTACTACATAATGGAAACGTTTCCATCTATTCCTGTGGCTCATTCGGTTGAACTGAAGGAAGAATATGAAAATGTAAAGCAGTTGCTAGACAAAATAAACTACAGTGAACATAGATGAGATGTATGTGGAGACTTCAAAATGCTATAATACCTGCTTGGGCTACAGGGCGGTTACACTAAATATTCGTGTTTTCTCTGCCTTTGGGACAGAAGGCTACTTTAAACCCTAGATCCTGTTCCAAAGCTGGATCCTATCTGCTTGGGAGATAGCTGGTGAGGGAAGCTATATTTTGGGGCCTCTTTGCGAGTGACCCGTTGCCTACGTCGGGCTAACATCATGAAGAGGAAAAAACCATAGTGTTTGTCATTTATCATTACTTATTCGGACTATAGTGGATTTAATTTTCCCAGAAGAGTTCCTTGTTCCATGCACGGTCTGTGTGTAACATAAAAGATCTCAGGGGACTATTCTGAGTTATATCACACACACACACACACACACACACATATATATATATATATATATATATATATGATGAATAAAACCACGAAGGAAAGGAAACACAAAATGGTGCTCAAGCGCTTTCGTCTAATGACATCCTCAGGAACACTGAAGTATATAAAAAGGTTAAGCCTATATATAGGTTACAGAAAAAAAAAAGAAAAATAAATAACATACATACACACACACACACATATATATATATATATATATATACATACATATCTATATATACAAATACATACATACATACATACATACATATATATACAATAAACAGAGAAGTAAAAATAATAAAAAATTAAAAATTAAAACCTTAAAGGATTACCAATGAGGCGTACAGATTGTAAGGAAAAATATCGATTTTTAGCACAAGATCAAAAGGATTATAAAAATACAAATTTATACTGGGACTCTGCCGGGTTTTAACACAATGCTGCCTATGGTCAGGTTTCGATATATATAAAAGAAGAAAAAAAAAAAATAAAATGCAAATTAAAAGTTAATCGATTTTTAGCACAAGATCAAATGGATTATAAAAATACAAATTTATACTAGAACTCTGTCCGGGTTTTAACACATTTCTGCCTATGGTCAGGTTTCGATATATATAAAAAAATAAAATGCAAATTAAAAGTTAATAAAGTAGAAGACAAGTTTACCAAAGATTTAATGTTTTACACTTCTTATCTAAGTCTGCTTTAAAGGAATTCAACATAACAGGATCGAGTTGAAAAAGACCTTTGCTTATGTTGAAGTTATTTGAAAGTTGGATAATGGCAGACTCAAGAATATTTCTATTAACAATGTTGCTTGAATGGAATAAAACTGAAGCATTATTCCAATCAATACAGTGGGCTAACTCTGACAAATGGACAAAAAGGGCACTGGACAACTGTCCTGTTCTAACGGAATATTGATGCTGTTTTATACGTGTGTGCAAATCCTTTCCCGTCTGACCTATGTAAAAGGAATCACATTGTTTACAACCAATTTTATAGATAATGCCTGAATTATTGGTAGGGCTATTTTTTACTATGATATTTTTCACAATATTGTTATATGAAAATACTACATTAATATCCAAAAGTTTAAGTACATTAACAATGCCTAAAAAGCCCGGGAAAAATGGAAGTACTAAAATATTTTTTGACAAAGTACGAGTGTTAATATTGACACGATAGAAAGTTCGTTTTGCCTTGTTGAGACAAGATTCCATAAACGCAGATGGATAACACAAATCACTTCCAATACTGTTGATTTTTTCCAATTCGGCATCGATGTATTCCGGACTGGCGATCCTAAGGGCGCGGAGAAACATTGATGAAAATATGGCCTTCTTAATGGGGGTATCATGTCCCGAGTAAAAGTGTACGTATCCCTTGGCATCCCTTGGTTGCGGTACGTCGACGATATTTTGTGTATCTGGCCCATGAATCGTGACCTGGATAGCTTCCTCCTTCAGTTAAATGATCAAGTCCCCTCCATTAAGTTTACTTTAGAAGTTGAGCAAGACAATTCAATCCCATTTTTGGATGTGCGTGTACATAGGGAAAGCCCAGGTTTTAAGTTTAGTATCTATCGGAAAACGACAAACAATTTGTCCTACGTACACTTTTACTCGGGACATGATACCCCCATTAAGAAGGCCATATTTTCATCAATGTTTCTCCGCGCCCTTAGGATCGCTAGTCCGGAATACATCGATGCCGAATTGGAAAAAATCAACGGTATTGGAAGTGATTTGTGTTATCCATCTGCGTTTATGGAATCTTGTCTCAACAAGGCAAAACGAACTTTCTATCGTGTCAATATTAACACTCGTACTTTGTCAAAAAATATTTTAGTACTTCCATTTTTCCCGGGCTTTTTAGGCATTGCTAATGTACTTAAACTTTTGGATATTAATGTAGTATTTTCATATAACAATATTGTGAAAAATATCATAGTAAAAAATAGCCCTACCAATAATTCAGGCATTATCTATAAAATTGGTTGTAAACAATGTGATTCCTTTTACATAGGTCAGACGGGAAAGGATTTGCACACACGTATAAAACAGCATCAATATTCCGTTAGAACAGGACAGTTGTCCAGTGCCCTTTTTGTCCATTTGTCAGAGTTAGCCCACTGTATTGATTGGAATAATGCTTCAGTTTTATTCCATTCAAGCAACATTGTTAATAGAAATATTCTTGAGTCTGCCATTATCCAACTTTCAAATAACTTCAACATAAGCAAAGGTCTTTTTCAACTCGATCCTGTTATGTTGAATTCCTTTAAAGCAGACTTAGATAAGAAGTGTAAAACATTAAATCTTTGGTAAACTTGTCTTCTACTTTATTAACTTTTAATTTGCATTTTTTTTTTTATATATATCGAAACCTGACCATAGGCAGAAATGTGTTAAAACCCGGACAGAGTTCTAGTATAAATTTGTATTTTTATAATCCATTTGATCTTGTGCTAAAAATCGATTAACTTTTAATTTGCATTTTATTTTATTTTTTTCTTCTTTTATATATATCGAAACCTGACCATAGGCAGCATTGTGTTAAAACCCGGCAGAGTCCCAGTATAAATTTGTATTTTTATAATCCTTTTGATCTTGTGCTAAAAATCGATATTTTTCCTTACAATCTGTACGCCTCATTGGTAATCCTTTAAGGTTTTAATTTTTAATTTTTTATTATTTACTTCTCTGTTTATTGTATATATATGTATGTATGTATGTATGTATGTATTTGTATATATAGATATGTATGTATGTATATATATATTATATATATATATGTGTGTGTGTGTGTATGTATGTTATTTATTTTTTTTTTTCTTTCTGTAACCTATATATAGGCTTAACCTTTTTATATACTTCAGTGTTCCTGAGGATGTCATTAGACGAAAGGCGCTGAGCACCATTTTGTGTTTCCTTTCCTTCGTGGTTTTATTCATCATAAATATTTTTCACGTGTTACCTTCGTGAAATAATTTTCATATATATATATATATATATATCCCCGCAAGGGGGTTCTAAGCTCGTGCTCTTGAGTGCTCTTTGTGCTCGTTTGTGCGTGCTTGTTCCTGGAGGTTTCGCGTGCGCCCTACCGGCCCTAGCACCCAAGGATGATGGGGCTCGACCCTGCAGTCCTTGTCATCCTTGGTCTTTTTCCACTTCGACTGTCCCCTCCACCCTTTCTTTTTCCTCTGTCTTTCCTCTCACTTTTTCTTTGTTTTTCCGCTGAGATATGCCCTTTAAATAGAGGCGAATCGGTTCTTCCTGAACTAAAAAAAAAAAATAAAAATATATATATATATAAACTGCGTGTAATTACATTAAATTACTAAGTGTATATTTTCTATTGATTAATCATACTATTTAAGTATTTAATACTGATACTCTAAATACAAAATTATTTAATTTATTAGGTCATCCCATAAGTAATGCGGCATTTTTAAATTTTTTTTTTCCTTTTTTATCATTATTTTACGGATAGAAATCAAACAACTCTTTGAAGTTATTTATATTTAAATAAATATTTATTTAAATATAAATAACTTCAAAGAGCTGTTTGATTTCTATCAGTAAAATAATGATAAAAATGGAAAAAAAAAAATTAAAAAATGCCGCATTACTTATGGGATGACAATGAAAGAATTAAATTAATATCATACATTTATAGTTAATAAATTAATACACTTTTAGTTAATAATTAAATGCAACAATATTGAAAGAATTTAATTTCTAATAATTAATTAACTGATTCTTAATAGGAAAGTAATAATTTCAAAGTTATACCTCATCTTAGTAATTCATATATAAAATCTGTAATTCCTGTCTTTGTTTATTAAATTATGCATTAATAAAATAGTTACAAGCAACTCGTGATTTACGCTCTATCAGCAAATTTTTCAATTCTGTGCACCCAACCATCCTTGAAAAAAATTAGGCAAAAGGTCATGTCCACAAAGATGATCGATTCAAACGAAAATCTGTATAAATTTCCCAATGTATGTCTTTATCCATTATGCAAATTATGATATTTCTGTTTTAAGTTCTCGAAATTAACTCCCCCTTTTTTTTCTTTTTTTAATAAACAATTTTTCCACCATTCAGGTCATTTCTATAATCCGTAATAGTAAATTTCTGCCGAATATTTTCAATGTATCTAGAATTATTTTATCATAAAAATATATTAAATATTAATATTACTAAACTATTTGATAATAAGTAACTCAAAATTTGAAGAAGAAGAAAGGCCGATGAGATGACGCTATTCAAACGTGATCACAACTGTCTCACTGACAAAATTCATCTTAAACCTGACTAAAGCTTCATCATTCGTTCTAAAAGAGTAAAAGGGGACATAACCTCACTTCCCTTCCCCAACTCAAACTTGGACCTAACAAAATTTAAACATTTTTCCATTCCTGAAATAGACGTCTTCATTTGAGGTAAGAGTGTCTCTCCTCCTCTTATTCTTGTTCCTATTTCCATTTCTGCATCAAATTTTGTCGATTGTCACCTCACTGACTTTGCAACTTGTATTATATGAAGTTATTTTTTGTCAATAAATAACACTGAACAACAAAATATAAATTTTTTACTCTGAATGAATTTATGTGATTCCAATGTACTTTTTTACGCTGATTACGAATTTGAAAACAGAATTTTTCTATCACCCAACTTGTATTATATAAAGTTATTTTTTCGTCAATAAATAATCTTGTGAAATAAGACTCACAATACCTGAAGTATGTCACAACAACCTTCATTTTTGTGTTTTCGACAGTGGAAAATTCCAGCTCTATTCTCGAATTGCTTGTTTAATTTGTTATGACAAGTCTTGATTATAAAAGGTCAAATCTACTTTGAGTTCAAAGTTCTACAATTCCATCTTAATCATGTACGAATAATCCGCATGACAACCACCTTTTATAGCCAGAGTAGATAAAATCAATTGATGGCAAATTAACCTGCATCAATGTACAGCAGCTTCCTACAACTTAAGTGGGGAGTTAGGAGTAGTAGTATGCTCGCGTTTGGCCAGAGGAATTTGGGGCGCTTTGAAACTTGCCCATGGAGGGGCCCATGTAGGCCTTCGCCTCCGTTATAAGGTGCCCCCTTTCCTTAAGTTCCTCACCTCACCCCATTTATGGGAGCTTATCGTCTTTAATGAAGGGCATTTGGGGGTTTCCCCTTGAGAGACCCTTGCGGTGCCCCTTCAAAAAAAAATTTAAAAAAATTGAAAAGGATTCATCGTCGCCTTCCTTCTAGAGATGGAACCCGGTTTTAAAAAACCGGTTTTTATCCGGTGATCAAAATTTTTAATCATCACCGAAACCGACGATAAGAACCGGTTTTCACATTTTTGCGCAAGTCTCCGATCACTTTGGTCCATTTTCTATGAAACAAACTTTTCCAAACGTTTAAAAACATAGTAATTACGTTTTGCATCGTTTCGTATCGTTTTTTGTTGGTTTATAAGTGTAAATAATTGATGCTTCAGTCTTGAATGTTAGGTGGATGATTGCACATTGATCAGTTAAGATTCTAAGATTTAATACTCTATCATGTCAAAGAAATCAAATGCTTGGTATCATTTCACTCGTAAGAATAAAGAAGAAGCAGAGTGTATGATATGTCACAAAGTTTTAAAGTGTTGTGGAGGTTCTACTTCAAGTTTATCACCCCACATGAAAAATATTCATGGCATAAACATCGACCAGATTAATCAGCCATTGAAGAAACAAAGAACAGTGGAAGAGTTTGTGCAAAAAAAGTCCATAGAAGAGGAAATTTCGAAACTTGCGTGTGTAGATGGACTGAGTTTCCAATCAATTACTAAAAGTTAATTCATTCAAGAAAGCCTAAGAAAGATAAAATACGACAAGCCTCATCCAACTTCCCATAATGGTGTCAGAAAAATGGTGCTTAGTTTTTATGAGAAAAAGAAACATGAATTGGTCAACTACTTCAAGAATCAGGTGAGACAAGGAATCCGCTATTCATTAACTATGGATGAGTATACATCTTTGCAAAACCAAAGATATATTAATATTAATGTTCATGATGAAAATCAACATTGGACTTTTGGTCTCATGAAAATAAATGGTTCTCTCGATAGCACCAAAACTATTGCAATCGTTAGGAAAAGATTGGAAGACTTTGGCTTGGACCTAGATAAGCATATCGTGGGTTGCACCACCGACGGTGCCTCAGTAATGGTCAAATTTGGAAGAGAAATAGTATCTGATCACCAACAATGCATTGCACATGCTATACATCTCGCGGTTTCGGATATCTTGTATTAAAAAACTGCCGAAAATTCAGTTGAAGGAGAAAGTGACCCTACCCCTGAAGATGAAGCCATCGAAGAAGATGAACACTCTGCACATGAATTAAGCGAAGATGAGTGTGAAATTTTATGCACTGATACAATTTTTGAGTTCGACATAGATGACATAATTGTTCTTCCAAAACTTCGAGATTACTTAAAGTAATAAATAAGGTGAGAAAAATCTGCCGCATATTTCGAAAGTCTCCTTTGAAAAATGAGAGATTGCAGGATTTTGTCAAAGATGAATTTAATGGAAAGGAAATGAAGCTTATCCTTGACTGTAGAACGAGGTGGAACAGTCTTTTGGCCATGATAGAAAGATTTTTGAAACTCAAAAATTGCATTCCAAATGCCCTCAGAGTGATACGCTCAACAGAGACGATTTCAGATGAAGAATGGAATGCTCTAAAGAGCCTAGCCTCTTTGACACGCTTCGTCTACTGGAAATTGTTTTGAAGGGACTCTGTTCCGAAGATGCAAATTTGCTCAAAGCTGAATCTTCCGTGAAGTTCATTTTGGATAAATTTGAAAGCAAAAACAATCCTTTAGCTTTTGAGTACGTCAGTGTCTCATTGATCGCTACTCATCGAGAAGACAAAAAGAAGCTGTCGCCTTGCTGAGTTTTCTCCACAATCCCGAGGTCTTGAAAAATGAATCATCAGCACCGTTCCTGTTTCCTTCAAGACAAACACTTAAGAAGTATGCGGATCATACATTTAAGAGGCTTTTTCCAGAAGCTTGCCAGATTTCAGAAACAGACGACCAAGTCCAATCAATCGCTTCGAAACTCGAAGATTCACAATGCAGTTCAGGTCGTGAAGTAAATGATGACGATCAACTTATGAACGAGTACATGTGTGAGATGAACAAACTGAAAATGAAACCCAAGAAAGATTCGTCTGAGACCTTTGACATAAACAATGAATTCAAATAATTTGAAGCTACTTTGAATAGAAGCGAAAATTTGGATCGAATGTACGAGGCGTTGCTTACAATAAAAGCCATCAGCGTAGAGTTCGAGAGAGTGTTTTTAGCTGCTGGTTTATTCGTCACAAAGATTCGATCAAGAATGTCAGATCAGACACTTAATGCTCTTTGTTTTCTCAAGTGCTATTTCAAAAATCAAGTTCGATAATAAACTTTTTAATTCAAATGTCACACATACTTGATTGAATCAATTAAAACTTTATTTCTGTTTAATATTTTGATCGTTTACCTCCCTAAAAAGCATACAGAATCCCATCGGTGAAAACCAGTAAAAACCGGCTTTAAGAATACAGCGACGGTGAAAACCGGTTTTATACTTTTCGGTTATTTTCCATCCCTACTTCCTTCACGAGAAAAAAAAAATCTTGTGGGGTTCTGTCATGGTCTTTCAAGAGACAAAAACAAAAAAAAACAAAAAACAAACAAAAACAGCGAAAAACAAAAACAGACAAAAACAAACAAACATTCGAGTTTTTTTTACGCAGCGTTCCGGGGCGTTCCGTCGTGTTCGTGGGGCCCCGCTAGTTTTATCTTTCTGGAAGCGTTCGTGCAGAAGATGCATTTCTGGACCACTAGGTTTCTGCTGATATATTATAATATATATATATATATATATATATATATATATATATATATATATATATATATATACTACTAAATAAAACCAACATATATATTTTGTATATAAGAACTGTAGTGTCTGGCAAATAGCAAAGATTTAAAACTAACCGTGACCTCATCGTTTCGGTTTAATATATCAATAACCATACCACACAAAATAAAATTAGAATAAATACAGGTAATTCATAAACAAATTTTGTTTTGTTCTAATATTGGTATTAAGAAATAGATCCAGAAAATATTAATTAAATTCATTTAAATTACATTTATCTAATCCAGAGGTAGCTAATATATTTCAATCCGGTAAAATATGCATAGTATAGTAGGGGACAATCATCATGAACAGCAAATAGTATCATTATTATCATTATGCCTACTATTATGATAATAATAATATTATAACAATTATTATTATTATTATTATAGTAATTATTAAAAATTACATTGTTAAAGAAAAGGGGACAATCATCATGAACAGCAAATAGTATCATTATATTATACCTAATTATATATATATATATATATATATAATATATATATATATATATATATATATATATATATATATATACATATATATATATATATATATATATATATATATATATATATATATATATATATACAGGGTGTTTGAAAACTTTCTGTACAAATTGTAAAGGGGGATAGGCAACACCAAGACAACCCTTTTCGTCTATAAGTGTATGTCCGCTGACGTCACCATTCGGCGCGAGAGGGCGCCGCTGCAATTGGCTAAAAGGTGAAGTGGGCTAGACTCGCGCTTGCCGCGGGCATTCTTAAATCGGACGTAGTACGCGTAACGTGGAGCGCTTCACGACTGCTGAGATGGCTGACATGCATATGGTGTATGGGGCTGCCAATGGAAACGGAAGAGCTGCTGTGAGGTTGTACCGACAGCGCTTCCCAAACAGACGTTGTGCCAAAAACCACCAAACGTTTGCGCATTTGCATCGGCGACTGCGAGAAACTGGAACATTCCATGCAAACATGCATGACACTGGTCGGGAGAGAAACGTGCGCACTCCTGACATGGAAGAAGAAATCCTACGGCGATTTGAGGACAATCCAAGCGCAAGCACGCGAGGTGTTGCACGTATCCTCGGTGTGAACCACGACCTGGTCTGGAGAGTGTTGCACGAGCAGCAGTTACATCCGTTTCATCGTCAGAGAGTCCAGGCATTACAACCTCGGGATTACCCTCTTCGTGTGGAATTCGCACGCTGGTTTCTGCAGCAGACAGCGGTGCAGCCTAATTTTCCGGCTTATGTGCTGTTCTCAGATGAGGCCTGTTTTTCACGTGAGGGTGTGTTTAACATGCACAATTCTCACGTGTGGGCGCACGCAAATCCACATGCTACACGGGTGCATGCTCATCAAGAACGGTTCGCCGTCAATGTTTGGGCGGGTATCGTCCATGGCAAGTTGATTGGGCCGTACCTGCTGCCTGCCCGACTCGACGGGCGGGTTTATCGGATATTTCTTGAAGAAACGTTGCCGGAACTGCTGGAAGATGTTCCCGTGGCTATTCGTAGACGAATGTGGTTTCAACGCGACGGGGCCCCAGCACACTCCAGCAACGATGCGCGGGATTATCTAAACGCCACGTTTGGGGACCGATGGATAGGCCGGGGTGGGCCCGTAGCCTGGCCACCGAGATCGCCCGATTTAACATGCCTCGATTTCTTCCTGTGGGGACACATGAAGAACCTCGTGTACGAGACTCCCATTTACTCAGAAGAAGACCTCGTAGCAAGAATCGCTGTCGCCGCTGGAACTGTTCCCGAAATGCCGGGAATCTTTCGACGTGTACGTCGGTCAATGCTTCGACGCTGTCGGGCATGCATTGATGCTACCGGTCGCAACTTTCAGCACCTTCTTTAAATAAACATGCCTTCTTTAAACTAACATGTTACGCGAACTACGTCCGATTTAAGAATGCCCGCGGCAAGCGCGAGTCTAGTCCACTTCACCTTTTAGCCAATTGCAGCGGCGCCCTCTCGCGCCGAATGGTGACGTCAGCGGACATACACTTATAGACGAAAAGGGTTTGTCTTGGTGTTGCCTATCCCCATTACAATTTGTACAGAAAGTTTTCAAACACCCTGTATATATATATATATATATATATATATATATATATCAAATATTATCGTTATTATCATGGCTAATTATATATATATATATGTATATATGATACACACAGACCGTGCATGGAATAAGGAACTCTTCTGGGATAATTAAATCCACTATAGTCCGAATAAGTAATGGTAAATGACAAATACCATAGTTTTTCTTTTTCATGATGTAAGCCCGACGTGGGCAACGGGTCTCTCGCAAAGAGGTCCCACAAATATAGCTTCCCTCACCAGCTATCTGCAAAGCAGACAGGATCCAGCTTTGGGACATGGATCTAGGGTTTAAAGCAGCCTAGCCCGACTACATTTAGAACCTCAATATAAGTAAAAGACTCGTTGCATTCACGTCGGATTGAATAAATCAAAGAAAAAGGGGTAACTATTATATTTTTAGCCAAAACCAAAACTTAAACCTCAACTGGCAGAATTGAGCGTCCACTTTTCAAGGCACATAACATGTCCGTTTCATGATGGGAATGAACTCAGAATGGTTCCCTGAGTTTTTGTATGAACACACAGACCGTGCATGGAATAAGGAACTCTTCTGGGATAATTAAATCCACTATAGTCCGAATAAGTAATGGTAAATGACAAATACCATAGTTTTTCTTTTTCATGATGCAAGCCCGACGTGGTCTCTCGCACATGTTATGTGCCTTGAAAAGTGGACGCTCAATTCTGCCAGTTGAGGTTTAAGTTTTGGTTTTGGCTAAAAATATAATAGTTACCCCTTTTTCTTTGATATATTCAATCCGACGTGAATGCCACGAGTCTTTTACTTATATTGAGGTTCTAAATGTAGTGGGGCTAGGCTGCTTTAAACCCTAGATCCATGTCCCAAAGCTGGATCCTGTCTGCTTTGCAGATAGCTGGTGAGGGAAGCTATATTTATTGGACCTCTTTGCGAGAGACCCGTTGCCCACGTCGAGCTTGCATCATGAAAAAGGAAAACTATGGTATTTGTCATTTACCATTACTTATTCGGACTATAGTGGATTTAATTATCCCAGAAGAGTTCCTTATTCCATGCACGGTCTGTGTGTATCATAAAAAACTCAGGGAACCATTCTGAGTTCATTCCCATATATATATATATATATATATATATATATATATATATATATATATATATATATATACAGTATATATATATATATATATATTGCATGAAAGGTCTGAGCCTGAGGATCCACAAAAGCCAGGCGTCGTCCCTGATATATATATATATATATATATATATATATATATATATATATATATATATATATTGGAATGAACTCAGAATGGTCCCCTGAGTTTTTTATGATACACACAGACAGTGCATGTAACAAGGAACTCTTCTGGGATAATTAAATCCACTATAGTCCGAATAAGTAATGGTAAATGACAAATACCATAGTTTTTCTTTTTCATGATGCTAGCCCGACGTGGGCAACGGGTCACTCGCAAAGAGGTCCCATAAATATAGCTTCCCTCACCAGCTATCTGCAAAGCAGACAGGATCCAGCTTTGGGACATGGATCTAGGGTTTAAAGCACCTAGCCCTGCTACATTTAGAACCTCAATATAAGCAAAAGACTCGCTGCCTTCACGTCAGATTGAATGCATCAAAGAAAAAGGGGTAACTATTATTATTTTTAGCCAAAAACCAAAACTTAAACCTCAACTGGCAGAATTGAGCGTCCACTTTTCAAGGCACATAACATGTCCGTTTGAAGATGGGAATGAACTCAGAATGGTCCCCTGAGTTTTTTATGATACACACAGACAGTGCATGGAACAAGGAACTCTTCTGGGATAATTAAATCCACTATAGTCCGAATAAGTAATGATAAATGACAAATACCATAGTTTTTCTTTTTCATGATGCTAGCCCGACGTGGGCAACAGGTCACTCGCAAAGAGGTCCCATAAATATAGCTTCCCTCACCAGCTATCTGCAAAGCAGACAGGATCCAGCTTTGGGACATGGATCTAGGGTTTAAAGCACCTAGCCCTGCTACATTTAGAACCTCAATATAAGCAAAAGACTCGGTGCCTTCACGTCAGATTGAATGCATCAAAGAAAAAGGGGTAACTATTATATTTTTAGCCAAAAACTAAAACTTAAACCTCAACTGGCAGAATTGAGCGTCCACTTTTCAAGGCACATAACATGTCCGTTTGAAGATGGGAATGAACTCAGAATGGTCCCTGAGTTTTTTATGATACACACAGACAGTGCATGGAACAAGGAACTCTTCTGGGATAATTAAATCCACTATAGTCCGAATAAGTAATGGTAAATGACAAATACCATAGTTTTTCTTTTTCATGATGCTAGCCCGACGTGGGAAACGGGTCACTCGCAAAGAGGTCCCATAAATATAGCTTCCCTCACCAGCTATCTGCAAAGCAGACAGGATCCAGCTTTGGGACATGGATCTAGAGTTTAAAGCACCTAGCCCTGCTACATTTAGAACCTCAATATAAGCAAAAGACTCGCTGCCTTCACGTCAGATTGAATGCATCAAAGAAAAAGGGGTAACTATTATATTTTTAGCCAAAAACCAAAACTTAAAAACCTCAACTGGCAGAATTGAGCGTCCACTTTTCAAGGCACATAACATGTCCGTTTGAAGATGGGAATGAACTCAGAATGGTCCCCTGAGTTTTTATGGGACCTCTTTGCGAGTGACCCGTTGCCCACGTCGGGCTAGCATCATGAAAAAGAAAAACTATGGTATTTGTCATTTACCATTACTTATTCGGACTATAGTGGATTTAATTATCCCAGAAGAGTTTCTTGTTCCATGCACTGTCTGTGTGTATCATAAAAAACTCAGGGGACCATTCTGAGTTCATTCCCATCTTCAAACGGACATGTTATGTGCCTTGAAAAGTGGACGCTCAATTCTGCCAGTTGAGGTTTAAGTTTTGGTTTTTGGCTAAAAATATAATAGTTACCCCTTTTTCTTTGATGCATTTAATCTGACGTGAAGGCAGCGAGTCTTTTGCTTATATTGAGGTTCTAAATGTAGCAGGGCTAGGTGCTTTAAATCCTAGATCCATGTCCCAAAGCTGGATCCTGTCTGCTTTGCAGATAGCTGGTGAGGGAAGCTATATTTATGGGACCTCTTTGCGAGTGACCCGTTGCCCACGTCGGGCTAGCATCATGAAAAAGAAAAACTATGGTATTTGTCATTTACCATTACTTATTCGGACTATAGTGGATTTAATTATCCAAGAAGAGTTCCTTGTTCCATGCACTGTCTGTGTATATATATATATATATATATATATATATGGCCTTTCAGTCATATTAGCTGATTTCAGACTAGTAAATAAGTTTTATTTTCTTTAACAATGAATAATAATAATAATAATAATAATAATAATTGTTATAATTATTATTATTATCATAATTAACTATTTATCTTAAATTATCTTCTTAACCTTTATTATACAATAATACGAGTAGCCATTGTCGTATTCCCGACATAAAAGGGTTAAGCGATTCCACAAATTTGTTTGGGGGAAGGAAGATATATATATATAATATATATATATATATATATATACACACGCATTCCTCTATACTTACGTCGTTTCTATACATTAATATACTGCTTGGTCATTGCAGTTAAATGTACATATTCACGATTTGCGAGGGTGCCCTCTCAAGGCATTGGTTTCTGCCCTATGTAGGAGAATTATGACTTCTGACTATTGTGCCCTGTGGTGTAGTGGTTAGCATATCGGACCGGCAATCGGAAGATCCTGGGTTCGATTCCCGGGCGGGGACCTCATTTTTCATTTGTTCGTTATTTCTCTTCCTCGTGTGCAGAACATTCCTCTATACTTACGTCGTTTCTATACATTAATATACTGCGTGGTCATTGCAGTTATATATATATATATATATATATATACAGTAGTGTAACCCAAGCTTTCATATTTCAGAAGTACAAAAACCAAATTCAGTACTCCTTCATTGCTGTAGACCTATAGTTTAGACGGCTAAACTGTATTAACTGTTATTCAAATTTATATTATGTCTGTAAAATAAAACTTAAGATATGCTAGCATCAAACTTATGTATCAGCTCATTACTTACAACAAATTCTGTGTAAAATTGTAGATCCCCTCCGACACCACGGAGGACAAGCGCAATACACAATTACAAACACAGTTAGGTAGACCAGCCATGAGTGGATTCTAGGGTGTGTTATCGGCGCGCGGTCCGGTTGCGATCTGTTAAATTCCTCAGCGACCTCCCTCTGACTCCGATTTCCTACTAGCAGAATTACCTGGATGCGTTTTCCTTACTCAAAGACATCATGGGCACTTGCATAAACGGAAGAACATGAATTACTTATTTTACCCTATAGTTCCAGACTTATGGGACGCCCTGTGTGTGTGTATATATATATATATATATATATATATATATTAAGCTGAATATGGCGTACAATCTTTCAAAGCACTTTGTAATTGTGGACCATACTTATAAAGGACATATATATTTATATTTATTTGGGCACAATTATGACAGATACATGAAAACTAACATATCGATGTGAAGGAATGAAAAAAAATACCTTATTAAAGGTACTAAAAACGATAGTGTGTTTTATAGGATAACTAGTGGGCCAAATTGTCCACCACTATATACATATATGCTAAAAATAGACATGCAATATTTCAGATTGGCTGCGTACAACATTTTCGTATTATTCGTAAGCTTCTGAATAAGATTTTTAAAGCTCAGCGTTAAAATACATTATTCCGTTTTCTTTGTAGCAATATATAACGAAGAAGATGCATAACGATTTAAGGGGTGACGGTATAACTTCAAAATTGACGGTAAAGTGGGGGGCCAATATTATTATTATCAATGAACTATCTTGTATTAATTGCTGCATCTAGCGTGCTTCGCCCCTTTTTAATTTTGAATAAAATTATTTATTAAAAATTATTTTTTCTTGTGTTATTACCACGAATTTTGCAGCATGTTTATCTTTTGCTATTTAAAAAGTCATGACGCATGGTGTTTTTAAAATCTAATGCAGCTAATTTGTTATGATGTTATAATGTTTCAGACCAACAAAGACAGCTGTGTCGGCAAACTTGTAGCAAAGTTCAGGGACAAGGGATCCATAGTAGGTAAACCACGCAGTGGACCTCCGAGGACATCCACCGACGATGGCACAGCCGCTACCATCCTCGTTCATTTCACAAACAGTCCCCAAAAGTCTCTTCGGCGGTTGTCCGCTGAGACAGGAGTGTCGAAAAGCAACATTCACCGCATTCTTCAAGCACACAAATGGCATCCTTACAAACTTCAAATCCTGCAGAAATTAAGCGAAGATGATCCACAGCGACGGATGGAATTTTGTGAATGGGCTACGGAACAATGTGCTCAAAATGTCAATTTCCCGTCCACCATTCTGTTCAGTGATGAGGCTGTTTTTTTTACGCACATGGTGAGGTGAAACGACAGAACACCCGCTACTGGTCGCAAGACAACCCTCACTGGTTTACTGCTTCAAAGGAACAAGGTGTCGCTCGTGTGATGGTATGGTGTGGCATTTGGAAAGACCGTATCATAGGCCCCTTCCTTTTTGATGACACTGTCACAGGAAACGCCTACTTGCGTATGCTCAAAGAGGAAGCATTCCCCAGTGTCTTGAACACAGATGGGATTTCCCAACATGGTTCCAGCAGGATGGTGCTCCTGCCCATTACAGCATCCGGGTAAGAGAGTGGCTACACCGACAATTCTCTGGTCATTGGATAGGACGTCGAGGGCCTGTGGAGTGCCGGCGAGGAGCCCCGATCTCACCCTGTTGGATTTTTATCTCTGGGGCATGGGCGTCCGGAGGGGGGGGCAAGAGGGGGCAGTTGCCCTCCCTTGGAAATTTGTGTTTGCCCACGCAACGACTTCTATAATTCTACTGCAGCTCAGTCAGTGTTTCCACATTCAAGGAAGTGTCGTTTACTTTACCTTTACTTTACCGAAGTGCCGTGTCGTTGAACTTAGAAGTGTTAAATAAACTATACTGAAAGATATAGTAATGGAATTATTTGCAAAGATCATTATATTGAGTGTTTTATTTATTTTTTTCTCTCGAAAACCTTTTGGTCAATTTCATTGAAACTTACACAATTATAGTTAATCATAGTATCATATAACATATAAAAAATGGACTTGACTGGTAGAAAAAAAAATGCATTGCGACCACTACGAGTAAAAACCGTCATCTCCCCTTATCATAGCCTGCTTTCGGTGCTAAATTTATGTACTTAGTACTATGTACTAAGTACTTAGTACTATGTACTAAGTACTATGTACTAAGTACTAAGTATGTACTTAGTACTATGTACTAAGTACATAAATTTAGCACCGAAAGCAGGCTATGATAAGGGGAGATGACGGTTTTTACTCGTAGTGGTCGCAGTGCATTTTTTTTTCTACCTAATAAAGAACTAATAAGAACTAAGAACTAATAAGTTAGTTTTGCCCCCCCTTGCGAAAAATCCTGCGGACGCCCCTGCAGTCTGGGGTCATTTGAAGGCGTTGTTCTACGCGGAGAAAATTCAGTGTTGCACATTTGCGAGAGCGCATCATCGACGCATGTAACACCATCACTCCTGATACCATTCGCCGTGTGCTTGCTGACTGGATATCTCGTCTGCATTCGTGTATCAATAATAATGGTGGACACATTGAACACGTTCTGTAAATAAAAGCCGTTTTTATTACCGTTTTTATCATTTTGCCTCATGGTTCCAGACTTATGGGACACCCTGAATATATATAATATATATATATATATATATATATATATATATATATATATATATATATATATATATATGCTGCAAACCCACAGGGAAAAAAAAACGATTCCAAGGCCTTTCGTGTATTCAAAGCTACACCTCGTCAGGGAATGAAGATAAAAGGCGAGATGCCCATAAATATATACAACGTACAGGAAAAACAAAACAATTAGCACATACTTAACAAGGGTTAATGAGAGGCAAAGGAAATTTTAACATGATATCTTCAATTTTATACGTCCCCGCACTGTTATTGAAATTGTTTTTAAAATGAATAAATGCACATTCTAGAATATTTCTTTCTATTATATCTGTTTTTAACAAGCGCTTTAGAACTATCCCACTTGATGCTATGGTTACATCTATACATATGGTTAAATAAAGCAATGGAAGTATTAGCTGTTCTACAAGCATATTTATGCTGTTTTACCCTACTAATTTATAACGTTAAGATGTTATGTTATGTTATGTTATTGTAATATAGTGTATTGTTTCCATACCAGATCACGGGTTCGTTATCTGCTTACGTCACATAGTCATCCACGTCCTCATTACTTGTACTTACTATTTCTACCTAATTGTCATTTGAATTCTATGTACTTGTGTATTACGTTACCATAAATGTCTGTGTACTTTCAATGGGAAGTACACCGTATCTTTCCTCCGCTTTCCTCATCGCTGGCTATTTAGGCTTTCAAACTATAATAACCAACCATTCTTCTAATAATATTGGACATAATTTTGCGTAATTACTGTTAACTATAAATATATAACATTGTTGTTAATCCCCTGTAAATTATAGAACAACGGAGAACTCTCCTTCATTATATAATTTGTATCACCTATTTAGATTACTTCAGTATCAGATATGTCAATTTACAAATTGCTAAAATTGTAATTAACGGTAATAATTTAATATAACGTACTTAATGTACTTTGTACATGTCGGCACCCCGACATTAAGTCGCCATCCAAAAGTGTATACCTTACAAAAATTAGTATTTTTTTGTTAATCTTTTTATCTTTCTAAATTTCGTTGGATGCTTAAATTATGCTTGACGTCAGAATTCTTTAGCTCTCCAGTTAAAATGGGGGCTTAACCTTCAACTGCCCTCCCCCAAAATTGAGGCTTATTTATTTCTTGTATTGTAAATTAAATCATTCCTGCCGTAGCCTTTACCCGAGGAGGCCGAGCCCCCCCCTCACCTTAAATTCCTGCTGGGGCCATTGTTACCAGAGGTTGCACCTCGCCCCCTTAAATTCCTGCCGGGCCATTGTTACCAGAGGGTGCACCTCTTTCCCCTTAAATTCCTGCCTTAACCCTTACTCGAGGAGGACAAGCCTCCTCTCTTTAAATTCCTGCCTGAGCTATTGTGAAAAGAGGTCGAACCTCTCCCCCTGTAAACGTCTGACTTTTAGTGGTTATTGTAAGAGGCTGTAAATTCATTTTCCTCCTTCAGTGCCTCGTTCTTCATATACTTTGGTGTAATAAAAATTATATGAGTGAACGAAAACTCCAATTCAGAAGTAAAGTGTTTCCATTCACCCCTTCGGGAAAGAACTTGGTAGAAACTGTTTTACTGTTAATCGGATGCTCTCGGCTAAGGCCGAGTTTAACCAACAAGGACCACCTTCGTTGGATTTTCCAAAGTGAGTTCATCATAAAAGTCGCAAGCGGGCAGTGCCTCGCACATACGCGCGACATCTGGAGGTCCCAACACCGAGACGGAGACAATTTGGTCTCCCACCGCAAAAACCGTCGTTCATCAATGGATGTCCCTACTTTGAAAAAGTTTTGAAGACACTTCATGGAATTTATTCATTCACTTCTTCGACGTCGACTTTCAACCTCTTCAACTTGAACCCCCACCATCTGCAACCTCATTTGATTCAACTCATCGTTGACTTTCAATGAACTTTCGTTTACTTCGAAATTTCTTCCGTGAAATTCTCTCTACAATCAACCATATAAATTGACTACAAAAATTTCCCTTGAAGAACTTCTCTTCGATTTGTAATCTTCAATCAACTTTTGTTGTTCATATTTTTCTCCAATCAACCGTTCGACCGTCTTCCCATCGACGATATTCCTTCAACGTTTGTGTGTTCCGTCGTGGCAGCTGCGGCCGACTTTCAGAGTTTCGAGGAGGCATCAGCTGATTCTAGTCGCCTCACCAAACGTTCCTCTCCATTTATGTGATAAGTTTTAATTATTAACTACTACTTTTAAATCATTTTCTTAATTATCATTTTCTTTAATTAATTTTAGTAATTTTAGTTCACTTCTTTTTTTTGTTTTTAGTGTGAACCAGTGAAGTGACTTTAAACACTTAATCGTTTTCTTAATTAAGTGATTTTAATTAACTGTTCGATAGTGTAATACGTAATACAATACAAATTAGACGTTGTCATTGACTCACGCATTCACCTATTTATTTCCCCACAAAAAAAAAAATTCTAAATTTGAATTTCAAATTCTTTTTATAAAAATTAACTGCATTTTATTTTTTTTTAGATTAGGATTAATTAATATCACTTTAGACTTTATTGTGGGAAATGGATGCGATCATTCATAATACTGATATATATATGAGGGGGTCCTGCGTCTCGCAATAGTATCTGTTATTAATTGAGCTAGAACGTTCATTTTTGGCTAAATTAGAGTTCTAAATATGCTAATGAAGATGTTGATGAGTTTTTGGAATAGATTTTCATATTTTATATTTTATATATATATTTTTTTAATTTTTTGATTTTCTTATTATGCCGAACTTTGGGTGAACTTTTGGCTGGCGATAGAGGTGAAAAAAGTAGTTCGCTTCATAAGGTTTTCAACCATACTTCTAGTGTCGTAAGGTCATTAACTCATTATAACCCAAACCACGCGATAGAGGAAGGGTGAAAATAGTGATATCCATCAAAAACACGTTTCGCCTGTGGTGGCGCTTAGGTACCTTAAGACGCGCGACCCCTCATATCCATAACTCACCTTTTTTATTTAGTAGAACCCGGTTAGGTTTTTTTTTTTTTTATTTAAACCTTTTTCATTAACTTTAGTGACAATTTACGTTTATTGTTTTTATACTGTAACCCTTTTTTCTAGTGTGATTTTGAGCTCGTCTTACCGATTTTCGACCCTTGCCAACGAAACTTCGGCGTTGGGAGATTCAAAAATTACTCGTCGATCGCTGCAGAGTCGCTCATTTTGGTTCTCCTACGTTATCTCGTAACTATATAAATAAAAAAAATTGTTTTATTGTTTATCTCATTTTTTTCTCTCAATTAATTTTATTTAAAATACTTAGACTTTGTTCCATTTTTTCTCATTTCTTGTCTCTTACATGGTTATTTTTGTTTTACACACACACTTTCGTGACAACGACACGTGTTAGGATTAACGATGTCCAAACCATTACCTCCTGTGAAATACACTACTGTTAATCTTGTAACTCCCTCTTCAATACTGAAACATACAATTGATGTCCCTCATTTTCGTGGTCGCGTCAATAATAAATTAGTAGAAGCCCCCCTTAAGGAGTGGTTCGGTAAAATTGACGATTCGTTCAGGGGTTGGTCAGGTTACAGATGCAGATAAAATCTGTTTCGCTTTTGACCCTTGTGACCCAAATCCTGGTGACGCCGCGCGTGTCCGCACTTTTCTTATTAATTGGTCAATTGGATAAGTATATCATTTCTCCTGGGTAGAATTTACATGTTATTGGTATTTAATATATGAAGGTCTGCATAAAATAACAGAGTACTATGACAGGCAGGGATCCGTCAAATGGGCCGTTGACGTTAAAAGTTTAAAAGACCGCAGAACACGCCAGTTCTGGATTTTTCTTCATTCCCTTGTGCATGAGTCGTGTAACTATCCTTCAGTGTTGCGCGAAAACGCATCTCCCGATAATGTTGTTTCGGTAGAGAATCGGAGTGATTCCGCTGACCCTTCTGGTCTGGGTAGAAAGGCGTTGAATGTACCTGATGCTGCCCCAGTGCCCCACTTACCCAATCTACTTCCTCTTTGAGTTCTGTACATTCAGAATCTCCGAAAAATTATTATTTTATTCCCGAAATCGATTTCAAACTCCGTTCTCCAAAGGAGACCCTTTTAGGTCGTTTTGATCCTAAATGTTTGTATAGTCTTGTTTCTACGTCTACAGTATAATGGATAAATGGCAGTACCCTCTCCCTAGAGAGCCGCCATCCGTTTCACACATTCGGGATGCCGATGGTAACCTCATTCCCGTCCATGCGGAAATCACACTTCCCATATTGTTTAGTAATTGTCTTTTCATAGAAGTTTCTTGGTAGTCCCTTCGGACTATTGCCCAGGTTATGATTTAGTTATTGGCCCGAGATTCCCACTCCTACGAGACAAGCATTTCGACTTTTCGGCTCGATGCTTCGTCGATAAATTGGGTAAAAATCGTTATTTCCCGCTCTGGTGCGATGCACCCGAGCAGGACTTTTCTTGTGACGATGAAACGTCACCCTCAGAAAATTCGGGTAATCCTGACCCAACTTTCTTCTCTGACTCAGTTGGTTCTGAACCGTTTGCAGGGGCGGATCCAGGAATTTAAGCAGAGGGGGGTCCAGTCTTGGTGGGGCTCGTTACTGATATGTCCTCGGCCTTCGGCCGAGGACGCGCGAGCGAAGTGAGCGCCAGGGGGGGTGCCCGAGGGTGGGTGTCCCCCCCTCGGTAGGAAATTTTCATATTTGAAGATAGCTTTAGATGGATTTGAAGTATATTCCCGTTATCAAAATCCTGCTTGTTCACACACCCAGGCCAGGTCTGAAATGTCTCAGGATCGGACATAAACTTTTTTTGGATCATGTCAAGAATAGCGAACCCAACACCTGCAGGGTTCGCTGTTCTTGACAAGGGAATTTTTGGGTTCGCTATTCTTGACATGGTAAAATTGGGTTCGCTATTCTTGACATGATCCCTTTTTTTTCTTTATTCTTTTTAAGGAAATTAATTTTGTGGCAACCGGGATACATGTACCTTAAGCCATTTTAAGTCTTCAGGTCTTATTTTTCATATATAGGAGCAAACAAACGCAATCGAAAAATCGTTGGTCACCGTGAGCAGGGGGGTCCGGACCCCCTCGACCCCCCCCCCCTGGATCCGCGCCTGGTTTGTTTCGACTTGTTCTTCGAATGAATTTTCCTCGAGGCTAGAACTCACAGCCTCTCCTGATGATGATTTTTGTGATGCATCTTGTGACAGTGTTTGTGATGCTAATGTTGAAAACAGTAACGACAACAATGAAATTGTTGATTTATGTAATTATAAAGGTACTTCTGTTGAAAGTCTTTATAATGAAACTTTTGTTGAGTTTTTATGATGAAAGTTCAGTTGAAAATAAGTGTAATACCTACGTTAATGATTGTTTTGATGTAAATCGGGATGTGACCAATTCTTTATTAGATGTGAATTCAGACTACTTGGATGAATGCTGTGCAACTGATGTTGAAAATCAGAATTTATTTTATTCTCACCATGGTCAGGACAACCATGTTGGACATGGCCATAACTTGTACGATGATTTAGACACTGCTCCTCAAATTGTTAGTAATTTTAGTCATTCGGACATTGATACGACTGATTCGGTTAGTTCAATTGATATAGTTCATTCAGTGAACTTTGATCAAGAAGACCGTTTTTGATTTAGATGGATCAGATATCCATGCATGTCCCGAAGAGGACGCGAATTCTGTTACTGATGTTGTTTTTGATTCATATGGATCAGATATCCATGTATGTCCTTAGGAAGACGCGAATCTTATTGTTTTAGATCAGTGATGCACAAACCCTGGCCCGCGGTCCAAATGTGTCCCCCACGGGTCTTTTCAGTGGCCCCACGGGTCTTTTCAATTCAATGAAAAAGTTAGAATATAAAAGTGACCCAATTTATGACTTAGATGGAAAGTAAGTAGGCTAATACATTTAGTTATTTTCTTCGCTTGGCCCTTACATCAAAAACGTTTGTGCACCACTGTTTTAGATGGTCAGGATGACCATGTTTTGGATAACTTTTCACCACAGGACTCGAATTGCTTTGAGTTTACTTCGGCCAACGGCCAATCGGTCATGCCGCCACGTTTGAATGGTCATAAAGATGACCCTGTTTTTTATTTTTTTTTGTCATAGTGACCGTCATCTTGTTTCAGATGATGTTTTTTCTGCTTCAGTAGCAGTTGGGGAAAATACCCCGCAAGGTCCTGTAGGCGAGTTAGTTTTTACGAATGTTGGAAATGATTTTGATAATCATTGTGATGTTTATGAGGACAGTAACAGTCTAGTAACTAATCGATCATGTCCCAACGACTTCTTTTTAAATTACTATGGTGAGGACCATGCCGTCCCTCTGTTTTGTTTAAACTCCGTTAATGTATATTTTGAGCAGTGTAGCCAGCAATCTCTTCCTAAAGAGCAGAGTGCTCACGTAAAGACGTGTTGTCAATTTCAGACATCATGTCTCCCCAGTTGGTCACCCAATTCCCCTGATTGCAATATTCCAAATTTTGTTTTTCCTCCGAATACCCCAACTTTGCGCGAAACCATCGATGATGCAGACGAAGCATGTTCACATGTTTCGGAGACGCCTTCTTGGACTCTTGAAATGGAGCTTATTGACGAGAGCTCACAAATTTTCATGAAAACTTCTGTCAACAACCAAGCCGTTTTGGCTCTTGTTGAAGTTCGCTGTCAGGCGAATTACATTAAACAAGACGTATACATAGGCTGACCATACGTACCGTTTTGAACGGAACAGTATCGTTTTGTATGGGTTTTTGTATGGGTTCAGTCACTGAAGAATAATTGTAAGCTCAATATGTTTATGTACTTACTTTTTCATGAATACAGAATATTACATAACCCCCGTCCCTTTTTTGCCATCCCAATGTCCCGTTTTTGTCTCAAGGAAATATGGTCAGCCTACGTATACAAGAAGTTACTCAAGATGGCTACGGGAAAATTCGATTTGCATTCTCGTTTGACCTGCATTGATGAGGATTGGGACGAATACAATACCGGAGAAATTAATCTTCCTATTGAGTTTGATTCAGTCCCTTATCTGACCCCATTTGTGGTCGTATCTGAATTAGACTGGGATGGAGACTTACTCCTGGGGATGAATTTCCTTATTACGCACGATTTTTATTGGGCCGATAGAGAAGCAGGCCTAATTCGAGGAGAAAACCCACCTTTCGAGTATGTTTGTCACCCCTATTCTTCGGTCTTTTCAGTTGAGGGTGAAAGACTCGTTTCAGAGAGCCCAACGGACTCCCTGGAACCATTTCAAAATGAAAAGGAACTGCTACCAGATAGGGAAGATTCTTCGTCAATTGTCAATTGTTCCGTTCTAGTTCCGCCGAACGAGGAACTAGAAAGCCAACATACTTTTGGTAATTTTGAGTATGAAGACTCGAATGTCTTCACAGTAGACCCTTGTGACTCCATCGAGAGCGAGTCACTCCTTTCAGTTACAGTTAGGCCGGAACTTGAAGTTCCCAGTATTTCGATTACTCCCAATAAATTTGAAGACTCATCTCCTTTGAGTCCCGACTTGGTCATCTCGCTTGAATCCCTATTTAAGGAAGATGACTTGATTTTGTTTTCAAAGGGAGAGGAATTTCCACCCAATTCCGAGGCTAAGCCCATAGGTGACGGGAGCGAACCCGAACCTACTCCACTGTCGGAAGTTGTACGCGCGGAAGGGCAGGCGCGGAATATTCCTCACTACCATAATATGATCGTTCCATCGATCATTTTCATCTTTCTGCCGCAAATTCATGTTTTCGCCTTTCTTGCCTTTTATTTTGCGGATCTTACTCTTTGGCTCTTCCTGGATCCTATTCTGAAACCAGTTAAAGCCATTCTTCTTAATCCCGATACACCACCTCCTTTTGGAGTGAGCAAGGCTCGTATGGTCAGTAGGGCGGAGCGTTTTTACACTTTTTTCGATTTTCGTTTTGTAATAGGGCAGAAAAGTGGCTCTTCCACGTAAAAAGTGAGTATGTAAAATCTCAGAGATCTGCAATAATATCTTCTGCCTCCGCACGCGCGTTGAAAATCCAAAAAATGCGCCAAAATACACATTTTTTCAATATTTTCTTATAGTTTTAATTTTCATCCTACCTTCTTGTTATAGCGAGGAAAAGCATCGTAAAGGTTTATTTTAGACTAGTTTTGAATATTTTTGCCCTGCGATAATTTCTTCTGCCTCCGCAAACGTTCCAAAATACGGGAAAATTTACATAAATAGCGTATTTTATAATGACGCTATTATGGTCAACTTCGGCCCTACACCACAGTTTATTCGTTAATTATGTATTAAGTAATGCAATCAACAACTTATTATATCATATTTTAGTAATTTAAGCAGTTTATATATTTGAGCAATTAAATAATTTAGGTCCACCAATGCAGTTTACTTTGCATATGTTTGGTTTATTTTTGATGACTTAATATGCATGCAGCTCCTCGCTTATTTCGTCAATATTGAATGTACTATATTGACAAAATAACCCAGAACTCACCACGTGGAGGTGGCTGCATTTCGAGTTCCTCCCTGCCCGACCCAACCACCTTACCATTATCGGACTTAGGCTAGTTACACACTGTAGTCACTTTTTGTTTCCATTCTTGGCATTTTCTTTCTGGATTCTAATCTTGCTCTGATAAATCCATCCCTTGCCTCTGAACCGCATACTGCAGCTGAAGCCTCTGTTACCAGCTTTATATGCCGTTCAACCGCTTGGGTGTGGCAAGGAAAGCGTGGGATGAAATCAGGTACATCTCCTGATGAGATATAGTTCAGGATGTCGGAGCGTGATAGAACTTTTGTCAGAGGAGGCTCTGACAGCTCACAAGTTTGCCAGTTAATCATGTTGTAGTACTCACTGCACTGAAAGTTCAACGTGGGCAATTTAAACACTCTCACTGCGGCTGACTCAGAATCTCTTACTTTAAAGATTCTCCTCCATCCTAATTCTCTGATATGTTTTGCTTCATCGTGAATCATACTAAGGAGGACATTCTCAGGATGAGAAAAATAGGAATTTCTCTGAATAACACGATCAACTATTTCTATACAGCGAGCACTCAACGACCTCGAGCGTTGTATCATTTGATAAAGATGTTTGGCTCCCTGTGTTGCTGAAGAATTTCTCTTGATTTGAAACCACATTAGAATATAAACGTTCATAATATAATCCATGATACACTTAAGGTTGTCTGAAGGTTCTTCAGTTGAAACGTAGAAACGAAGTATGCGGTTAGCAGTTGTCACCCATCTGGAGTGTGCCATTTTGCCTGGTTTCCTTTGAGCTAGAGAGGAAGTACATTCACCTTTTGACACAGCATCATAGATTTCTGCCAAATATTTCTGATCTGTGCTCAGATCATCTCTGTCAACTACAATTTCTTCCGCTTCAACTGCTTCAAACTCAACAACAGGTCTCTTTTCACAATCAATTAACTCTTTTCCTATAGGCCCCGTAAAACTATGAGGACCTGTTGTTTTACTATCAATGTCAGTCACTATGTGCCGCAAGGAAAGTTCATTAGTGTGAAGCAAGCAAATCAGCCACTGGAATGCTCTCTGAAAGTGCTCTTTAATACTTCTTATCACTCCTTCTTTTGGTTCTGTATTAACTGCTGTCCCGTCACATCCAATGGCTTTAACTTCTGAAGTATCAATCTCATTTGAGCAAAAAAAATCCAAAATTGCAGAAGATATACTCTGTGCTGAGCCAGAAGCAGGAGTTACATGCCCAATATAATGCGAGTTTGGTTCTTGAAGCAAAGTGACATGTTCTTATATTTTTTTGATAACCTTTACTGCCAACTTTTTCTTGCACTGCAGTTCTGTCCTTTCTTCTATCGAAATAGATACTCTCCATAGTTTTTTCTTCGTAATCTCTCTTTTGAATGATAGAGCTCACTCTTTTTCTAGCGCTCCTTACTTTGCATCTGTCTATTACTGAACTTAAATCTTTTTCGTTTATAATTCCCACGTCTTCAAGAACAGCCGAAGGAATTACAAGCTATAGCCAATAATGAGATTGTTCCATGATGAGACTGTTCCATCGATTTGATTCTCTGTCTGTGTCGGTTCATAATCAGCATCCGCTCCTTCTGTTTCACTTGATGTTGATGACAGTGTTTCAGTTGCTTGTCCTTTACTGGTAGATGGTTTTGGTTCATACTGTTTCATTCTCTGTTGTCTTCTAGCAATAGTTGCTAGATCTTTACGAGTTTGTGAAACATCAAGAGAGCCTATTGCCAATTTTCTTTTGTTCTCTGATCTTTAAGGAAGTCTTGTTCAATTGCTGGAACCTTGAGATGGTTTTCACATGAACACTTACCAAAATTTTCACATTTGCAAGCACTGATGTCAAATAATTTGTTTTCTGCCTCATTTTGAAACATTTGTAATTTAATTTTGAATGAGTCACTATCTTGTTTCCTTTTTATTGACTTTAGAAGGGTTTGACATTTTTCATGGTAATTTTTAATCATTTGAACGACACGGTTATGAGAAACAGTAGGAATAGAGGCTGTTTTCCACAAATCTTCGAGAGTGTTTGAGAGAACACCCGAAATTTCTGCAACTGTAGGATCTTTCTTCGATGTCTTCAGATTCAACCTTATTTGATGAAAATATTTCATGACGTCCTTATAGGTTGGAAGACACCTCTTGTCTAGATCAGCTGGAGCCCCAAATATAGGGCAACTTGAAGAAATTCTTGTTGCTTGAGCTGGTACTGACATTGTGAAAAACACAGTAATTAATATAAAAATTAAGAAATTACTCCTGAAACGTAAAATATTCTTGCATTCTGCAGAAGTTTTGTATATTACACCAACCTATTATTATGCACTAAAATATGCAGTATATGTCCACATATGTGTGTTGTCGTGTTCCAAAGATGTATTAACAGCAAGAGCAACACAATCCACATCTTACCCGAAACGTAGCTAGCACAACACTGCGGGGAAGTGAGAGCAAGAAGGCCTGGTAGAGTGTTGTGAGTCATGACTCATCAGTCATCACTCACTGACTCATTGCCGTACATGGCAATGACGAGCAACACACCATACCAGGCTGTGGGGAAGCTTCTAGAACGATGTGGGAGTACTACATGACGTACAAAGTGAATTTATTAGCGTATAGGCTGAATATGCAACATACGTGATTTTGCGGATTTTTCCGTATTTTGGAGCGTTTGCGGTGGCAGAAGATATTATCACAGGACAAAAATATTAAAAACTAGTCTAAAATAAACCTTTAGGATGCTTTTCCTCGCTATTACAAGAAGGTAGGATGAATATTAAAACTAAGAAAATATTGAAAATATGCGTATTTTGGCGCATTTTTTTGGATTTTCAACGCGCGTGCGGAGGCAGAAGATATTATTGCAGATCTCTGAGATTTTACACACTCACTTTTGACGTGGAAGAGCCACTTTTCTGCGCTATTACAAAACGAAAATCGAAAAAAGTGTGAAAACGCTCCGCCCTAATGGTCAGTCCACTACCTAACCACGTGCCTAATTCATCTTGCTCCGTTTGTTCGTGAAATTTACCCGTATTACCGAACATACCCTAAATTTAGGTTAAGTTGTTTTTGTTTTTTATTCTTAATTATACGGAACCTATAACCACATTTTCAGTTCAGTATAGTTCATAATTGAGTTCTATTTTCAACTTTTTATTCTTGATTCTTTTTTATTCAATTAATCTTGAGTAATTGTCATTAAATTGTATTATACCATTTGTTAACGTATCAACCAATATTATAGCCAATTTTGACACACTATACCAGAATGCCATTTTTTTTTTCCCTTCTAATAATTCTGTTACACCATTTCAATATTACTAATTACATAACTGTACCCTCACCATGAATTCCACTAAAACCTGTTATTACCTATGCCCGTCAACTCGTCAAATAAAATTCAGTTACGGTACTGATACTTCTGGTTAATATTAATGTTGATATACTGTTAATATATGATTATGAATGTTACTAGTCGAATTTAATTCTGTGTCTAAATTCAGTTTTCAATACAGCTTAATTTACTTTAATTAATTTAAAGTTCTTACAAGTGCGTCTTTTTGTATTACCTTAATACGTGCAACTGATTAATTACGTAAAATCGATAATCCCGATTGAATTTTATTACTTTTGACACATATTCGAATTCACCTTCCTTCCGTACCTCAAGGCACTTTTACATTGAAATTCGTACGCATAAATACTACAAAAACTCTACGGATACTGATTACACTTTCACCCAATTACACTCACCCATACACTAAAACACACTACAATCATTGGCTACCACGATAAATTATATTTAATTGCAGTTAACTGTTTGATATTTACTCTGGATTATTTGAATTTATTTAAACTTAATTGCTGCTTACCATATATAATCTTGCCTGTTGCCTTATTTAAGTTATTTTAACCAACCTCTAAGCTAATCCGTTCTTCAAAAAACAAAAAATTTCATAATTCACCACTGACCACTAAGGATTTAGTTCTTCACGGGATGAACCAATTACTTTCATATTCTACACACCACTGTACATACCCACTCATCTATACACGCTTCTGACCCATATTTATACATCCGTATATGCAATTATGTATAACTTCAACTATAAATTCCTTTTCCCCATTTTGGGCTAAATCACGAACCACTTGCACTTCGTACCTAATGCACATAAATACACACGTGACCCAAGGTCTATACATCGTCCATTACGAAATTCTATCTTTCTTCTCCCCGTATATTATTAATGGTTAACAACATCTAAGTAACTAAAACTGTAACTAAATAAATTTTAATGTTTCCACTAAATTAATTTTACTTTTCTTTAAATAAGTTTTTAGATTATACCAACTTATTCGCACTTGCAATAAGTTTACATTCTGCGATCCATCCACTACTAAAATTTAATTCGATTTTTACCTACCATAGTGAATAAGATTAGTTTATTAACTGTACGATCATGATAACTTCGGAAATTCTTATCTCTGACAGTTCTGACGGATTAAACTCCACCTCAAATAGTTATATGAATTGAAAATTCCTGGACCTTAAAATTTGAATTTTTCCTTTTAACCATTATTTACTATGTATGTATCTTCGGATCATGTTAAGAATAGCGAACCCAAAATTCAACAAGTTAAGAATAGCGAACCTAAAATTCAACAAGTTAAGAATAGCGAACCCAAAATTCAACAAGTTAAGAATAGCGAACCCAAAATTCAACAAGTTAAGAATAGCGAACCTAATGTTTCAACAGGGAAAAATACTTCGAAAAAAAAATATGCTCCACTATTTCCATATAGCCAACTGATGGGGTTGTACTTGTATCAACTAAACCGAACACCCATACTTGATATGCGGGATATTTTTGCTATCCGCACACGAAGGGTAGCAAAAATAACTGAATGCCCGGTTAGGTTAATTGAATGCCCTGTTAGGTCAACTGAATACCCGGTTAGGTTCATTGAGTGCCGGTTAGGTCAACTGTACGCCCTTGACGATTGGTTAGGTTTAGTCGTGATATTTTCGTTAAAACTAACGAATCTATCACGACTAAACCTAACCAATCGTCAAGGGCGTACAGTTGACCTAACCGGGCATTCAAATTTTATCCTATGTAAATAATGGTTTTTACAAAATTCTCCATGTTAAGAATAGCAAACCCAAAAGTTTCCATGTCAAGAATAGGGAACCCAAAATTATCCATGTCAAGAATAGCGAACCCAACACCCTATGGGTTCGCTATTCTTAACGTGATCCATATCTTCTTCCCTAAAATCATCTTACACCAGGAAATCCTTCCGAATTTATCACGCTTCAGTAGGTAATCTTGTTACTATAACGTTGGGGAAACTTAAAATTTAACTTAAATTAGATTCAATCCTGTAATTGGAACTTTAACTTAAATAATTAGGTCGAAACGCCAGTAATAACTTAGATGGTTCATTAGTTTATAAGATTGTTTATGTAGTATGATTGCCACAATTAATCATACTTATAATTTTTTTTAAAGGTGACAACTTCAGACTTTGTCGTACTTTGTGGATATAGTATTTCCACTACAATCCTAATTCAGACCTCAACCTTTTTAATTCACCTGTTGAAATTTTAAAATGATTTTTTTCCCTTGATGTCTTTTTATTTCATTAATATAATTATCATTCTTCCCACTAAATTGCATTGATGAGTCCATCCCGAAATTGTCACTGTTTCATTTTTTAATATACTGTAAATAAACTTTCACCCCACCACCACGTCCTTTTTCACAGGAGGGAGCAGTGACACAACCATGCGACTTACCATTTCTATGGTTGAGCAGTATCCATGTTTGTGCCATTAGAAGTTCGCTGTAAGAAACGAATGTCCCTTAACTGTGCCTCTCTAATTCGTCTCCTTTGATTTCTCCCAAATAATGACTTATATTGTACGTACAGAGTAAATCACTCTGACGTCATAAAGTAACTTAATTTCCCTCGCGTTTTCCATACTTTGAATACTGAATCACGTGTTTAGTATGTGGATATCTTTCGTATTCAATGTATGGTACATTCTTTAATAATAATAATAAAACTTAACTCACTATAAGCCATTATTTATATGTTGTGTTCCTGTCTGGTGTTATACATCTATGCCCTTTCTTGACCGGTATCCTTTATTAATTTTGTTACTTATTCATTCATCTACCTATTGTCTACTTATGCCGTATCAACCTATCAGTCCATGTTTACTCATGTTTATATTGCGCACACAACCTATTGTGACAACCGATATGTGTACACTACTTTGTGAAGTCGTACATGTCCCTTGACGATCATGATTACGTACATATAAACACGTCCACGTGTATTCTTTTTACTTTTTCTTTTAATTAATTCACCTCTCGCAAGACACTCGTTAATGCTGACTGAATGTTCGAATTCCGATGTCGTCGCCAAAAGCAAGCATCTGAATTCGAAAATCTTCTCTCTTGCTTCTACTACTAATTTATAACGTTAAGATGTTATGTTATGTTATTGTAATATAGTGTATTGTTTCCATACCAGATCACGGGTTCGTTATCTGCTTACGTCACATAGTCATCCACGTCCTCATTACTTGTACTTACTATTTCTACCTAATTGTCATTTGAATTCTATGTACTTGTGTATTACGTTACCATAAATGTCTGTGTACTTTCAATGGGAAGTACACCGTATCTATCCTCCGCTTTCCTCATCGCTGGCTATTTAGGCTTTCAAACTATAATAACCAACCATTCTTCTAATAATATTGGGCATAATTTTGCGTAATTACTGTTAACTATAAATATATAACATTGTTGTTAATCCCCTGTAAATTATAGAACAACGGAGAACTCTCCTTCATTATATAATTTGTATCACCTATTTAGATTACTTCAGTATCAGATATGTCAATTAACAAATTGCTAAAATTGTAATTAACGGTAATAATTTAATATAACGTACTTAATGTACTTTGTACATGTCGGCACCCCGACATTAAGTCGCCATCCAAAAGTGTATACCTTACAAAAATTAGTATTTTTTTGTTAATCTTTTTATCTTTCTAAATTTCATTGGATGCTTAAATTATGCTTGACGTCAGAATTATTTAGCTCTCCAGTTAAAGTGGGGGCTTAACCTTCAACTGCCCTCCCCCAAAATTGAGGCTTATTTCTTGTATTGTAAATTAAATCATTCCTGCCGTAGCCTTTACCCGAGGAGGCCGAGCCCCCCCCCCCTCACCTTAAATTCCTGCTGGGGCCATTGTTACCAGAGGTTGCACCTCGCCCCCTTAAATTCCTGCCGGGCCATTGTTACCAGAGGGTGCACCTCTTTCCCCTTAAATTCCTGCCTTAACCCTTACTCGAGGAGGACAAGCCTCCTCGCTTTAAATTCCTGCCTGAGCTATTGTGAAAAGAGGTCGAACCTCTCCCCCTGTAAACGTCTGACTTTTAGTGGTTATTGTAAGAGGCTGTAAATTCATTTTTCTCCTTCAGTGCCTCGTTCTTTATATACTTTGGTGTAATAAAAATTATATGAGTGAACAAAAACTCCAATTCAGAAGTAAAGTGTTTCCATTCACCCCTTCGGGAAAGAACTTGGTAGAAACTGTTTTACTGTTAATCGGATGCTCTCGGCTAAGGCCGAGTTTAACCAACAAGGACCACCTTCGTTGGATTTTCCAAAGTGAGTTCATCATAAAAGTCGCAAGCGGGCAGTGCCTCGCACATACGCGCGACACGTATATATACATATATATACGGCACTCGCCGATTAATATAATTTTTCATTAGTTTACTAAGCTTTATTTTCATCAACAGGATTTCAAACGCAACTTTTCTATGGCTAATATATCCTGATGAAATCTTTCACAATGCCCATTAGGGTGTGTCAATTTTGGGGGTGAAATGACTAAATTGAAAATCATGTGATTTGGTAGCAATTTAATGTAATCATTTGGCATACAAAATCATATCCTTTCTTCAAAAACGATAAAAAATAACTCCTACCTACATCAATTTTAATTCAAAAATTCTATTTTTCCATAAATTCGTAACAAAATAACAAATGTGCGCAAACATCCTATCAACATTTAAAGTGGCAATAAGATATCATTCAGAGTCTTTATTTGAAAGTAACCAATGCAGTCATGTCCTTCTTGCTGCGGTTCCTTGACATCAGCATTCGGCTTGCTACTTGCGCTTTGATGTAGCCTTCTCGCCTCTCGTGACTGTAAACTTGATTAGCTGCTTCTGTGACCATTTTCGCGCATCTCTCCACACTCTGAGTGTGAGAAAGCCACTTTGGCACTTGCATTGGGGCCTCTTTAAGTTGTGTTAAATCTTTGTTTGTTATACATGTTGTCAGTGGTGGCTCCAAAACTTCCGAACTCAAGTTAACTAATTCTGACAATTTCGTGGCATTGACATTTATCGGAGGTACCTTCCTTGTCTGAACAGAGCAGTCTCCCAGCTGGTCATCATCTAGTGATGTTCCTCTAAGCTTTAGAATGATTTCCACAGCCTCAGTTCGCTTTTGGTACATTGGCTGCAGAGTATTGCTTGCAAAACTGCCTCTGGCCTAGCATACCAAGCGGACCTTCTCACCACAGGTAACACGATGTCCACCACTACTAAGATTGATCCGTGCTGAGGTCTTTGATAACTTCTTCAGACAACACTGGAAGGGGAGGGCCTACTTCGACCTTTGGAAATTTTGTATTTATTTCTAATTCTGTTGCTTCATCTAGCATGTTGCCAAGGGGGCATGACCACTTGTTGCTCTTTGTAGGACCATCAAGTTCCTGGATGAGACGACGAAGAGGTAGTTCCCCTGTGTGCAAATCACATACAATCCAAACAAGCCTTCTTCCAAGTTTTTTCTCTAAATGCGTCATAACACCGCCCTGCCATCCAGTGTTCACCGCAGTTGAGTCTCCACCAACGGCCTGCAGTGAACTATCAAGTCTTCTTTCTTGAAGCCAACATATTATTTGATCAGCAATTGCCTCTGCATGTTTCTTGCCTTCTACTTCTGCTTCAGGAACAAAGTGAAACAAATAGCGGCTACCAGGTTCGGAACACACAGAGTAGTGTTCTTCTTTGATGAGACCGGGAAACTTTCTGTCCATTCCCTCTACCTCTAGGAGAACTTTTGTGCCATCTCTTCTTCCATCAAACAAATGGCAAGAGAGACCTTCCTCCTCCGAATCTTTTTCATGCTGATCAGATATTTCGTTCATTATTTTTTCTTGTGCTCTTCTTATCTTATTATGATCTATCACTAAGGATGTATCCTCTCGGCTGATGAGGCCTGCATCTATCCAAGCGGCAGTGGCAATCTCTGCAGTCTCTCGTAGCCCCGTATGGTGGCGAATACTGGCAAGGGCAATGTTTGAGATGTCTTTAGTGTTGTATTTCATTCTCTTCGGCGAAGGTTCAGATGGCATTTTGGAGCTATCATCTGATGTTGCTTCTTTCTGTTCATCTGAAGAGCTTTCAAAGAAGTGAGAAACCCTTGATAGAGCTCTTCATCTCTTTGGGTGCCTTCTTCACTCTTCTTTTTCTTCCTTTCTTCCCTCTCTCGGATTCTCTCTTTTTTCTTAGCAATAACAATCTGTTTTTTGGTTTCTGAATAATCTGCCGAACCAATCTGCATACTTCCTTGGCCTTCTGCCTTTGTTCTCTGCGCCTTCATGAAAGCCAGCTCCAAAACAGGGATCTTCTTCTCACGAGGACAGCAACACTCAATGTGATGGTGAGGTTCTCTTCTGCATGAGGGAGAATAATTGGCTTCAGAACACAACTCTATGGGACACTGGCAGTTAAAAATGTCAAGAAAAGTATCAAGTGTGGGCAGAAATTTATTTTTCTTTGTTAGTTTTCCTTTACCAAGTGATGTCTCAACTGCTTTGTGCCACAGCTTTGTTAATTTTAGCTCAATAGTTCTATACTGATTGAGTACAGGTGGTTTGAATAACACATTAGCTTTTTTCCACTGATGCAGAAGAGGGGGAATCATGTCCCTTATGAGCTCTTTCTCTGTGTAATTCCTTCTATCCTTTGTATTTTGTTCACGAAGGAGTAACCCTAGTCTCAGCATGTCTCGCACTGTTGGTAGTTCTGATACGGGAAGCTCCTTGCCTGTACCGACTAACAGGCTCAAGTGGCATGACGAATGACCTCTTGTCTTCAATTTTGGCATCTTAGGAATATCTGAAAAGAAAGAAAAACATTTAAGTATTTTATATCAATTACGATGTTTCAAAGTTTAGTCATTCGATGTTCTAAAATTCAATAAAAAAATATTTCATGGGATTACAACATAATTAGACAGAAGAATATGATAATAATAAATAATTGTAATAATCAATAATCTATACTTACAGTTAAACTGTAGTATTCGTCTAGTAGAATAACTATGAAGTAGGTACAAGAGCAATAACAGCAAACCACCGTCTATGACATCTATGAGGCAACTGAGGACTGAGAGTGAGGGACAGTTCTATTCATGTTGTGACTTGTACATTGTACAACAACTATACGACCTTGAAAACACTCCATATGCGATCAGTGGGATAATTCTGTGACAGATGAATAGTTAATCAATTTATGTCCTATTATTTACTAAAAGAGTCAATTTCTGAAACTTTAAGGTAAAATTGATGTAGGTAAGGGTTATTTTATTTCATTTTGGTTGGCCAGTTTCAAGTTTTGACATGAAAAGACACTATATTTTCACTACCAAAATTGATTTGAAAAAAGTTGACAAAATTGACACACCCTAATGCCCATCGCTGACAGCGCCAAGGTTTTGATGAGGTGGGAGTGCAGGACCGGCATTTTTCAAAGGCATGTTACACCCCATGGCTTGGTAAGCAATATGCATTTGCTCCATCAGAGGAACATAGGTTTTGGCTTTACAAAACTTTTCATCAAACCAAGTTTGATATGGAGAGGTGATGAGAACAACACTTTTGCAGGATCTACCATAGTTTGATGAGCAGCAGTTTTCTGTCCTGGAACTAAATTTTATCGAAGTGGACACACTTTCTGTGCATAATGACTCTCTTTAACTCTGCAGACCCACTTGTAGAAGAAACAAGAGAACTTTGTGTATCCAAATTGTAAGCCAAAAAGAAATGCAATCACTTTCAGATCACTACAGATATGTCAAGAGTGTTTATCATAGACAATATGTTTCAAAAGTAACTGCATATTGTTACATGATTCCTTCATATGAATTTTATGTACAACCAGAGCCGAAGGATAGATATTACCGTTGTGCGATAGTACAGCTTTCAAACTCAACTTTGATGAATCCATTCCTTAGGATTGTGCTTCTCCGCCAAATATATATATATATATAGTGTAGTGTCCCCAAATCAAGGGAGAGGCATTGGATCTATTCAACACTGAAGGAAACTAGCTTGGTTGTCAGGGAGCCAAGAATTTTTAACCAGCCTGTAAAGAATCTCAGGAGCGCCACAGCAGGCAAAAAGTTAAATTCTTCAAAAGAAGACTAGATGCTTGGCCCAGTACGGTAACAGATGAGCCCGGTGTACCTGGCTATGCGTGGTAGAGAGTGCCAGAGAACAATTCGCCCATTCACCAGGCCTAGAGGCAAGGTTCCCCAGCATTGTCTGTGTGTGAAGACAGACCAATACACGGAGCTGCTACGAGGTTGAGTGTTATATATATATATATACCTTTCCTTTCAACCTTTCAAAGGTTCCACGCGATGATTTCTCATTTCACGAAGGTCAAGCTTCTCGTCCCTCCTCTCCAGTTCGCCTGGTGAAGTAGTGAGTTTGTTTTTTGTACTCTCCACCTCACATAGCCAGGTACGCCAGGCTCATCGGGGATTGTTCCGAGCCAGGCGTCTAATCTTCTTTTAAAGATGTCTACTGCAATACGATTCGTGTTCCTTAGGTCTTTGGGCAGCTGATTAAACAGTTTTGGTCCTCTCACCACAAAACTATTTTCTTTCAGGGTTAAGGATGTTCCCTGTCTCGCCTTCAATTTGGGAATACGACACAGTCTTCCTTTTCTACTTTCCAGCGTTGTTTGGGGAGTTACAGGGTTCAGAATAAGATTAGGGACTAGTTTCTCCATTATTTTCCAAGTGTAAATAATGGTGTATCTCTCTCTCCTCCTTTCCAGTGAATATAGGTTTAGTTCGCGTAACCTTTCCCAGTAATTTAGTTCTTTGCCCCAGTTGATCTTGGCTGTGAAGCTTCTCTGAATTCCTCCCTGTTGTCTAATGTCTTCTCTTTTATATGGGGATGTTAGGACCGAGCAGTATTCCAATTTGGGTATGATCAGTGTTTTCAGTAGAGGAATCATTACATTCCTGTCCCTTCGTTTAAAGGTTCTCAATATCTGTCCCGTTATTCTCTTTCCTCTGTTTACTGCTATCTTATTTTGTGTTTCAAATTTCGCATCATCAGTCATTACAACCCCTCAATCGTTTGCTCTATAATTTCTCTGAATTTCCTGTCCATTTGGGATATAATATTCCATGGATTTTAGGTCTTCTCTTTATTTACCGTAACAGCTGAAATTCCTCAGTGTTAAACTTCATATTGTTGTCTTCCGTCCACTTGTAGATTCTGTTTATGTCGGTTTGTAGAGATCCTATATCTTCTGGGTTTCTTATTTTTCTACTGTTTCTGGTAACGTCCTCATCTATGTCAGTTAGCATGATTATGAAAAGTAGTGTAGCTAACACTGTTCCTTGTGGTACTGAACTGAGGACCTCTGATTCTGATGAAGATACTCCTTATACTGTAACGACTTGCCGCCGCTCACTAAGGAAATTATATATCCATTTCCCGACTTCTGTTATTCCCATATACTTCAGTTTATGTATTATGATTCCATGGTCACACTTGTCGAACGCTTTGGCAAAGTCTGTGTATATTACATCATAGTTTTCATTACTTTCAAGTGCATCAATAATGTTGTTGTAGTGTTCCATTAGTTGTGATAGGCATGATCTGCCTGACCGAAATCCATGTTGGTTATCATTGAATTTTTTCTGATTTTCCAAAAAGTCATAGATTTTCTGTCTAACTATTCTTTCAAATATTTTAGTGAGATGAGATGTAAGCGACACTGGCCTTTTGTTTTTGGCTTCAGATCGACTCCTTTATATATTGGGACTATGTTCGCGCTCTTCAGTATGCCCGGTATTTCTCCCGTTTCTAGTGATCGTCTCCATATCGAATATAGTGGCTCAGCGATTGCATTCTTGCAGTTTTTGATCAATGTGGCATTCCATTTATCCGGTCCTGCCGCTGAGTGTGTTTTTATTTTCCATATAGCTTGTGTGATATCATCTGTCGTAAAGTCGAAGTCCGTTATACTTTCCCATTGTAGTTCTTCTTCAAAGAACGCGTTTCTATCGCATATCATTTTGTCAGTCTTTGAGATACTGAAAGATGATTCATACTGAACTCTTAATATTTCAGATACTTATGTAAGATTATCAGATAAAACACTGTTTTCGTTTTTCAAAGGTCCGATAGTCGCATGGTTTTTCGACTTTCTTTTTGTAAAATTATAGAAGTACTTTGCGTTAACCTTTATCGCTTTTATTGCGTCGTCGTCTTCTTTTTCTGTATGCTTCTCAATTAGTTCCTGTATGACGTCATCGATACTTTTCAGTTTCATTTAATATTTTACTGATGTTGTTATTTTTACAGTTTCTTAATTTTCAGTCACTCTCTTTCTCTTTCGGAACAGTAACCTCTTTTGTCTCTCGAACCTTCTTCTCTTTCCTCTATGTTCTATTTTTGGGACATGGCTTTCCACAATTTCTAACGTCTTCTCCTCTAAAGTCATTAACATCTCTTCTGTTGTCTTGGCCTCAAAAATGGTTTTCCAATCTATTACTTCCATGCTGGATGCAACATCTTCCCAGTTTATAGCTTTGGAGTGAAAATTAAAAATTTCGAAATTGCTTCTTTCTGTTGTTCGTGTTCTTTCCTTTCTTGTTGCTTTCATATTGGTTTTATATTATAGTTGGGGATATTTCTACATTATCAATAAGGTTGCTGGTGTTTGTAAATGTCAAATCTAGGAAGTTGTTTTTTCTTGTGTTTTCTGTTATCTCTTGCGTTAACATAAATTCATCACCTAAAGCTAGTAGCATTTTTACCTGCTCCTGGTCTTCCCGTGTGGCCCCCCCTTGTCCTGGTGTATGCATACATTTTTTCCTATCCTTTTATATTTCATGAATGGGAAATTAAAATCACCACAGAGAAAAATATTTGGGGTTGGAGAGTGTAGATCGTTTATCCAGTTTCTTACCTATGTAATGGAATCTGAAAATTTTGATGTTGGTGTATTTGAGGGTCTGTACATTATAATTAGTAGACTATTTAATTTTTCAACTTTTGCTGCTGCACATTCTACGTAGCTGTTTGAGGTACTTATAGTCATTTCTGCCATATGCCTTTCGCGTGTGTAAATAGCACATCCTCCTTTACATCTCACTGTTCTTTCGGCTCGGAGAATGTTATAGTTGTCAATTTGTATTTCTTTTTTGTCAACACAGGACTCACAGTTTTCACAGTTCGCCTGGCAGTCCTTTAGATGAGTTTCCGTGAGGCATGCAAAGTCTGCTCCGGCTTCTTCCATGAGTCCTTTCAGGTATAAAATTTTGTCCAGGGAATGATTTGATTTAAGGCCATGAATGTTGGCTGGGATTATTTTTATTTTTTCTCTATCGTTTTCGCATACAGGTGGTTCCGATTCGTTTTACAATGGTGGTGCCGGTTTCGTTGCCTTGTGGTCCTCCGAGAATTTTCCTCTTTTTATCTTTGTCGGTACCTGTTGTCCCGATAACGCATGAAGTGTCTTTGTGCATGCCTCCTGTCCGGATCTCGGATTCCTATATTTGTCAGCTGACTTTGTATTTGCTGGATAGTATTTTTTCAGCTGAAATGTGTTGGCTACGTCAGTAGTATGCCCTAAGCAGCCAGTTGGCTGAGTTGCCAGACAACGCCATGTATTTAATTATTATTCAGCCAGTTGGCTGCTGAGTTGCCAGATTCGTTATTTATTTTAAATAAGCTTATGTTACAGTTGGCTGAGCTGTCAGCCTCGTTACTTATCTATTCAATTACTCTGTTTTAGAAAATGATATAAACGTGTTCAAGGAATAAATAAAACACCATTACAACGTTCTGTTTATTAATTATTGGATATACAATAGGATATATATATATATATATATATATGATCAATAATAGAACGGGGAATATATAATCATGCAAATCATAGTATTAACTAAATATTTGAAAAATATATATTTATATTAATTATATATAGTCGTACAAAACATGGAAAATATATAATCATACAAAGCACAGTATTAAACAAATATTAGAAAAATATATAGTTATATCAAATATTAGTACAGGAAAAATATATTTATATTAATTATATATATATACTCGTACAAAACATAGTATTAACAAAAATTTTAGAAAACTATATAGCAGTGGCGTGCGGTGACCTTCGAGGTTGGGCATGCAATAGTTACTCACAGGGGCGTCCGCAGGAATTTTTCCAAGAGGGGGCTCAGCTACAAAAATGATAACACAAAGTGCGAGCGAAGCAAGCACTGAGCATGCAGCTAGGGGGTCTGGGGGAGCGCTGTAAGCTCCCCCAGCGGGGTCCGGGCCAGAGCCCCATAAGCCAAACGAATTTTAACTAATGATACATTTTCATGGAAAAGAATGGCGTCAAAATATCTCTGTGATGCATTTGCATCAACCACAGACGATGGGTTATCAAGAGCATGTTTCGATGAAGTGCATGAGCATGCATCTAGGGGGTCTGGGGGAGCGTTGTAAGCTTCCCCAGCGGGGTTGGGGACCCGGAAGCCAAACGAATTTTAACTATTTCAGCCATTAAATTGGAAACTAAACACTGACTAAGCTGCAATAGAATTATAGAAGCCGTTGCGTGGGCGAACATAAATTTCCAGGGGGGGGCAACTGCCCCCTCTTGCCGCCCCCCCTTGCGGACGCCCATGGTTACTCATGCATTCTACTGAATTATTTCTTAAATTAATTCAATAAGAGGAACCATTTAGTTTCGTAACATAGTAATGGGATCACTGATAAGTACATCTAAATTAAAAAAAGACCTATAAAAAATAAGAATTATTATTTACTTACCTCATTTATAAATTAATTCAATTCTTCGATCCTTCAGGACAAATATGTTTATTATCTTTTCATAGAAATCTTCTGATTTAATTAAATGTTGGAGCAAATCTTTTTCAATAGACATAAGGGCTAACCATGAAATCCTTTGCTCTCCTGTTGTATTTCTTTGGTGAGTTTTAATTCTCTTCAATGCAGAAAAGGATCGTTCTACAGAGGCAGTCGTAGAAGGAATTGTCAAAACCAAATTGCAAAGCTTGAAGAGTTCTGGCATAGCATCAATAAGATCCTTGGTATAAATATAATGCATTAAATTGCATACACTTTGCTTTATAAAGTCCTCCATTGAATACAAAACACATAGTTCACTCTGAAGACGAATTATATAAAAAAAATCACCATAAGTGGCCTTTAACGAATTTAAAGCATCCACTGGAAATTTTTTGCAATATTCTTCAGCTTTGCTAAAATTGAGAAGCTCCAGGAATTTAAGCTCTTCTAATGATGAATATCTTACTTTTAATTGGTCAACTATTGTGCCAATAATTTTGTTATAGAGGATTCTGTAATGCTGTTGTGGGTCAACAGATTGGTCAGATTTATTCCTGCATCTCTTAGTTTGGTTTGCTGCATCTATGCCATATTTTTCCTCCAAAGTTTCATAAAACATGAAAAAGTCGTCCAGTTTATTTTCGAGCATTGTTCTAGTTTTATCTATATGCTCTTTGCAATACACAATGTCAAGATTTTTGGTCTGAAGGATGTTAAATAAAACATCAGTGAAGGAAAATATATCACTAAATACTTCTAATAAAAACAGGAAATCAGGATCTTTTAAATTGTGTCGGAATCCAATTGCAGAATTTATAGTGACTTCATCCCATGATTCAGGATTCTCAATGATGTTTTCAAAAAGGCTGTTTAAGAAATCTAGATTTTCTTTTGCGGTATTAACTAGACGCGAGGAGTAATTCCACCTAGTTGCTGCAGCTTTGGGAAATCTTTTTTTAACAATATTATCCAACGCATTGGTTCTTTTGGGTGATTTAGTAAAAAACGTACCCAGTCCATTTATTGTAGAAAAAAATATTTTGCATTCTTTCATAGCAGAGCATGCTTGTGAAATAACTAAATTTAGCACATGGGCACAACAATGAATAAAGATTGCAGATTCATATTTCTGCCTTACCTTTGACTGCAACCCATTTAATTGTCCTGCCATTGTAGCAGCACCATCGTAGGTTTGTGCAACTAATTTATTTTCACACTTCCAAGTTTCAATGCATTTAAATACGTGTTCAGATAAAGCATTTGCTGAACGGTCTGCACTCACATCGTTAAACCCGATAAATCGTTCTTTAGCAACACAATCTTTTGTAACATATCGCAAAACAGTTGAAAGTTGTGAATAGTTTGATACATCGGACGTTTCATCTAGAAGAATAGCAACAAATTTTGCCTGATTAAGTTCATTTTCTATTTCATTCAACATTGCCTTTTGAACCGCATCGATCAAGTCATTTTGTATTCTGTTTGAGAGACCCGAGAAAATAGAAGCTGTATCTAGATGGTTTGCCAATTTTTCATCATACTTACTGAATAAATATAAAAGTTCTTTATAATTCCCGCGATTATTGGATGCATCAGATTCAAAATGACCACGAAATGATAACTCTTGTCGATCTAAAAAAATAACTGCACCAATCAATCTTCGCATAATAGCTCTGTTTTGTTTAACCTTTTCATTATGCTGCTGTATGCTTTGTCTTTTATGAATATCTAATTGTAAGTCTATGCGAACATTTCCGAATGTTTTAAGATCGATCAGAGATTTTATGTGTCTTTGAGAACGTTCATGTTTTAGCATAGCCATATGTAGATTATTTAAATCATCGTATCCCTTCTCATTCCAAACAGTTTTTTCTAAATTAAATAACAAGCATGGCCAGCAAAATAACTTATTTAACTCAGCACATCCTGTTAACCAGTTTTTTCTTTCGTATAAATTAGTTTGAAAATGCCTCACACATTTCTTGTTGGAACTCCGTAAATTAGGTAATTTCGGCATAGGCCTTCCATGATTTATAATTAATTGTCTCGCTTCAAAGTCTCTTTTTGAAAAACCATTCTTCAAAAGTTCTTCTATAACACACATTTCACCCATTAGGGCTGATATTTTGAAAGATATTTAAGAAATGAATAAATTAAGTGGCAATAAAAGTTAAAACACAGAACGCGCACATCCTCACCGAACACTGGCACGAAGCACTAAATGCGGGATGCATTTTCGGAATTGCATGTGAGTCGACGATATTTAACGAAAAAGAATTTGAGTCACTACTGACTCGCGGAGGATTTTTCAATGGCCGCACTAATGCAATTCGTTTGTTGCATCTCGGATGCAAGAAAAACGATGTTTTATTATGGCTTAAGAAAAAAATATTTTCCTTTAGTTCTCTCAAACAAATTAATTCAATTTTTAAGTAATTTTTTACTGCTTTTAAATGTTGTTAGATAAATTACTTTTTAAAATTTATTTTTGTATTTACGAAAAATCAATGGTCATGCAGTGCATGACCTGCATGCCCTAAATGCACGCCACTGCTATATAGTTATATTATCAAAAGTTATATTATCAAATATTGGTACAGGAAAATATATACAAAACGTACAATCACATTATTATTACAGTAAAAATATATATATTGTCTTTACCGCCTACGGTGCAAAACGCTAAATTCGAAGGTGATTGACGCTACATCAACATCGCCATTACTCTGCACGATGTGGTAAAACCGCCCAAGCATCACCTCACCGTTTAACTGATACGGCGGATTATATTCAATGTAAAGGGCTTTCATATCGTTCAATATTATTTACACTCGGCAGGTAAGGTGCCCTTAAACGCTGCTAGAATGCTATCAAAAGCACGCGCAAAAAGTCATCGTTGGGCGTTACCATAAATACAAGTTTATAATCATGCCTTTCCAATCGGGGTTTTTTCTTAACGTACCGAGCTTTTCAGTCGTGAACTCTTCTTCACTCGACATAGCGACAATTGAAATAAGCTTCCAAGTCGCAACGGCAGCTATCCACTATATAGAGATACAGCTCTTCGGGATGAACCGTGTAAGCGAGCTCTGCACCGTACCTCTCAAGCGTTTTGTACCAAAGCTCAGGATATTTCGAAGAATCTAAACCTTTTAAATACGCGTCCAGAGCTAGCCCGTTCTCTTCCTGCTCATTCCTACATTCAACAAATCCGTCGAGCAGAGCGGTGTAAGCGTACTCAAGTACTGTATCAAAATAAATCATGTCTGAGATGCGTGTGTCTAATATAGGTTTCAGCTTACGGAATCCAACGATCTCAAACATTCTGTCGAGGATGAAACGGTTCCGTGTAGGAACAAGAACGCCATTATCAGCCGTGTTCTTCCACATCAATCGTATATCAACGCATGGTTGATTGTTATTTACACTCAATGTACAAACAACGGTATATGAGGAGGCTGGTATTTTATAGCGGTCCTCAGCCCACCTCTCAACTACCACGAAGATTTTATGCATCTCCTCAAGATTTAAATAAATAACGTTGCGCTTGCTCGCAGGTCTACTGTTCGTTTCAAGCACACAGTTAATGGTGCCGGTTTCCCGCCTGAACACATGCAACGACTTCGTCACGGAGACGTCGTACGAGGCGTTGAGAATGCTTCTCAAAGGGAGTTCCATCTATTCATCGAGATGACTATGGCACATCCACTCGGTGCAAGCTCTGAGGAGACTATGAGCCGCGTGAGGCATGCAGGCAGGCAGGAACGGTTCGACGGGAGGTTGACTCACCCTGATGATACGTGAATGGGTTTGTGCGGAGCTGACCGAATTGCTGTACCCCATTATACTGGGTAGGCGTTTTGAGAAATTTTCCGGTACAAGAACTAATTTCGGTTTTAACGTTTAATCATTACCACTCCCCCGAATACGCACCAGACAGTTTACCTCAGGGTAAATTTCATGAACTAGGCACATTTTATAATGTTTTATCTCTCCTAAAAATCTTCACACTGCGGGGCGCTGTTAGAGAGAAACATATGTTCATATTTAGGCTTTTTATTTAACAGACGATACTCATTTCTAAAATCTGTTAAAAACTCGCATAACCCTTTAGCCACAACCTCACTACAAACCTCATCATGATATATATTAATGTAGTGGTAAAAATACTTAAGATTGTCCATGATAACGAGATTCACATTTTCAGTCGTAGGGTATGAGTAATCGACATGGTGTAGCTTGATATAATGCCGTTTATCACACCACTCATCCACAAGGCTCACTATCCATATCTGCTGCTTCTCTTCTGTACGCGTTGTTTCTTTTACTTCACGGTATATGTGAGACTTTATAAAGCTTAGTTCTACAACATACTTCAGTACATCGTCTGTACTGCGAAATCCTACAACCTCCTCGCCAGAATATCCGTGGATATTTGAATAGCCTGACCTTTCGCACGATTCAATGCTTCCTTAAAAGAGTCAAAGGAGGCTGGGATAGGGAGTTTTTCAGTATTCACTACATCTACGCCCTTTACTGAATACCACTTCATAAATGTTGAACACGCGATATTAAAGGTGGCCATTTTCTTCTACGCGGGAGAGAATACACGTCTGAGCTCAAGGGTATACAGAGGTCAACTGAGAACGCGGGGACAGAGGTCTGCTCAGGCTACGGGGCAAATCACGTCTCCAGTCTTACAGTGGGCGGGGCATAACTTCACTGTACACACGCGCACATGCAAAGTGAAACACAAGTCGATGCACGATTTATTTAATAAACGAAATAACCAGCATGTATATATTTAGAAACACTTGCAGTAAATAAGTTAATAGGCACATAAAAGAATGTTCACAATACATATTAAGTTACAAATACGTGTGACGAATAAGTTAGCATTAGACCCATCAAAGATTATGGTAACCAAAGGGTACGGTGTCATAGGTACCAGGTAACTGGTAACGTTTCCTATAGGTGTTACGGCACACTTTCGTATCCCTAAGTTCCTTCACACCCCGAGTTTCTGCGCCCGAAAATTGTGGGTGCCTACAATTAGTTGTGGAGGCCGTTCGTCCTCATCATCGTCCAAGCACACTAGATCCCTCAGCGAATCAAAGTTAACGACCTGTCGATTCGCTTGGTTAAGCGTGATACCCTTTGCCTTCACGATATATTTCGTTTCATTCACTATCCTTACCCGTACCCCATAAGTTTTAGGTCCTGTTGAGACAAAAGAGTCGGCGTATGCGTTGTCCCCACACTCATCCTTGATCTCATCAGTGAGCTCGCCGAGGAATTCACCAATAGCAGGCATGTATTCACCCTCCATCGCTGTGAATATCACGCTATCTGTATCGGCATATAAGACTCTGCCTAAGAGAATGCAATAGACCCCAAAGTTTGATGCGGGCGTAGGCTGTTGTGAAGCTGGTTACAGGAATGCTTGTAACCGTTGAGGTATCTGTGGCCAATTCAGTGTTGTTGTACTTTATTATGTAAGTATTACCTACATTCACGATTTCCATGACTTCTTTATCGGGTGCGTTGGCATAATCCCAGACTTCGCTATAACTTTGTGCCAAATGAACGTTTCCCTTGCCAGTATTCTGTGCAAAATTTCCCCATAGACTGTTTAGACACAACTTTGCACTAAAGCGCTTGCCAGGATTCTTTACAATTTGGGCGCGATCAAGTTGTATACCTTCATGGTCGCGGTAACGTTGAATATAGGCAGACTTTTCATCTTCGGTGTCAACTCCTCGCGGATACCCTGATGCCTCAACCTTTTCCTTCAAAAATGCGTTTATATACGGTGTGAAAAGGTTGGGTAGCTTCTGAAACCTCCAGTCCAAACCTCATGTATCTTCAGTATTCTATACCCATGGCGTACGGCTAGGGACAGCTCAGGACTTGTATATACGCCTCTGATCTTACGCTGGTGGGGTGTTTGGTTACAATTACCGTTATTCTCTTCCGCACACTTCACGCACAGGGGAAACATGAGCTTATGGTCAATGACGACGGGTAAGATCGGCATCCACAATTCGCGAGGGGCGAGCACGTCTACGAAAGAGAGCCCAAAGTAGCGATCATTCAAATTTCTTGAAAATTCACTGATGGAGGGCAGGTTAGGCCCCACTATTTTTTCAGGAGCGCCCACAGGGTACGGGTTGTTCTTCATCACGTATGGGTATAAAGAACAGAAGTCGTAGTAGTGAAGTTTCACGCCCTCCGTAGGTGGAAAGTATAGCTTGAAGGGATTTGTGCGTCCACCGAACAAGCTATCACCGCATTTGAGAGGATCCAGTACCATTGAACGTTTGATGGCTCTTATCTCCTCACGATACTGCTCATCGGTTTCCATCCGTGCATCATATTCATGCTCCCACAAGATTCTGTGTGTGAACCGGGCACCTATAAGTTGATCACGGGTATCTCCGGTGATTCCACACTCAGGACGGGGGCATCCATGCCACCAGCAACCGTTAAAAGAGTACACAGTCTTCTCACGAGTGGCACGGTTTTCACTTAGTCCATCAACCCAAAAAACACGACCATTAATCTTAATGGGTACTTCACCCGTGTTGCGGGCGTGCTTTATGTATACACCTGTCTGCTGCTGTAGGTGTGTGAGCCAGTAAATAGCCTTGTGGCCGTAACTGCGGGGGGTTGTTTCTGTGAATAATGGTTAAGGTGGCTTTAGGCATGAAGTTATTCTTGAACACCGTAAAGCATAGTGAAGCGATGGTGGTTGCGACTTGCAGCGGATCGCATTTGAAACGGACTATGTACATTCTTCTAAAGGCTTGGAAACATACTCTAAGCACGCGCACATCATTCACGCAATAACGTTCACACTCAGCAGCTATATTATAAGGATTACATTCATTAAAACTACCGTAGTATCGATCAAAGTCTTCGCGCTCATCTACACTCATACAATCATAGTTAAAATAATGTTTGGGTGGAGGTAGACCTACATAGTTTAAAGTCTCGCTAGTGAGGAAAGTGTAAGGGAAGTACCCTTTTGATACTTCAGCTGCTACCCCCATCACCTTGGGTAGCTTTGCTAATTTACAAGGCGTGAATAATAAAGTATCTTTAAATTGCACAGTACCTCTTATTTGCATCTGTATAAGTTTGTTTCCTCTTTTCAAGGGATCACCCGTGAATATCTCGGATGATTCGTGCTCGAGCAGCTCCTTATAAAGGAACTGTGTGTCAAATTTTGCCCCGTTATGGGCAAGAATATACACAGTCATTTTTTTGAACTTGTCGGCTAACTTGACAATATAGGACACAAATAGTTTCACAGGGGAATCTCCTGCAGACACCTTAAAAACGTTTGTCCGTTTACCACATTTGGGGCACTCGTCACACTCGATCTCCATACACTCGTTGCAGATAGTCTGGCTCACAAGTAAATGTGGAACTACCTCTTTGGTTTCGGCGTTCGTATATGTTTCTATATCGTAGTATACAGTTATACAAGGTTTGTTTTTAGGCTTTGCGTCTTTCATATAACATACATGTTTTACGCCATCCGCCTTATATTTCTCATGGCATGTAGAACAGTGAATTTCGTCACATTTGCTTAAATTTCCAATTATCCTTCATGTGAAACATGCCACATTCACAGATTCTCATTTTCCTGCACGTGCCATTGATTTATGGAGTTCAAAACAGTTATTGTTGAAAAATGTGCGTCTACACACATTACAATCCCTCTTCTCAGCTTCAACTACACGGCTTTCACATTTGGGGCTTTTACACTGCTCACATACCATGTGGCATCTTTACAATGTTTCACTATATCATCTGCAAACTCGAGACACCCCTTACACAAATCATGATGTCGCCCATATTTTCGACTTTTATCATAACTCGCGTAAAGGCACCTTATATTACGGATGGGGAGATACGTTGTACCTGACAGTCCTAAAATAAGTAGGGGTCTTGTACGATCTCTCACACTGCTTTTAAAAACATACACAGTCCTACGACTATCATCCATGCCAAATACCACTATACGGGCATTCATTTCCTGTTCAACCCTTCTCAGCTCTTCAGGACCCATATTACAGTCAAATTCAAGTTCACAGTCTACAGCTAGTTTACGGGCACGCTCCACGATCGTGGGCAGCCAAATTTTTTGGGTCGGTGTATTTAGCACAGTAAACATACGTGCTAGGACTAATGCTATAAAGCCGCAACCACGATCGACGTTTATATGCCGTCTATAAATAGTCTGAGAATTGAAGTTAAGAGTGTAAGGTGTGGCACTATGACCCGCAACACGGAATACACGGTCAATATTTACCGTGAAGTTGTCCATATTGAATGCTATACTACTTTGGGCGGCTTGCATTATACGCGCTAATATATTCTACATCTCAGCAGCCAAACGTCTAAATGGCACTACCACCCAAAAATCATCTACATCGTTATCATCTGAGCCGAAACCGAAGGACAGACTCGTCCTGACTTCACGCTCGTCGCGGTTCTGAAGGGCAAACTCTACAATGCGCTCTACAACGCGACGTAGCCCGCGCTCAATTCCATTGCTATACAGGGATCTAGGGTCAACCCTGACTATATACCGATTTCTAGTCAAGGCTGGGGTCGGGGTTGCGGAGCGCACCAACTCAAATGTTATATCATCCTCAACAGAGCGAGTCACCGCTGAGGAGGATGGACGAGTGCCTATATTGGACGATGTGGGGATTGCGCCGTAAGACGTTGAGGGCTGGGGGTCTATTACAGCAGACTCTACAGAACGGGTGGGGGCTGTGGAGGAAGTACAAGGGGTCGAGGAAGCTGATGTAGGGTTGGTAGCGTAAGACGTTGAGGGTTGGGGTTGTACCGCGGATTGTCCATCAACCGGCGCGTATTTCGCGCGCTTTATACCTGACGTGGAGGACTCTTCAGCGTGTCGCCGCTTTGAGCGTGCCGCCGTTGAGGGTATGGGCCCTGTAGATGCACGGCCAATGGATTCACCCGTGATGTCGATGATGGTGGGGTGTACATCGTCGTCATTCACGGTTCTGTGGAAGAAGAAAACAAAATATAAGGAGCAGAACTCGTTATTTGTGATATTCTGTAAATGAGTCACTTAGGGGTGTGACGTGTTAGAAATGGATGCTGTAGAAAAATTCAGATTCACGAGCCCATCCACATGTATTATATCTGGACCTACAGGATGTGGTAAAACGGTGTTTATGCTTAAAATTATTAAAGAAAAGGGTGAAATGTTCTCAAAATTTGTGCATAAAGTTATATGGTGCTATTCGACATACCAATCAGTGTTCAACGAGTACCAGGACGATGTTTTGTTCCATAAGGGGGTCTATGACGTTAATTCGCTAAAGGGAAATGAACATACAGTCATCGTAATTGACGACCTCATGTTGGAGATGGATAAAACGTTTGCCGAGACATTTACAGTATTCTCCCACCACCTTAACATAAGCGTGTTCTTCATCAATCAGAATCTATTTTTCAAAAATAGATACATGCGCGATGTATCGTTAAATACGCAATATCTAGTCTTATTCGCGCAACGTAGAGATGTGTCACAAATTGGAGTATTAGCCAGTCAAATGTTCCCGAGTCAGCGTAAGGAGTTTTTGGAGGTTTATAAAGAGGTCACAAAGCAGCATTATGGATATTTGCTATGCGACCTTCACCCACGAAACACGTTTAGGGTGCTTCTAAGAACGAATATATTTCCGAACGAACCTGAAACCGTGTACATTCCAGAATGACGAATAGGATAAAGAAATACCATGAATTAATAAAAATCTATCAACGACTGCCTCGGGCGTTGCAGCAGTGCTTGTTAAAAATATCGACTCTGACTTTTTAAAATGCATCTGTGAAATCTGCCTCAATGTTATAAAATGTAATGTTCCAATGAAATCCTGTCAGAAGGCTCGCTTACGTCGTTACAAGAACATAATACGCTCGCCATAAAAGTCAGACTGTGGGTAAGAAAAAGCGTATTATTGTACAAAGAGGGGTCGTTCCTCCCCATCTTATTTTCAATTTTGGGTCCTTTACTGACTAGCTTAATATAATGAAGAAGGTGGTTGTGATCCCGCACGAGGTGTATGCTTCATTACAAAGGACCCCAGACGCTGCTCTAGAGCCCCGTAAAAGTAGGCTTAAAAGAATGGAGAGTGAGCTACTACTCCTATTAAACAGTGAAAAGGCGCCTGATGAGAAAAGGGTTTTGTATCAAGAGGCTTTGCAGAAATTTCTTCACGAGTACGAAGATTATAAACAGCCTACAGAGCTCCCCGTGAGGCACAGCTCGAGTAGCGCTGAGCATAGTGGTACAGGGCCTGAGCAACCAAAGAGTAGCGGAACACAGCACATCGAACATGTGCTAAAAAACAGCCTCCCCCATACATTGAGGAATAAAGGTTAAGTCTTTATAACCTATTGAGTGAGGACCCTATCATACAGTGGGCGACACAGGCGAGGTCATTGTTGATGGAACAAGGGTACAGGGTCCAATATCGTTGATATTGTTCGATCTGGTGAGAAAGTGGGACAGGCCATCACCAACAGGATGGAGACATATTAAGGCAAGACTACAGCAAATAAATGTCCCCAAAACATTGATAGGTAATCTGAATAGGTTAAAAGACTTGGAGCATGCATCGCACGTGTCACAACTGAGTACACCTTCACCCACAACAGCTGCAGTGTCTCTGAAGAGAAGAAAGAAGAGAGTAGAAGGCCAACCTTATCCACGTGCCTCTAAAATACGCAAATGGCTAACGTATTAAGTAAGCACTATTATGACATTTCTAGCCCAGCATCCTATGGTGGCGTTAATAGACTGTACAGAGGTACTTATGGCGTAAGGAAAAAGGATGTTGAGAGATTTTTGCGTGCCCAGGATGCTTACACACTTCATAAACCGGTGAGAAAAAGGTTTAAAACAGCCAAGACAACAGCCGCATCGATTGATTCTATTTGGCAGGCAGATTTAACAGACATGCAAAGATATTCGGTGTACAACGATGGTTACCGCTACATCCTATTCATAATAGATGTATTCTCTAGATACCTTGTTAGTTCCCCTGAAAAATAAATCGCCTGAAACAGTCGCTAAAGCAACCAAAACACTGATGTTGAAAGAAAACAGGATTCCAGGCTATTTTTGTACGGACATGGGGAAAGAATTTATAGGGCGTGCTTTTCAGAACATGTCAGAGTTTAATATCAGCTATTACACTTCCAACTCTATACATAAAGCATCTTTAGCTGAAAGAGTTCAGCGTACCATAAAGGAACGCATGCACCGTTATTTTACACATAAAAGCACGCTCAGATATATAAACGTTCTCGATTCATTGGCTTCATCCTACAACCGCTCACACCACCGTACGATCGGTACAACGCCTAACGATGTTTTAGAAAGAGGCAGGCGACCGAGAAGTGATGGACACCACACCCCCCACCACAATCTGTGCGTTTCAAAATCAATGATTATGTAAGGTTGTCACGTTCGGGAAATAAATTCGCGAAGGGTTTTGAGCAAGGATGGACACGCGAGATTTTTAAAGTTAGAGCTATGAGGCCTAAAGGCGAGATAATGATGTATTACGTTGAAGATTTTAATGGGGAAGAAATCTCGGGTTTTTTTTACCGCGAGGAACTTCAGAAAGTGGCATTTAATTTAGGAAAAAACGTGTTTAAAATTGAGAAAATTTTAGGGAGCAAAGGCGCAGGGAAAATTTTACCTGGTGAAGTGGTTAGGTTATCCAGAAAGCTTCAATACCTATATAAAAGCCGATGCAGTCATGAAGCTTAATTAGTATGCAGCATGGCCCCAACCATTTCTACGTCACACTCCCGTCCTCCTCATCCCTGTCTATGCACCCTAACAACACATTAGCCAACTTTGTAACAGAACTCCATGGGCCCATTGATTTGGGTCGTGATTCGTATGAGGTGGGGTATGTGAAATTCAGCTGGACACCGTCTTTTTAAATATTGATTATAAAGACGCCGTTTTTACAATTCTTAGAAACTGTGACGAGTGCGCCAAAGCCGGGGGTAACTCGGGACGAAACTATACGCATCGCCCGGACTAAGGTCGCACAGTTTTTCAGTACAACTGTGACACTAGGCCGGGTCGCTATGGTTCGGTTGAGGATGTTGTGAGAGACTTAAACATATGTTTAAAAAACTCGCACCTTACGAATGATTTAATATACGAAATCGTAAACAGAGGAGGCGCTGCACATACTCTAATGCTAAAATCAAAGGCTAATAGAAATCTTAAAGACGGAAGAGTGTTCAAAATTATAACCGAGGGGCGTTATCGAGCAGCCTTCCAAAGAGACACCTATCACGTGGTACCGGATGACTTGTCCCGCTTAATGTACAGCTGAAGATGGAGAAAATGGCTGAAGGCCCTGAGCCGCCAGAAATGTGCTATATTTATAGCAATATAGTAGAACACCAATTTGTTGGGGACACCCAGGCCCTCTGGTACGCATTGCACACATCCCAACCATAGAGGCAGGGGTTGAGTATTACATATGACAGGCCCCATTATGTGATGTCGCAACTAATCTAATAACTAATATCTCAATATATATAAGAACGGTGGAGGGTAAAAATTTCCCATTCGGTGACGGGAGCTTGACAGTGAAGCTGCACTTTCGCCGCACTGAGTTATAATGGTCAGAAAACCATTCACGGTGTACCGGGGTGTGAGATATCAGCGCGGCAGCGGCCTTGGGGCCATTTTTTCATCCATACTGCGCACAGCTGTACCACTATTGAAGAGGGGGGCCAGGTACCTTGGTAGGAAGGCCTTACAAACAGGATTTAACGCGGCAGAAGAAATGCTCGCGGTACTAAACCTAAAGAAGCTCTAAAAAAACATTTAAGGCGTACGCGGGATGAAATCATCAAAGATGCGAAGAGGAAAATGCGTGGCGGAGGAAAGAAGAAGAAGAAGGGGTTGCCAACACATGATGTAAAGAAGAGGGCTGCTAGGAAGAAGAAGGGAGTGCCATCACGTGGTGTAAAGAAGAAGAGAGCTGTTATGAAGAAGGAATCACGTGGTGTTAAACGTAAAAGGGTGCCAAAAAGGAAGTGTTCTAAGCGTATGAAACCTATGGTTGATCATTTTTTTAACTGATATAAACTGAGGAAGCTAGTCTCACGAATCATAGATTGTTTAACAGTCGTCGCGGGAGGTGGCACTGTTTCTAACTCACCATGGCACGTTTCATTCATCCTTGCAGTTCACAGTGCTGTAAATCGGAGCTGTCCCTCTTTGATATGCCTCCAACTCAAGTATCTATTGAGCACAGTGACTTTATTACAATTAACCCTTTAAACACGATTAGTTCACCCAGTGCCCCTATAGAATTCGTGATACCCAGCTCAGGCCAATACTTTTTTGATCCGGGCTGTATGGACATGTATACTAAACTACGCATAGCTCATTCTGACGGAACGGACTGCGATGATAATTATGCTGCATACCCCGAAACAAACTTTCTGCACACCATATTCAGCCAGTGTGACGTATATTTAAATCAGACTAACATCTCGCAGGCACGGGGTATTACCACCTACGATCGTATCTGGAAAATGTCCTCAACTTTTCAAAAGAAGCGAAGGATACCTTTTTATCTGCCGAGGGGTATTACCACACTAAAGATGAAGATGGAATAAAGGATAAATTTAAAAATTCTAAAAAAAAGATATATGAATGTTTTGGACGCTTGCACACGGACTTTACATTCCAGGAGAAGTTACTTATGAACGGTGTTGATATGAAATTGAAACTTACCCGCACGAGCCCTGAGATCTGTATAAATCTGGGCGCTGACCAAGAAGAAGCGCGAAACCTGTTGTGATCCATATCATGGAGGCATATTTGCGTATACGCCGAGTGAAGCTAAGTTCCGCGAAACATATAGAAATTGAGAAAGAACTGTTACACACCACAGTGAAATACCCAATTAACAGGGTACAGATCAAACTGTACACGATCCCCACAGGATTGGCATCGAAACAGATAGAAAACATCGCTCTTGGAGTACTGCCTAAAAGGATTTTAATTGGGATGCAAGACCACGCTTCGACGAATGGGGATTATAAAAAGAGTGCCTTGAAGTTTGAAAATTTTGGACTTAAAAATATCACTTTATATATCAATGGCGTCGCATTGGGTGGGACAATGAATATGGACTACTCGTCAGATGCTGTGTTCCCGCTCTGCGCGAGAGCATACAGCGGTTTAGCCCATAACACAGGGGTGTGTGACGAACTCGGAATCGGCCTAACACAGAAAGAATTTGTGGAACAGTTTAACATTTATTCATTTGACCTTACGCCTGACTTAACCGCGGGGGTAAACACCCATTTAAACGCCCAGCAGACCGGTACGGTGGCAGTACGTTTGGATTTCGCCAAGCCTACAGACGCGCCTATTAGTGTACTAATGTATCTAGAAACACAGGCCCTAATAGAGATGGATCGTTTCCGGAATATAAGCACAGATTTTTAAAATGGACGCAAATACCCTCAAGAGAGTGGTGAAAAGTGACTGTTTCGCGCGTTCCAAATTTATCGGGGTTTTTGCAAAGAATGAAATATTGATGCCACCTAGCACGAGAAGCTGGCACGGTGCAATCGTTAACACCGACATTGTGGGTGGCGAGGGAATTCACTGGTTTGCTCTTTATTTTAAAACTAATGAAAGACTATACTACTTCGATTCACTCGGGCTCCCCCATGGAACGACTCGACAATCGTAAATTTTATCGCGCAATTACGTGTGCCTGAGGTAATTTGGGCCCCATATCAACTTCAAAGCCTTTACAGTGAAACATGTGGGCTATATTGTATCTTGTTTCTCTTGCATATGTCTCGCGGGAAGGGATTTATGAATTTTTTAAATTTATTCGATTTGTGTGACACAAATATGAACGATAAATATGTATGTAGACAGATAAAAAAAAATTCCCACATGTTGCAACCCCCTGTAAGCCCTATATTGTGTAAATCTGTATATACATTTGTAACAATAAAGAATTGGGCGCTGCCCCTTTTTGTACATGTTTAATAAATGAAAATAATGTTGTGTTTTGTTATATCCTAAAAATACTTACATAATCTCTGCGGTGATAGCGCAATCGGATGAGTTGTTGTGCGACAACACCATGACATCTGATTCGCAGCGTGGTGTGGATACCACTTCGTCCGCCACCCTTTCTCCAAAAGTTTTATAATCTCTTCTAACTCCGTTTCGTCCTGTAAAATAAAGATAAAATTATTTTTAAAAACGAATGCACTTCTTAAACTGGATTCGTTGCAAAGAACTAAATTACTGGAAAGGTTACGAGAACTAGACCTATATTCACTGGAAAGGAGAAGAGAGAGATACACCATTATTTACACTTGGAAAATAATGGAGAAACTAGTCCCTAATCTTACTCTGAATCCCATAACTCCCCAAAAACGATGGAAAGTAGAAACGGTAGACTGTGTCGTATTCCAAATTGAAGGCGAGACAGGGAACATCCTTAACCTGAAAGAAAATAGTTTTTGTAGTGAGAGGACCAAAACTGTTTAATCAGTTGCCCAAAGACCTAAGAAACACGAAGGGAGTTGCAGTGGAAATCTTCAAAAGAAGACTAGACGCCTGGCTCAGAACAATCCCCGATGAGCCGGGCGTACCTGGCTATGTGAGGTGGAGAGCGCAAGAATCCAACTCACTACTTCACCAGGCCAACTCGAGAGGAGGGGCGACAAGCTTGACCTTCGCGAAATGAGAAATCATCGCGCGGAACCTTTGTAAGGTTGTAAGGTAAGGTATATATATATATACTGAAATAGTGATGAAAAGTAGTGAAAAAAGTAGATTGCAGCGATATTTAGAATCCATCAAATTATTTTTATTATATACCTATAATAAAGGTTATTCAATTATTCAACTGAAAATGCTTTGCAATTATGGCTTCTTTATAAGATAACGCTCACATTAGTTCGTCTGCAAATTCGAGAGCGCTGAGTGGGTTGCTCGCCGATGCACTCGCTCTCCTTTCGCCGAAAGTGTTTATAACACGGTCTAGCTCCGTGGCGGTCCTGTAATTAAAATAATTGTCGTGAAGCTGGATGCGAACAACACGTTTCGGGAAAAATAGTATTAATCAAAACTAATAAATAAACGAGATTTGTTTGCGTTGAGAGAACCTACCACGCTTGAATTGAGTTGAACAACCTTTATTAATAATAAAATAAATACAGTAGTCTTTTTACAATTTACAATTTTACAGTGACATGAATAATTTTGAAGCTCGACTATTTATTTTATTTAACTTGGTCCTCAAGCTTTAGGCTTTACTGGGCTCTTATTAAAAATAAGCCGCTAGTTGCTATAAATTAGTAATAATAAACAAATAAATGCGGTCCTGTAATTAAAATAATTGTCGTGAAGCTGGATGCGAACAACACGTTTCGGGAAAAATAGTATTAATCAAAACTAATAGATAAACGAGATTTGTTTGCGTTGAGAGAGCCTGTCCACGGTTAGGTTAAATTGAAATTATTTCGCAGTAATTTGATGAGAAACACACAATGAACACAGATTTAAAATTAAAAACTGTCGAGTATATATATATATATATATATATATATATATATATCAGTGGCGACTCCTGCACTCGGGCTTCTCGGGCTGAGCCCGAGAGGCAAGGGGCAAGGAGAAGCATGAGAGATAAAATTGTGTATAGATTTAAATTTAAAAAAAAAGTTTTAAATACAAATTGTAAAAATGGTTTTTGGCTGGTAGTATGTTACTATTTTTCTGTCTAGCCTTCGTCACGCAAGCAAATTTTGACCGCATTTAGATACCCTTACTACCTATAAAAAAAACTATATTGACACATTAAGTTTTCGTGTAATCTTTCAAGATCCTTTACTCGGGCGCAAGACATTACGCCCGAGAAAGTATAAGTAATATCGTATATTTAAAGTTCTTTTAATGAATAATTATTTGCTTGCATACGGTCACATAATAGTCCTTCTTCTAATTTTCATTAAATAAAATACGTTTTTCCTCCTATTAATTTTTTTATAAAGGAAAAAACATTTCAACTCGGGCTTATATCCTTCGGCCTTGTAGAGGCACAATTTTTAATTCTGGCGATACATGGTAACTTTTTAAGTTTCGATAAGCGTGCCTTCAACTGCCTTCTCCCCCAAGAAAAAGAGCTAGAGGCAAACAAATGAACTTTAAAGCAATATATTTCGAAATAATTGACATTATGCTAATGTCAATGAGGGAACGATTTGATTGCATTCAGGAGTTTGCGTTCTTTGAGTTAATTGATGTGACCAAATTTCCAGAATTTGCTGAAAATTTTCCAATGCATCATCTTAATGCTTTACAAACTAAATATCCAAATGTAATTGACTCCAAATCCTTAGTTAACGAATTGAAATATCTTTATCGTGACAGTGACTTTATAAAATGCAAATCTGCAAATTAAATTTTAGAAGTCTTTCACGAACTAGGATTATCGTCTGCGATGTCGGAACCCACAAAGCTGATTCAGCTCCCCCTTACCATACCTGTAACTTCTGTTTCAAATGAAAGAAGTTTCTCTGTTCTTGATCGAATTAGATCATATTTAAGAAACACAATGGCTCAAGAACGGCTCTCGTCTCTGGCTAGGATTTCAATTGAAAAAGAAATGCTTATTGATTTAGAAAGCAAAAAGGAATTACATGACCGAATATTAAAGGAATTTGCTTTAAAACCAAGACGCTTGGACTTTATGTTCAAGTAAATAAAATTCAAATAATTTTTTTTACCGAGGTATGTATTTATTTATTTTATTGATAATCTTAAGTTATTCTCATGCATTTAAATGTCGGCTCATACATATGTAGACTTGAAAATTTAAAAAGAGCCCGAGTAGTCTTGAAGAGCTGGAGTCGCCACTGATATATATATATACTGAATATATGGGACACAAACATTAATTAAACACGACTTCCAAAAGACTTATTACAACGTTCAAATTACTTACATTTCACAGGATTCTTGAATGAGGGTTTGGTCCACTGCTCCCTTAATTTCATCAAAGTTCTGTGACGAGAAAAGTCTGTTCTGGTCTATTGCACTGAATAATAGGCGTGTGGCTTGGTTGTAATAATCATTATCACCAATAAGGTCAGGTGAATCGTAAAGCTCAGCCATGATTCGCATGATACAATAAGTAACGTGAAACTGGCTCTAAGCGACGAGGTGCCCCATTTATAATGGGTACGCCCCCTGCCTACAAGCGGAGAGCCTTGTTTCCTATTGGGTCACTGGTGGACTAGGGGTATTGTTTTAGGACTTGTGGCGGTCATTTTCGGCCAATCGAGAGCATATCACCTTTTCAAAGACAATCATTGGTTGTCCCACGAAAGGTAGGGCGTGGTTTAGGCATATGCATGTTGAAAAACAAGCTCTTTCAAGTACTCCTGGACGGTGATTGGCACACCGCCGTCAAAACCTGGGTGGAGCTTCATACCATTTGTAGGAAATACTCGATCAAACGGGTATACCGGAATCTCGATTTTTTTTTTTATTATTTCCACAATGATCTCACCTGTATCGGTCCACTGTATGTTGGGATCCTCAACAATGAACTCTTTTCGGTGAGATGGTGTGAAAGCGTGATCAATCATTCCCTGACGAGATGTATTTCTGATTCCATGTTAAACTGTAGGTCTAGTGTGGTGTGAAAACCTTAATCTTTGTCAAAATGAGCAATTCGGTGGGTTGATGTGAAAGAGATGGCAATCATTCCCTGCCGGTGTGGTATGAAAACCTTAATCTTTGTCAAAATGAGTAATTCGGTGGGTTGATGTGAAAGAGATGGCAATCATTCCTTGCCGAGATGTATTTCTAATTCCATGTTAAACTGTAGGTCTAGTGTGGTGTGAAAACCTTAATCTTTGTCAAAATGAGTAATTCGGTGGGTTGATGTGAAAGAGATGGCAATCATTCCCTGCCGAGGTGTATTTCTAATTCCATGTTAAACTGTAGGTCTAGTGTGACAACCTTAATCTTTGTCAAAATGAGTAATTCGGTGGGTTGATGTGAAAGAGATGGCAATCATTCCCTGACGAGATGTATTTCTGATTCCATGTTAAACTGTAGGTCTAGTGTGGTGTGAAAACCTTAATCTTTGTCAAAATGAGCAATTCGGTGGGTTGATGTGAAAGAGATGGCAATCATTCCCTGCCGGTGTGGTATGAAAACCTTAATCTTTGTCAAAATGAGTAATTCGGTGGGTTGATGTGAAAGAGATGGCAATCATTCCTTGCCGAGATGTATTTCTAATTCCATGTTAAACTGTAGGTCTAGTGTGGTGTGAAAACCTTAATCTTTGTCAAAATGATAATTCGGTGGGTTGATGTGAAAGAGATGGCAATCATTCCCTGCCGAGGTGTATTTCTAATTCCATGTTAAACTGTAGGTCTAGTGTGACAACCTTAATCTTTGTCAAAATGAGTAATTCGGTGGGTTGATGTGAAAGAGATGGCAATCATTCCCTGACGAGATGTATTTCTGATTCCATGTTAAACTGTAGGTCTAGTGTGGTGTGAAAACCTTAATCTTTGTCAAAATGAGTAATTCGGTGGGTTGATGTGAAATAGATGGCAATCATTCCCTGCCGAGGTGTATTTCTAATTCCATGTTAAACTGTAGCTCTAGTGTGGTGTGAAACGCAAACTGGGAGTTCAGCCTTCTACTGGCTGATGAATTAAATACATTGCGCTATCTGGCAACTCAGCCAACTGGCTGTTTGGGAGTCTATAAAAGGCGATGTATGGCAGAAGACTCTCATAAGAGCTCGGGCAGCCGCCCGAGCAAGGACGGGCAGCCGCCCAAGCAAGGACCTCTGGTCCTTTTTTATAATGGCCCTTTGGGTGGTGAGGAAACCCCTTCCCTCCCATAGAGGCCTCTTAGGTTAGGTATACCCCTTTGGGGGGGTTCAGCTTGGGGGAGAACTCCGCCTCCAAGTTGCATACCCCTCTTCCTCTCTTGCTATCTCTTCCTTTCTGCCCCTTTGGGGGGAATAGCTTGGGGGAGAACTCCGCCTCCAAGTTGTATGCCCCTTGCAACCCCATTTTGGGTTGGCAACAAAGATTGGCACTCTTCTTCCTCTCTCTCTCTCTCTCTCTTTCTGGCCCTTTGGGGGGAATAGCTTGGGGGAGAACTCCGCCTCCAAGTTGCATGCCCCTTATAACCCCATTTTGGGTTGGCAACAAAGGCCTGTACTCTCTCTCTTTTTTTTGCAACAAAGGGGTGTGTGGCACTCTTGCAACAAAAGGGGGTGGGTGGCACTCTTGCAACATTACGTAACATTTCTGCACTCTCCCCTTTTGCGGGCATACTACTTACGTCTAAAAAATTGGTACCCTTCTTTGATGTTCGTTTTTCCTGTTCACCCTTTGCGTTCCTTTGAGGATGGTGGTAACGGCATTTTTGTCCGTATTTGCACCTTCCACATCTTGCATAGGTGTTGCAGACCGTAAGATGGTGGAACTTGCACTTCTTATCAAATTGGGAATATCCACTTGTGTACTGTGTTGCATAATGTGGGATGTGCATAGATGCATTGCCCAATAGGGCATATCATACTTTTCCGAGTCCGAATTTCACTTTGGCTAATATGTATTTTTATGTAAAATTTACTGTAATTCTAAGAGGGGTTTCTTTTCTGCAACTTTTCCCAAAAATCGCGTTATCATGTTCAAAATTGCGGTTTTCTGTTCTATGTTGAAATACCGAATATTCAGTTGAACACAACCTCATATTTTTAACCCTTTGTCGTAATTTGTTGCCATTTAGACACATTAACTTTGCTTAACTCTTACACAGGTTTAATACATACATACATAAGAAAAAAAATCTACTCCATTTGAATCTTTGTAACCATTTGGACGCAGAAGGCGAAGTTCAACATTCTCTCAATAGATGGCTCTGAGCAATTACGCCAGTTATAATTATGACGTAGAAGTGTGTGGACGCCATTTTTTTCGGTAAGTGTTTTTTGTAATTTTCCTAAGTTTAATCACAATTATTATATTTGTTTTGACTATAATTTCATTCTAGAAGTATTAAGGAAGCTCCCTGTTTACTTTGTTTAAGTAATATTTTTAATAACTATGGAGAAAAGACTTTATTCAAAGTTCGTTTCGAAATGGACACAAAGTTTTCATAGGGTGAATTTCTGTCTATGATAACACGTGTGTCCAATTGGATATATGAAATGAATTTTTCATTACGATTGTTTTTATGTACTGTTATATATATATATATATATATATATATATATATATAGAGAGAGAGAGAGAGAGAGAGAGAGAGAGAGAGAGAGAGAGAGAGAGAGAGAGAGAGAGAGAGTACTACCACCTACTAATTACCTTATTAGACCTTTGTTGACTAACGGACACATAAATTATTTCATTTAGAAATGTTCTTACAAAAAAAAAGGATTGCTAAAAATGCTTATATATACCTCCTATGCATATTTCAAGTAAAAAAATGAACCTACGCTAAAATTAAATGGTACTGAATGACAAAGGGTTAAGCTTATGTTACACCATTATTACGAATTTTAAATTAAATTTGCAATGCCAAATTCAATTTTCTATTACCAAAATAAATATTCATTACCAAATTTAGGTTAATTTCGTAATTAAAAATGCCGGTTGGCAACCCTGATTATAACAAAAAATTATATTCCTTGTCTATATTTATGGCGAAAGAACACTAAACATCCTGATATGAATTTGTTACAGATTGGACAAGAGCGAGAATAAGCACCGACTAGACGTGATGGCCGAATCTGTCCCCAAAACCAGGAAAATGTCAGGTTCAAAGCTCTCTGATGTTGTGGGCCCGGGGAAGGAGTTCATTCCCAGCAAGGTGCCGACTTGGAGAGCCGTTCTTCAGAGAGGGATTCGTCTGCAGGATGAAAAGTTCCTCATTCATGACATCCAAAGGTCTAAATACCCTATCCGAGAGATGACTGACGAGCTGGCTTCACTCGTGATGACTCAGTGGAGGAAGTCGAATGTAAAGTTCTCCCCGCCTGTGACAATCACGGAAAAATCGCTCTCATATAAGATCTTGTTGAAATGGAAGGAGATGACAGCCGTTGTGAACGGGAGAGTTAAGTCTGCTACCCAGGAGAAGAGGATGGCTGATCTGGATAAACTCTGTGAAGTCTGCGTTTGCAAGCATCAGATCTTCTTGTGCGGCTCAGAGGGGAGTGGATGCTCAGGATGCTCCCTCAAGGCCCATGTGAACTGTAACTGTCCTTTGGAGGTGAAGATTCCTAAACTGGACCTTCAGTGGCTGTACTACCAGAGAGTGAAGATTTCAGAAGCTTCAGGAATCCAGATGTCTTCTGCAGACTTCGAAAACAGCAGGAGACAGATCAAAGCAGCGAAGAGGAAGGAGGCTGAAGAAGCTTCTACTGTGAAGAGGAAGAAGAAAGAGGAGGTTACTAATGAGGAGCTTCTCATGAAAGACTTTGAGGAGGACGAAGCGCCAAACTTGGAAGAAGCTGCAAAAGAAGCCTCTGGCAATGCTGAGACTACTGAAGCTCCTATGGACGTTCCCGCTGAAGTACCTGCCGAAACTCCAACTTCTGCTACACGAAACTACATGAAGATCCAAGGGACAGCTTCAGCAGCTTTGAGGTACAGGGTGGCAAATGTTCCGGCAGCTGCAGTTGCCACTGGCTTCCTGAACGACCTCATCAAGGCCGGTCATCTTTCCAAAGATAAGGCTTACTTGGCCATAGATGGCATGAAAGTCTGGAGGGCCAAGGAGGAAGTAATGGCCTCATCAGTTGAAGCTCTCACGCAGAGGTCAGAGGAGAAGATCTCTGGGATATTCTTTGATGGCAAGCAGGATAGGAACACAAAGGTGTTGAAATATGACGAAGTGACAGGGAGATTTCATCCTGGCAAAGTGATCGAGGAGCATTACACTATCACGTGGGAGCCTCAAGGAAAGTACCTCTTCCATTTCACTCCCGAGGAACCTAATGAAGGAGAAAAGCCTGCTCATAAGATCGCTCAGGGCCTGCATAAGTGGCTTCTGGATCACGGAGCTGACGAGAGCCTTGTAATGATTGGAGGAGACTCTACCAACACCAACACGGGGTGGTCTGGAGGCGCCATAGCCCTATTGGAGAAGATGCTGGGTCGCAAGTGCCACTCGATGATCTGTCAGCTCCATGTGAACGAGCTCCCCCTGAGGCACTTAATCATCAAGTTGGACGGCCCTGTAACTCCCCGGTCAGGCTTCAGTGGGCCTATTGGAAAACTTCTTGAGAAAGTGAATGAACTTGAGGTCAACTTCAACTTCAAACCAGTGGAAGGAACTGAAGATATCATAGAGCTGCCAGTAGAGATAGTCAAATCTCTCTCCACAGACCAGCACAACTGCTATCTTCTGATCAAAGCCATCAAGTCTGGAAGTCTCAGTCCACAGTTGGCTGGTCTCAAGTGCGGACCTCTGAACCAATCCAGACTCACTACTGCATAGGCCATCTTACTGTTGTGGATGAGGGAGCACGGACTGAAGTGGGAGGTGTTGAAGAGGCTCGAGGTCTTCGTGAAGTTCTGCCTTAACTTCTACTTCAAAATGTACTACGACATTAAAGTGAAGCACCACCTCAAATTTGGTCCTGCACACGTTTTTTCAAGCCTGAGGCTGCTGACGAACCAGACTACCGAGGTCAGGAACATCATCTCTGCTGCAGTGATAAGAGGAGCTTACCACGCACATCCTGAGAACATCCTGGCTTCATTCCTGTGCAGTGAGGATGAGCATCAGAGAGCTTTTGCTGTGAGCCAGATAGAGAAGATCAGAGAAGGAAGAGACTTTGGTGATACGACAGTGAGGCCCCATAAAAACCCCAAAGTCAATCTGCAAACCACTTCACCTGAGGATCTCATCAACTGGGAATCAGAGAATATTTACGAGCCTATTTTCACCTGCAAGATGACCTTCACTGAGCTCGAGGATCTCAGGAAAACTCCACTCAAAGTGGACGCTTTCTCTGTTCATACTCAGTCCTGCGAGAGAGCTGTACAGGAAGTCTCAACTGCTTCCGAAGCTGTGTACGGTCACGAGAGGAGAGATGGGTGGGTGAGAGCCAGGATAGACCATCGGGAAATGCTCCCAGTGTTCAGATCGAAGCAGGACATACTTAAGAGCTTTTCAGGTTCGAGTGGCTGATGAAGAGGCTGAAGCCATCGTTAATGCTCATAAGAGCTGAAAGTCCTCATAAGATCATAATATAAGATCTTATGAGGCCACACTTTTCAGGGATCCAGGAAGAACAGGCGTGTAAACCTACACGTGGAGGTGGCAAGTCTCCCGCTACTCGATCAGAGTAGAGCTGGTGAGCCGCGCCTATTCTTTGAAGAAAAACTTAAAATTCTTAAGTTTTACGTGAAATCTAAACATTTTTTCAGCAGCCAGAGGTGTTGAAACACGCAAGAAAGCAAGGATGATGAGGTCAGAAAAGAAGCTTTTAGACTAAATCATATGCAGAACAGCTACGCGCTTTGGTTTGGGTGCCCTGAGGCTGCGTTGGGCAGCCTCCAAATCAGAAAATCGCGATTTTGACCCTGAAAATGAGATTTTTCGAAAAAGTTGCAAATAATAAACCCATCTTAGAATTAATATTCTTGTTTTCTTATTATTTTCAAAGTTCTTAATTTTGGTATTACACCGGTCTGCATGAAAATCGATTTCTTTATTTTGAGTTGTGATTCTGAAGCATTTCGCTGCGCTGAATTAAAAAATGCTACGTTTTTTCTATCACCCACAGTTTTAAAGTTATTAGCAAAACAATTTTGGGGCGTTTTGTAATTTTTTACCTTTTTTATCTTTAATTAATTTCGTTTTTTCATATTTTTCAGATAGATAATTCTAACATTACGTCTTTAAAATTTTAATACTGGCTTCTATAGGATGTACCCATAGTCCAGACATATTTTGTTTTATTTGTGGTCGGTATGTTGTTGTAAAACAAAGGACAAATGTAACGACCTTCATTAAGAGAGCTTATCATGCTTATTTTGGAATTAAATTAGGAGATCAAGACAAAAGTTGGGCTCCACACAAGGTTTGTCTTACGTGTGTTGCGGCACTAAGGAATTGGAGCAAAGGTAAAAAGAAAAGTTTGCCATTTGGGATCCCTATGGTATGGCGCGAGCCTAGAAACCATACCGACGACTGCTACTTCTGTTCTTGCAATGTTAAAGGTTATAATGCAAAGAATAAAGAGAGCCTTCAATGCCCAAGTCTTCCATCTGCAATAAGGCCGGTACCCCATGGTCCAGAAGTTCCTATTCCCCGCCCACCCGAGAGTCTGGATCAATACAATTCAGATTCTGATTCAGCTCCAAATCCAGGCAATGATGATGTTCGTGAACAGCCAACAGCTGACCGAGATCCTAAACCATTAACCCAAGCTGAACTAAATGACTTAGTCAGGGATTTGAATCTGCCTAAGGACTCTGCAGAACTTTTGGGGTCTAGATTGCAGGAGAACAATTTATTGGCATCCGACACATACTTCGCTTGGTAAAGAAGGTAAATATATTTTGTTTCTTTCAGTTATTTTTTTATTCTTTCATAAACAAGCAATATGCTTGTCCAAGAGCAAGGAGCTATTTAATTCTGCTTTAATTAGGTTTTACTCTGTCACCTAAAGATTTCGTGCTACAAGGGGTGTTGTAATACCTCATCTGTCCCCAAATGTTAACCACCCATTGATGGGAGGGGAGAGAGTGTTTTGCTGGGAACGGGACTGGTTGTTATATATATATTTACCCTACATTATTATGTAAGCGTTACTGTAGTCTATAACAACAAAATTTATGGTTTAGCATGTGCAATCCAATGTTGGTCTCGATAAGATGGTTCACATTTGGGGATAAATGGGGGATTTATGACACACCCTGTAGTAAGAAAACCATACGTGATAGGGAAAAACCAACTATATTTTTGAGATCAGCGCACTCAAATTATATAGAATCACCAACTAGTTTATAAAAATCGATCGACAAGTTTTCAAATGTGTACTGGTGTTATCATTATTTTGCTGCCACACACACACACACACACACACACACACACACACATATATATATATATATATATATATATATATATATATGATGAAAAGAACCATTAGACGAAATCGCTTGACCACCATTGTGTGTACCCTTTTCCTTCGTGGTTCTTTTCGTCATAAATATTATTCACGTGTTACTTTCGTGAAGTAATTTTCATATATATATAGATATATATATATATATATATTATATATATATAATATATATATATATATTAATATATATATTAGGGCAGGGGTGGGGAAACCCTCGCCCGCGAGCGAAATTTCGCCCACGAGCTAATTTCAATTCGCCCGCTTAGGTATTTATTATTTACTAAAAATTATTTATTTACAGCCCAGCAAATAGCTTTTTAAAATACATCTCTCGTAAAAAAATCTATAATATATCTTATGATCCAAATATTGAAATAATTATGTACAACGTAGGTATTTGGCAACTTTTAGCTGACGCGCAGAGGCAGCGAATCAACTTGTTGCTATACCCCAGACCTCAGTTTTAATTATAGGTTTTGAGCTGGCACAGTGATTAACTAGTTGGCGGTTTAATTTAAATTTTTAATTAAAATACCCATATTATAATGGCAAGTTGTAGGAAAAAACGGAAAACTGGTGCTGGTGAAAGTGATGCATTTTGTGAAAAATGGACGGAATTATATTTTTTCGCTGAAATGAATGAGAAGTGCATTTGTCTTATTTGCAACGAATTTGTTGCCGTTTTTAAGAAGTACAATCTTGAGCGCCATTATTTAAGCAAGCATAAGAAATATGAAAATTTAAAAGGAGCAGAGCGTTTAGACAAGTTAACATCCTTAAAAGAAAATTTGGTTAAAAGGCAATCTCTTTTTAAAAAGCCTATTCAGGAAAAGGCATCTGTAACTCAAACCAGTTATGCGTTGTCTGAACAAATTGCAAAAAAACTAAAGCCGCATAATGAAGGTGAATTTGTAAAAGATTGCATCATTACTGCCGTTGGAATTTTATGCCCAGAAAAACTCAGTTTGTTTGAAAAAATTAGCTTATCGAGAAGGACCGTTTCTGACCGTATTAAAGAAATGGCTGAGGATATTCGAACTTCTTTAAAAACAGACGCAGCAGAATTTGTGTTTTATTCAATAGCTGTCGATGAGACTACTGATTTATCAAATACTGCACAGCTAGCTATATTTATACGTGAAATAACTGCAGACTTTAAGATACGAGAAGAATCACTTGCCTTAAAATCAATGCATGGGACAACCAGAGGAGAAGATCTATTTGAAATGGTCAACTCAGTATTAAATGATTTCAATCTACCTTATGAAAAGCTGAGCGGTGTCGCTACAGACGGTGCACCATCCATGGTAGGCTGTGAAAAAGGACTCGTAACTCGGATTAAGAAAGAATTTGAGAAACGTCAATTAAACCCAAATACTTTAATTGTGTGCCACTGTTTCATTCATCAGCAAAATTTATGTGCACATTCTCTTAAGATGGACAACATAATGAAAGTTGTGACAAAATCTGTTAATTTTATAAAAAGTAAAGGGTTGAACAACAGAGTGTTCAAAGAATTTTTGCATGACCTTGAAGCTGAATATGGTGACCTATTGTACCATTGTGAAGTTCGATGGCTAAGTAAAGCTCAAATGCTTCAGCGCTTTTATGAACTGAGAGATGAAGTGAGACTCTTTATGGACGTTAAAGGTGCCCCCATTAAAGAATTGGAGGACCAAAAGTTTCTAGGTGATTTGGCATTTTTAGTAGATATAACTAGTCATTTAAATAATCTAAATTTAAAATTGCAAGGGCCCAATCAGCTAATTACCTCTTTGCTCACCCATATCAGGAGCTTTGAATCGATGCTTCAATTATTTGTGACCCAACTGAAAAGGAACTGCTTTATACATTTTCCAAAGTTGAGAGAACAAAATCCAAAATCGACAGTTGAGTACGTTGACGAGTGTTTAAGTCTTTTGGATCAATTTCAAAATAGATTTGAAGATTTGAAAAATCATAGAATCGAGCTACGAATATGCGAAACCCCTTTTGACGTAATGCCTGATGAAGCTCCGGAATCCTGGCGATTGGAATTAATTGATTTACATTCTGATAATATGTTGAAATCAAAATATAACAGTGAGCCTATTTTGGAATTTTACAAATGTGTTAATGTTGAGAAATTTCCTTTTCTGAGAAACAATGCTTTGAAAATAGCTTCACAAGTTTCTACAACTTATCAATGCGAGCAGTTTTTCTCAAAATTAAATTTGGCAGAGTCGTTTACGTACACGACTTACAGACGAAAATCTTGCTAACCAACTCCAAGTTGCTGTCTCATCAATGCCAGTTAATATTTCCAAACTTTCACAGGAAAAGCAGTACCATTCTTCTCACTAAAAAATTGAAAGGTAAGATTCATCAAATTAAAAAAATATGCCCTTATGATTACTTTTTATTGCTTCAAAGTTATAAAAATAAACTATATATATATATCCCGGTATTTTTTAAATTAGTCTTTGCTTGAGAGTTACATATCTACGAAATTGCTATGTAAAGGTAACTATTTTGATGACATTGATGTGCGTTCACAAATAGATGTATTGTAAATTATATAAGGCTTATATAACTTATATAAGCTTAAAATTTGCCAGACGCCCGCGGAGGTGTTTATGTTATCGATTTTCGCCCTTGGTACTGAAAAGTTTCCCCACCCCTGTATTAGGGTGTCACTTAATTGTATGGTAAGAATTGAACCATCAAGAAGTTTCGGTCTGACCCTCTAGAAATGTGACATTGCATGTACAAACGCTGATTATGAAGTTTCATGAGAAAATATTAATATTTACAGGTCGCTGAAGGCCATTAAAATTTTGATAACGCGTCTTACTTTTCCTAAATTGAAATGCGCTTCCTTTCTATGCCTCACCTCACTATCATTTCAGTCGCCTTAATGGTAGGATGTGTTTGCATTAGTGTGTGTTATTTTAGTCTTAATAGTAGGATATGTGTGTATTAGTGTTTTTTATTGCATAATAACTATACCACTTATTTTTTATTTTCAAGTGTAAATTTATATAGCAAAATACATTTATCTAATGATGTAGACTCGAAAGAAATCGAAGGTTTACTTGATTGACAAGTGTGAGAATGATGTTAGAGGTGGTAAATTGCCATCAAATCTTCAGGCTCTGTCCTTTCTCCTTCATTTACATATAAAAAAGAAGACGAAGATAAGAGAGGCTTCGTCAATGACAATTGAAAAAATTGAGGAGTTTTGGAATCGTGCCCGAATTCCAACTCAACACAAACAGGACACAATTAGAAAACTGGAAAAACTCTTCTCACGATGGAAAGCATTGAAGAAAAATGCATCCCGCAAGACAGAAGTACAGGCTAAGAATGAGAGCATGTTCAAGGACTGTTTTCACGACCTCTTTGATATCGCTCATACAAATGCCCTCGACATAATCAAAATGGAGGAAGATAAACAGTTTCTCATTGCTCAGCGTGAAAAAGGCCGTCGTGGAACAATGTCTTCTGTTGATATTGTGCTGCATCAGAAGGAGGCAAAGAAGGAGAAACGTGTGTTGAGCGAACAAAGTCGAAAGCGAAAGGCAGAACAAAGCAAGGATTCATTGTTAGTTTCTGTTACACTAGAGAGCAGTAGTTCATCGACGTTTCAGGAAGAGGAATCACAACCTGAAGCTGTTCCTGGAACAAGTAGGCAGAAACCCCCTTTCAAGCGGGGAAGAAAAGAAGTCATCACGCCTGGTCTCACAGCAATTCTAGATCGCTGTAAAGTATCTGATCGTGCTGCTACTATGATTATTGCGGAGACTGCGAAAAGTCTCAGCCATGGTATCCCTGATCTTGCTGTGAATCGAGAGACCATCCGACGTGAACGAAAGAAGCAAAGGGAGGCACTCTTTATGACCATCATGAAAAACTTTAAGACGAATGTACCTCTTACTGTACACTGGGATGGTAAATTATTACCAGAAATTACTGGAAAGAAAAAAATTGATCGTCTTCCTGTCATAGTAACAGGTCAGGGAGTACATCAGCTTGTTGGCGTTCCAAAGCTCTTATCTGGAACTGGGAAAGCACAAGCTGTCATTGAAGCTCTCCGTAAGTGGGATATTGAAGAAAAGGTCCAAGCTATATCCTTCGATACAACTAGCTCCAATACTGGTCTAATAACTAGGACTTGCGTTATTTTACAGCAGATGCTGAAACGTGACATACTCCATCTGGCCTGCAGACATCACATCATCGAACTTTTGGCTGCTGCAGCTTTTAAAAAATGCATGGGCCTCACATTAGCTACAGATGTCCAACTTTTTAAGAGATTTCAAGGAAAGTGGGACGACATTGATCCAAAGCGGTATGAAGACTCCACCACTGATGAAATTGCCACTTCTTCTGTCGCTGATGTAAAGGAAGGTCTCATTAGCTTCTCTAAATCTGCAATGACTACAAAAATCCCCCGAGATGACTATAAGGAGCTACTTGAACTGACATGTCTTTTTCTTGGTGCTGTCTCTAATCGTGGTGTAGTTTTTCATGCTCCCGGAGCGATGCATCAGGCAGGATGGATGTCAAAGGCAATCAATTCCTTAAAAATTTGGATGCTCAGATCACAATTTAAGTTAACAAACCGTGAGGAAAGAGGACTTCGCGTCTTTTGCATTTTTATTGTATGCATCTATGTGAAAGCTTGGACTACGTGCCCTTGCGCCATTAGTGCTCCCCAAAATGACCTTCATCTCCTACAGTCACTAATAAAGTATTCAAACATCCATCCACGCATTGCCATGGTAACTTCACAGAAGATGGCAGCTCATTTATGGTATTTGTCTGCAGAGCTGGTGGGTCTTGCTTTTTTTCGATCACGATGTCCTCTCTGATATCAAAAGTCGCATGGTCATATCTATGACTAGTGTTGATGGACAAGAGAACCCCCCAAAGCGTGTGGTTGTTGACCTGGATACTGTGAAAGAAAAAAGCTTGGAAAACTTTGTAACAAAAAAAAAAAAATCATTGTTCACGAAGCTCAACCTCCCAGATGAATTCTTGGAGAAAACTGCTGAGCAATGGGAAGAGGATACCCATTACCAGACTGCGAAAGAGACTGTAGAAACTCTAACTGTAACAAATGACTTCGCTGAACGTGGAGTTGCTCTCATCCAGGATTTTTCTGGATACCTAACCAAAGATGAAGAACAACTCTAGTTTCTTTTACAGGTTGTTGAAGACCATCGCAAGCATTGCACATGGGGACAAAAGCATACCTTGAATGGAAATAATGATTAATCATAATAATTACGCTACTGTCTGATGTTAATGTACTTTATCTTAATATTATGATAATGGCTTGTGCACTTCCTGCAAATGTAGGAATATAATAAATTGTTCAAATACATTTGGAAATTGTTTATATTCACACTTTCTGAGAATCTCGTATCCAATACTTCGAAGCCGTTGGGCGACCTCTAAATATTAAAATATCTCAATAAAACTTTGTACACAGTGTGTATATATATATATATATATATATAAAACGGAGAAGATAAACAGCCAAGGAAAAACAATGATAATGCCAAAATTAAGAACTTTGAAAATAATAAGAAAAGTAGAAGCGTAGAAAATATCATATGTAAATACTACGCGAATGGGAACTGCAGATATCGGGATGGACAATGCATGTATGCACATCCCACATTATGCAAAACGCATTACACAAGTGGATACTGCAAATTTGATAAGAAATGCATGTTCCACCATCTTACGGTCTGCAACACTTATGCAAGATATGAGAGATGCAAATACCGAAAAAATGCCGATACCACCACCCTCAAAGGAACGCAACGAGTGAACAGAAAAAACGAACATCAAAGAAGAGTGCCAATTTTTTAGATGCAGCCAGCACATTTCAGCTGCTAAATACTATCCAGCAATTACAAAACCAGCTGACAAGTATAGGAATCCGAGAGCCGGACAGAAGGTACGAACAAAGGCACGTCATGCGCTTTCGGGACAACAGGTACCGACAAAGATAAAACGAGGTAAATTCTCGGAGGACCACAAGGCAACAAAACCGGCACCCCCATTGTAAAACAAATCGGAACCACCTGTATGCGAAAACAAAAGAGAAAAAATAAAAACAATCCTAGCCAACATACAGGGCCTTAAATCAAACCATTCCACGAACAAAGTTGTATACCTGAAAGGACTCATGCAAGAAGCCGGAGCAGACTTTGCATGCCTCACGGAAACTCATCTAAAGGACTGCCAGGCGAACTGTGAAAACTGTGAGTCCTGTATTGCTGCATTGACAAAAAAGAAATACAAATTGACAACTATAACATCCTCCGAGCCGACAGAACAGTGAGACGTAAAGGAGGATGTACTATTTACACACGCGAAAGGCACATAGCAGAAATTGCTATAAGTACCTCAAACAGCTACATAGAATGAATAGCAGCAAAAATTGAAAAATTAAATATGGTACTAATTGTAATGTACAGACCCCCAAACACGCCAACCTCAAAATTTTCAGATTCCATTACAGAGGTAAGAAACTTGGTAAAAGATCTACACTCTCCAACCCCAAATATTTTTCTCTGTGATTTTAATTTCCCATTCATGAAATATAAAAGGATAGGAAAAAATATATGTATACAGCATACACCAGGACAAGGTGGGCACACGAGAAGACCAGGAGCAGGTAAAAATGCTACTAGTTCTAGCTGATGAATTTATGTTAACGCAAGAGATAACAGAAAACACAAGGAGGTCCTGCACTCCCACCTCATCAAAACCTTGGCGCTGTCAGCGATGGGCAAAGTGAAAGATTTTATCAGGATATATCAGCTATATATATATATATATATATATGTGTATATATATATATATATGTATATATATATATATATATATATATATATATATATATATATATATATATATATATATATAAGCTGAATATGGCGCACAATCTTTGAAAGCCCTTTGTAATTGTGGACCATACTTAATTATTTGGGAACAGTTATGACAGAAATATGATATGAAAACTAACATATCGATGTGAAGGAATAAAAAAAAAACTTTATTAAAAGTACTAAAAACGCTAGTGTGTTTTATAGGATAACTAGTAGGCCAAATTGTCCACCACTATATACATATATGCTAAAAATAGACATGCAATATTTCAGATTGGCTGCGTACAACATTTTCGTATTATTCATAAGCTTCTGAATAAGATTTTTAAAGCTCAGCGTTAAAATACATTGTTCCGTTTTCTTTGTAGCAATATATAACGAAGAAGATGCGTAACAATTTAAGGGGTGACGGTATGACTTCAAAATTGACGGTAAAGTGGGGGGCCAATATTATTATTATCAATGAACTATCTTGTATTAATTGCTGCATCTAGCGTGCTTCGCCCCTTTTTAATTTTGAATAAGATTATTTATTACAAATTATTTTTTCTTATGTGTTATTACCACGAATTTTGCAGCATGTTTATCTTTTACCATTTAAAAAGTCATGAGGCATGGTGTTTTTAAAATCTAATGCAGCTAATTTGTTATAATGTTATAATGTTTCAGACCAACAAAGACCCGAGAATCCACTCATGGCTGGTCTACCTAACTGTGTTTGTAATTGTGTATTGCGCATGTCCTCCGTGGTGTCGGAGGGGATCTACAATTTTACACAGAATTTGTTGTAAGTAATGAGCTGATACGTAAGTTTGATGCTAGCATATCTTAAGTTTTATTTTACAGACATAATATAAACTTGAATAACAATTAATACTGTTTAGCCGTCTGAATTATAGGTCTACAGCCCTTTTATGTCAGGAATATGACAATGGCTACTCGTATTATTTTATAATGTATTATTGTATAATAAAGGTTAAGAAGATAATTTAAGATAAATAGTTAATTATGATAATAATAATAATAACAATTATTAATTATTATTATTATTAGAGAAAATAAAACTTATTTACTAGTCTAAAATCAGCTAATGTGACTGAAAGGCCATCTATATATATATATATATATATATATATATATGGGGCGACGCCTGGCTTTTGTGGAAACTTAGGCTCAAACATTTCAAGCAAACATATATATATATATATATATATATAATATATATATATATATATAATAATAATTAGCCATGATAATAATGATACTATTTGCTGTTCATGATGATTGTCCCCTACTATACTATACATATTTTACCGGATTGAAATATATTAGCACCTCTGGATTGCATAAATATAATTAATTGAATTTAATTAATATTTTATGGATCTATTTCTTAATACCAGTATTAGAACAAAACAAAATTTGTTTATGAATTAACTGTATTTATTCTAATTTCATTTTGTTTGGTATCGTTATTAATATATTAAACAGAAACGATGAGGTCACGTTTGGCGTTAAAGAAATCCTTGCTATTTGCCAGACACTACAGTTCTTATGTACAAAATATATATGTTGGTTTCATTTACTAGACGGAACGCGCCGGAACGCTGAGTAAAAGGTACTCGAATGTTTGTTTGTTTGTTTTTGTCTCATGAAAGACCATGGAAGAACCCCACAGGAGGATTTTTTTTTCTCGTGAAGGAAGGCGAGGAGGAATCCTTTTTAATTTTTTTTAAATTTTTTATGGGGGCCCCTCAAGGGGAAAACCCCCAAATGCTCTTCATTAAGGAAGGTGAGACCCCATAAATGGGTGTGGAACTTAAGGAAGGGGAGCCTCTTATAACGGAGGCGAAGGCCTCCATGGGCTCTCCAAATTCCTCTGGCCAAATGCGGGCATACTACTGATAGGCAGTATGCCAAAATTTGTTGTCATGATTCAAGAACCATGATTACGGAGTAACAGGACAAAGAATTCACATCGACTTTTCAGTATGAAGAGAGGAAGGCAAAGGTCTTTTGTCTATACCTCCAGAAACCTGAAGACATGAATGCTGTCGGACCTCTTTAATAATATGGCCGTAAGTGTTGAGGGTATCTTTGTAGACTTTACTAACGTAATGTTTGCATCTACCTTTCTATATGAGACATGATATGATGACCAGGCCCACTTCCCTCCTTCGGTTCTGGATTTAATTAACTATGCTAATGCCCACCATATGATTTCGGATAGCTCTGACACCAATGCCAGGGGAGAGTCACTCCTGGAAAGTATGATGCGAAATGACAAACTTTGTAACAAAGAACCTAAACCAAACTTTGTGACTGCTAATTGAGAGGTGGTCCTGAATGTGACATGGGCCACCTTAGAAGCTAGTAGTCTCATTGAAGGCTAGAACGTAAGTAACCATCTCCCATTCATAATTATAAGCTTTATTGCCAGGAGATAAATCACAAAACATTACAGTAGGCCTATTCATGAAGGTCATAAAAGATATGATTAACCAAACAATAATAAATTTAAATTGAAAATTAGGACTAAAAAAAGAAAAATAATACACATAATGAAACGTAATGGAGGAGATTGTAGACACCAATCGACTAGGGAAGTACTTCGGGATGGGGAGGAGATAGACAGAAGATAGGGAATGCGGGGACTCCCGTTTCTCATGTCACTCTCCTCCTTAGCTGATCTTTTTCTGTGTCTCATCTACCACGTGAGCAGTCCAACATGCTCTCAAACACACACTTCTCCCACTTTTCTTCACTACACATGCATACATTTTACAAACTACACAATCTTTTCAAAATTAAAAAACAATAAAAATGGCATCAACTTCAAGAGCCTCGGAGTCCCCTGGGGAGTGGACCATAAATATCCCCACTTCTGGCTCTCCCGCTAACGATACCAGGAACGCAGACCCGGGCAGCGGGTCTGGATCTACTACCGCCCATTCAAGATGTTCTGGACCTCTGTCTGATTCACTTTTCTTAAATTTTTGCAACATTCGTGGCCTTTCCTTAAATTTTCAATCTGTTGAACACCACCTCTCCTCCTTTAAACCTCATCTCCTCCTCACTGAAACTCAGGTGTCTGGGATGACTAACAGCAGCCCCTTTTCGGTACTCTCTTACTTTCTCTATACCATACCTAATTTTAGTGTGCATTGATAACCAATTTGCGCAGTAATACTTTCAATTTGTGCAGTGATAAATTGAAAATCTGTGCAGTGATACATTAGGTTCTATATCGGATATAGAACCTAATTTATCATTGTACAGATATTCAATTTATCATTGCACAAATTGAAATTATTACTGTGCAAATTGGTTATCACTGCACACTAAAATTAGGTATGCTCAATGCTCAATTTCACTCCAAAGGTGGATGTTGCGTTTATATACGCAATGACCTAACTTGTTCTTGTATTCCCGAACTCGAATCTTGGAGATTTCAGTGTTCACCACAACCTTTGGCTTTCCTCCCATTTCACTAACATCTTGGGTGAACTAGCTTACAACTTTTCGATCCTAAATGACCTAAAGCAAATTGTAGAGCACCGTGCTCGTATCGCCGATCGCCTTGGAAATAGGTCCAATATTCTGGATTTATTTCTTGCCTCTCATCCTTCTTCTTATTCTGTGAAACTGTTTTCTCCTTTGGGCTCCTTCGACCACAATCTTATGTCTGTTTCCTGTCCTATCGCTCCAATTCGGCCTTTGGATCCTCCCAAGAGGAGGCGCATTTGGCACTTTGGCGCTGCTGATTAGGAGGCCCTTAGGCAGTACTTCTCTGATTTCTCATGGAATGTTTACTGCTTCCGTGGCTAGGGCTCTTCCGAGTGTGCTGAGCATTTCACGGAAGTGATTCTCTCGGGCATGGAGGCGTACATTCCATATTCTATTCCAACTACTAATGCAAAAAAAAAACCTTGGTTTAACTTTATTTGTTCTAATACTATCCGCAGCAGAGAGGAGGCTTTCAGGAGGTACCGTAGCTATCCAACTCCTGACTCTCACTCAGCTTATATTTCTGCCGGGAATCGTGCAAAATCTGTTCTTCGACTCGCCAAAAATTTCTTCATCAGACAAAAATGTGAAAATCTATCCAATCCTAATTCTTCTTGCTCTTTCTGGCATCTAGCTGAAAAACTCTTCAACAACTTTACTTCCTCTTATTTCCCTCTTCTTTTCCATTCTGATGGTTCCGTTGCCGTCTCTTCTCTTGACAAAACTGAACTCTTCGCTCAAACTTTCGCTTCCAACTCAACTATGGATGATTCCGGTGCTGTTCCTCCACCTCTTCCTCCCTCTGACTTTACTATGTCTAAAATTAGAATCTCTTCCAAAGATGTTTTTTCTGCCCTATCTGGGCTCACCACTAGGAAGGTGGACATTGCACTTCTGAACTCTCTAACTGTATGCTTCCTCCTTTAAGGAGAGCACGCAATACCAGACTTTCTACACATTCTCATTCCTTTTCTGCCCAACTCTCTAACGCAAGGGTTAATCGGTAGTTTGAATCTTTCATCTACTCAACCGGTCAACTCTGGAATAATTTTCCTTAATCCATCTTTCCTCATATCTTTGACCTCCCATCTTTCAAACTCAGAGTGTCTTGGCATCTCGAAAACCCCTGACCTTGATTTTGGCCCTCTTCTCCTATCGGGGGAGGGGCGCTTTTGCGGGCATTCGCCCTTGACCCCCTCCTTCCTGCATAAAAAGGTAATAGTACACATAATAAACAACCTACTCCTTTATGGTCTTTTCTGTTGGACATTCTACCTTCGAGAGGGACTGAATTTGAATGTGAGAACAATCTGGGACGCGTATGTTACCGACTTGGAAAGAAGCTGATCTAACTGGAAAAGGTATGTGGGCTCTGCAGAAGACATAGACCACTTGGCGGATGGGCTGACGGACTCAGTCATGCGTGGCTGGCTATGAAACAGCTTGCCCTTTAAAAGGGGGAAAATTAATGAAAATCTTTGCTGGAGCCCTGACCCCAATCTTCGGAGGAAAGATGTCAGAAATAAGCTGAATATGGCCAAAGAATTAAAACATGGGGTCTCTGATTCGTATTATGAGGATCAGTGGTCCTTTAAACCTGAAAGCAGGAAGGCCAAGGAATCTTCCTGGCGTGGTTCCTGTAGTAAGGTTGAGGGAATGGATTCTTTATCCAAGATTTCATACTCGCTCAAAACACTCCGTTGGAGAATATGGAAAAGCTATCGGATAGTTATACACACTCTCCTGCCGAAACTGAAATACATGCTCAACTGCCTGACGCATGGCTGACTCGTGGAAGTAACTGATGGAACTCCTGTCGGCTCCGACCATAGATCCCTTGAAGTGGAGTTGGTGGAAATAATACTGGCGGGTAATAAGCTAGGTGGAGCAGTTACAGAAATTAAACCTCTTAAGGCACCAGGACGAGATGGCATCTATCCTGTGTTTTTGCAGAAAGTCTGGCATGTCACTGAACCGTGCTTTCTAAAGATATGTAAAGCATCGCTAATGAGGGGGTAATGGGGTTTTCATCCCAAAACCAAACAAAACCCTTTCGCCTGATTACTTTAGCCTAGTTCCAGATTAAGACCATAGAAAGAGTTGTTTAGTGGCCATAGGCGGATCAAGGGCTGGGGGGGGGGGGCTTAATTGAAGCAACGTGGACATAAGCATTCGAACGTTTTACGTAATTTCGCTTAACCAGGATATATAGGGCCTCTAAATTAAGCCCCGTTGCCTCATTTAAGCCCCCTGACCCCACCTCTGAATCTACCTATGTTAGTGGCACCTAGTTCCTTTGATCAGGCCAGTTATATCTGGTTATCAGTTATTCAACTGGTCAGGTTACTCAACTGAGGCAGCTCTGCAATACCTGGCCTTTAGAACTGAAAAAAAAACTATTGTCGAGATCAGTATGTCTTAGAATTTTCCTCAACATACAGTAGAAGGGGCCGTTGATAATGTTACATACGACTCCAATGGGTGGATTCAATAAATGCTAGAAGGAATACCACACTAGGGTGTGTCAATTTTGTCAACTTTTTTCAAATCAATTTTGGTAGTGAAAATATAGTCTTTTCATGTCAAAACTTGAAATTGGCCAACCAAAATTAAATAAAATAACCCTTACCTACATCAATTTTACCTTAAAGTTTCAGAAATTGACTCTTTTACTAAATAATAGGACATAAATTGATTAACTATTCATCTGTCACAGAATTATCCCACTGATTGCATATGGAGTGTTTTCAAGGTCATACAGTTGTTGTACAATGTACAAGTCACAACATGAATAGAACTGTCCCTCACTCTCAGTCCTCAGTTGCCTCTTAGATGTCATAGACGGTGGTTTGCTGTTATTGCTCTTGTACCTACTTCATAGTTATTCTACTAGACGAATACTACAGTTTAACTGTAAGTATAGATTATTGATTATTACAATTATTTATTATTATCATATTCTTCTGTCTAATTATGTTGTAATCCCATGAAATATTTTTTATTGAATTTTAGAACATCGAATGACTAAACTTTGAAACATCGTAATTGATATAAAATACTTAAATGTTTTTCTTTCTTTTCAGATATTCCTAAGATGCCAAAATTGAAGACAAGAGGTCAGTCGTCATGCCACTTGAGCCTGTTAGTCGGTACAGGCAAGGAGCTTCCCGTATCAGAACTACCAACAGTGCGAGACATGCTGAGACTAGGGTTACTCCTTCGTGAACAAAATACAAAGGATAGAAGGAACTACACAGAGAAAGAGCTCATAAGGGACATGATTCCCCCTCTTCTGCATCAGTGGAAAAAAGCTAATGTGTTATTCAAACCACCTGTACTCAATCAGTATAGAACTATTGAGCTAAAATTAACAAAGCTGTGGCCCAAAGCAGTTGAGACATCACTTGGTAAAGGAAAACTAACAAAGAAAAATAAATTTCTGCACACACTTGATACTCTTCTTGACATTTTTAACTGCCAGTGTCCCATAGAGTTGTGTTCTGAAACCAATTGTTCTCCCACATGCAGAAGAGAACCTCACCCTCACATTGATTGTCGCTGTCCTCTTGAGAAGAAGATCCCTGTTTTGGAGCTGGCTTTCATAAAGGCGCAGAGAACAAAGGCAGGAGGCCAAGAAAGTATGCAGACTGGTTCGGCAGATTATTCAGAAACCAAAAAACAGATTGTTATTGCTAAGAAAAAAGAGAAAATCCGAGAGAGGGAAGAAAGGAAGAAAAAGAAGAGTGAAGAAGCCATCCAAAGAGATGAAGAGCTCTATCAAGAGGTTTCTCACTTCTTTGAAAGCTCTTCAGATGAACAGAAAGAAGCAACATCCGATGATAGCTCCAAAATGCCATCTGAACCTTCGCCGAAGAGAATGAAATACAACACTAAAGACATCTCAAACATTGCCCTTGCCAGTATTCGCCACCATACGGGGTTACGAGAGACTGCAGAGATTGCCACTGCCGCTTGGATAGATAATGGCCTCATCAGCCGAGAGGATGCATCCTTAGTGATAGATCATAATAAGATAAGAAGAGCACAAGAAAAAATAATAAAGGAAATATCTGATCAGCATGAAAAAGATTTGGAGGAGGAAGGTCTCTCTTGCCTTTTGTTTGATGAAAGAAGAGATGACACAAAACTTCTCCTAGAGGTAGAGGGAATGGACAGAAAGTTTCCCGGTCTCATCAAAGAAGAACACTAATCTGTGTGTTCCGAACCTGGTGGCAGAAGTAGAAGGCAAGAAACATGCAGAGGCAATTGCTGATCAAATAATATGTTGGCTTCAAGAAAGAAGACTTGACAGTTCACTGCAGGCCGTTGGTGGAGACTCAACTGCGGTGAACACTGGATGGCAGGGCGGTGTTATGAAGCATTTAGAGAAAAAACTTGGAAGAAGGCTTGTTTGGATTGTATGTGATTTGCACACAGGGGAACTACCTCTTCGTCGTCTCATCCAGGAACTTGATGGTCCTATAAAGAGCAACAACAAGTGGTCAGGCCCCCTTGGCAACATGCTAGATGAAGCAACGGAATTAGAAATAAATACAAAATTTCCAAAGTTCGAAGTAGGCCCTCCCCTTCCAGTGTTGTCTGAAGAAGTTATCAAAGACCTCAGCACGGATCAATCTTACGCTTATCGTATTGTTCAAGCAATCAGATCAGGAGAGTTGCCTCAAAATCTGGCTCTCTTGGAGATTGGACACGTAAGTCACAGTCGTTGGTTAACTACAGCGATTCGTTTCTGCAGGATTTGGGTTTCCAAACATGCACTGAAGGGAAAAATGCTACAGAATTTGATGTTGATTGTTGAATTTATTATTGGGTTTTATCTTCCTCACTGGTTCAATGTAAAACTTAATCCAATGTGGATGGAGGGGCCCAACCACATCTTGTTTCAATTACAGCTACTGAGAACCCAAAGGAAAGTAGTGGTGGACATCGTGTTACCTGTGGTAAGAAGGTCCGCTTGGTATGCTAGGCCAGAGGCAGTTTTGCAAGCAATACTCTGCAGCCAATGTACCAAAGAGCCAAAGAGCGAACTGAGGCTGTGGAAATCATTCTAAAGCTTAGAGGAACATCACTAGATGATGACCAGCTGGGAGACTGCTCTGTTCAGACAAGGAAGGTACCTCCGATAAACGTCAATGCCACGAAATTGTCAAAATTAGTTAACTTGAGTTCGGAAGTTTTGGAGCCACCACTGACAACATGTACAGTATAACAAACAAAGATTTAACACAACTTAAAGAGGCCCCAATGCAAGTGCCAAAGTGGCCTTCTCACACTCAGATTGTGGAGAGATGTGTGAAAATGGTCACAGAAGCAGCTAGTCAAGTTTACAGTCACGAGAGGCGAGAAGGCTACACCAAAGCGCAAGTAGCAAGCCGAATGCTGATGTCAAGGAACCGCAGCAAAAAGGCCATGATTGCTGCATTGGTTACTTTCAAATAAAGACTCTGAATGATATCTTATTGCCACTTTAAATGTTGGTAGGATGTTTGCACACATTTGTTATTTTGTTACGAATTTACAGAAAACTGGAATTTTTGAATTAAAATTGATGTAGGTAGGAGTTATTTTTTATTGTTTTTGAAGCAAGGATATTATTTTGTATGCCAAATGATTACATTAAATTGCTACCAAATCACATGATTTTCAATTTAGTCATTTCACCCCCAAAATTGACACACCCTAATACCCACATGTTTGAGAATAGAATCGTTGATATAACCTTACAAGGGCACACTGAATCAAGACTTCTATCCAAGGGCTGTCCGTAGAGGGTATCGTGTCTCCGTTCTAATGGAATTTCATTGTAGATAGCCTCTTGTGGCGATATGTAAACACACCTGGTTATATTGAGGCTTACAGATGACTATCGTATCTTGCATAGAGGACTTGATATGCCAACTTTACAGAATCAAGCTTAGTACGGCCTTAGATTAGGAGAGAGATAGGCTGCTGAATTCAATCTCTGTTTTAGTTCTAAAACAGAAGTAGTAATTTGTACTCATAAGAGCAAAGAGAATCTTCAATCCCCTAGGTTAAACAACGAGACATTCCAAATGAACCAACAAATGCGTTATCTTGAAGTACAGTACTCACGTGGTCATCCGTGACTCATTCAACCTTGAAGGTAACCGTAATTTACTAATTGTGACGCTTGTGCACTCATCCGTGATCATGACACAGTTAATTGTGATTTGGCGCGGTGTTTACATACGCGACTTGCAGGGTTAGCGGAAGGAGGAGTTACAGCTTCTGGGAGCGTATGATTTTCAACTCGTGTAGCGAGTACAAACTACTTAGTTATATATTATACTGCAATAGAATATACTGTGTGGTGGCACGCGGTAAACTAGTCAGTGGTGAAGAGCAGCAGCGGTTGCACCACCCAGCCACAGGCGGGGTATACTAAGTTAACCTTGAAAACGGATTATCTATGATCATGGACTCCTGCTCAATCACGGGTAATCATCGATTGAGTACTGTAATTCTGGATCATAAGCTGCAATGAACCCCCTATTGTAGAGATAAGGCCAGGAAGGTAACCTGCTCCCTCATGCAATGCAGAGCTACGTCATAGCCAATTTCATAACCGCTTTCAGTCGATCAGCCAAGTTAAGCGACACTGGATCTGGTCAGTCGTTGGATGGGACGTCCAGATTACGTAGCGACCAGTCTTACGACATCTGATCGACTTGACATTGTATCGACAAGTTATTAATAGTGTAGGTTAGGTTAAGAAGTAAGTTAAGTTAGGTTAGTTTTTTAGAGTGTCGATGTTTTGGTCTTGTCAACGAAATGGGTATAGGTCCGCAGCGACCCGTGGTTTGGATCCCACGTAAAGCTGTTGGTCTTCTTATCATATGACCTTAGGTCAGGCATGGGCAACCCCCGGCCCGCCTCCCTCCGATCTAAATTACTAAAACACGAGCCTCTTGATTTTTCTAATGCAAAAAAGTTGCAAAATTAAAATTTTATTTCAACTGCAGTGCCTAATATTCGTGAGTAGCAAGATGTAAAATAGAAAATTTTATATTCCGCTATGCAACAAATGACTGTGTAATACCTTTACTATTACCTACCAAAACTAAATTAGCAATAATTGCACCCATCAGCCAATAATTACTGAAGGCAGCGATTGAGCAAATCTATTCCCATTTTCAATGGTACTGTTTTATATTTAAACATTCATTAGTGAATAAAAATTTTAAAAAATTCTAATATAATAGTGAAAACAGAAGGCAAACTAAGTTAAGATTTTTAATAATACTTGTTGGCAACTCTCCCCAAGCAGACATTTTGGCTCCTGCGAATACAAGTTTGAAAATCGTGTAGCATTTGTGCTAGTAGTATGTGCTGAAAAAGGGAGAGTGCACTGCAATTGCATGCAACATTGCATGCAACAAGATGAGAGACTTATTTAACCCCCTCCACCCATATATATATATATATAATATCGGCTATTGATTGGTGGCGTGGAAAACGCAGTTTAATAATGAACAGGAACACCAGAGAAAATACAAACATCCTTCAAGGTTTAATAGTACCAACGTTTCGGAATGCACTAATTCCATCTTCAGGGCTAAAACAATAAAATTCCAAATCACATACAAAATTACAAAATACAAATTGCTTAATAACAATTTAAAATAAACTTAAAAAATTATAAAAAGTAGCTAAGAAAATGTAAAACATTAAAACTAAAAGGTAAATAAATGTGAAATTAAAAAGTTAAAATTATAAAAAGTAAAAGCATTAAAACTGAAATGTAAAAAAAATAAACTAGTACCTTAACCAAAACATAGCAGATCTATCGATGATTCGTCAGAATTTAGGTCTGGTTTTAGTTTATAAATAAACAGAGACTCCATAATTTTAAGCTTAAGGTCAGAGCTTCCAGCAGCAAGTACGGTGAAATTAGACTGTGAAATTGGGTGGTTATTGTTGTGCGAGTGATTACGTATGAGAGAATTAGGTGGTTTGCCAAGGGGTAAATTTGTACGGACCGATTTACCGAGATGTTCGTAAATACGAGATTTTAAATGTCTTTTAGTTTTACCTATATATGACCCCATACAGTGGTCACACTTGTATTGATAAACTATAGATGACTTAAGAAGTGTAGGAATAACATCCTTGTATTTAAATAAATGGTAAATCGATTTAGACGGGGTGAATATAATTTTTATACACAGTTGTGGGTAGAATTCCTTGAGCAAGGAATTCTACCCACAACTGTGTATAAAAATTATATTCACCCCGTCTAAATCGATTTACCATTTATTTAAATACAAGGATGTTATTCCTACACTTCTTAAGTCATCTATAGTTTATCAATACAAGTGTGACCACTGTATGGGGTCATATATAGGTAAAACTAAAAGACATTTAAAATCTCGTATTTACGAACATCTCGGTAAATCGGTCCGTACAAATTTACCCTTGGCAAACCACCTAATTCTCTCATACGTAATCACTCGCACAACAATAACCACCCAATTTCACAGTCTAATTTCACCGTACTTGCTGCTGGAAGCTCTGACCTTAAGCTTAAAATTATGGAGTCTCTGTTTATTTATAAACTAAAACCAGACCTAAATTCTGACGAATCATCGATAGATCTGCTATGTTTTGGTTAAGGTACTAGTTTATTTTATTTACATTTCAGTTTTAATGCTTTTACTTTTTATAATTTTAACTTTTTAACTTCACATTTATTTACCTTTTAGTTTTAATGTTTTACATTTTCTTAGCTACTTTTTATAATTTTTTAAGTTTATTTTAAATTGTTATTAAGCAATTTGTATTTTGTAATTTTGTATGTGATTTGGAATTTTATTGTTTTAGCCCTGAAGATGGAATTAGTGCATTCCGAAACGTTGGTACTATTAAACCTTGAAGGATGTTTGTATTTTCTCTGGTGTTCCTGTTCATTATATATATATATATATGAGTTGTATATATGTGGGTTTGAGCTCCAAGGGTATAGGGTAACCTAACCTAGCTGCTCAGGCCCACAAAACACGTAGTGGTATAAAGAACAGAATTCGTAGTAATTGAGTTTCACGCCCTCCGTAGGTGGAAAGTATAGGTTGAAGGGGTTTGTGCGTCCTCCCAACAAACTATCGCCGCATTCGAGAGGGTCCAGCACTATTGAAAGCTTGATAGTGTTTATTTCTTCGCGGTACTGTCCATCTGTCTACATTCGTACATCATATTCGTGTTCCCACAAAACATTGTGAGTAAAGTGGGAGCTTATAAGTTGATCGCCGGTACGGGTCCATGCAAGACTGTCGGCAGGGGAGCTACCATGGATATCTCTTATGATGCCACACTCAGGACATGGGCATCCATGCCACCAGCATCAGTTAAATGAGTAAGCTGTCTTCTCACCAGTCGCGGGGTCCTCGCTTAGGCCATCCATCCAAAAAACACGGCCGTTGATCTTAATGACCACTTCCCCCATGTTGCGAGCATGTTTTATATATACACTCCAGTCTGTTGTTGTAGGTGTATGAGCCAGTAAATACCCTTATGCCCATAACTGCGTGGGTTGTTTCGGGGAATGACGGCTAGTGTGTCTTTAGGCATGAAGTTGTTCTTGAACACAGTAAAACACAATGAGGCGATTGTGGTTGCGACTTGTAGCGGGTCGCAGTTGAACCGGACTATGTACATCTTTCTAAAGGCTTGGAAACATATTTATGAAATTTAGGATATTGGGAGGGTGGTTGAGAGAGAGCAGAAGTGGTCCTCAGAGGAAATAGATTTGGTAGTCTCTTTAATGTACAATAATTTATGGTTAACAAAGGTATGTGAATAATTGTTCATCATACTGGGTCATATCCACATTAGTAATTTATTACTGTGTGGTGAAGGGTGTGCGGTGAGATTATCTCCCACCGACAACAACCAGCCAACAAAACTGAAGTCAAACACCAGAACCTTGGCTTCAGTTCGTTCTTCCTTTTGATCGCATGAAGAGAGGAACAATTACGCAGTTGGCTTGCGAACTACTCTACAGAAATAGTGACTGAAACAAAAGTTGAAGTTAAAAACCAATACAGGCTAGTGTACCCAGAATAGGCCTACTCGAATTAGCTTAACTGAAGACTACGATATTAAGATTAACTCTACAAGACGCTACATCATCCCACTGACCAACTGAGGTGAGTCAATTCTTTCACTTTACCTTTCGGTTAACAGTTAACAAATATCCCCAATTTATTACATGAACCGTAGTAAATTTTCTATGGTTTTATTTGTGGGAATTGTATCTCTGACTTTAATCATCCTATTTGCTCCGGACCATTTCTGGATTCTCGAGTCCTAATTTAATAGGTTGGATTAATTTTAACCTGCGTTAGGGGTTGGGAAATTGAGGTAGGTTTAATTGAGGTCAATCTCCAACAGTGCAGTTTTTTCACAATATTCTAAGTACGCTCACGTCATTCACGCAATAACGTCCACATTCATCCGCTATATTGTAAGGATTATCTTCATTAAAACTGTTGTAGTACCTCTCAAAATCTTCACGCTCACTATCACTCATGTTGTCATAGTTAGAGTAATGTTTTTGTTTTAGGGGGGGGGGCCTACGTAATTTAAAGTGTCGCGAGTGAGGAAAGTGTAAGGGAAATACCTTTTGAAACTTCGGCGGCTACGCCCATCACCTTGGGTAGCTTAGCTAATTTACAAGGTGTGAACAACAGAGTGTCTTTAAACTGATTACCTCTTATCTGCATCTGTATAAGCTTGTTTCCTCTTTTCAGGGGATCGCCCGTAAATATTTCTGATGTTTCGTGTTCAAGCAGTTCCTTATAAAGGAATTGTGTATCAAATTTTGTGCCGTTATGGGTAAGAATATACACAGTAATTTTTTGAACTGGTCCGCTAACTTGACAATATAGGACACAAAGAGTTTCACGGGGGTGTCGTGTGCAGTCGTTTTAAAAATGTTTGTTCGTTTACCACACTCGACTTTCATGCACTTATCACAGATAGTCTGGCTTACAAGTAAATGTGGGCTAACCTCTTTGGTTTCTGTATCCGTGTATGTCTCTATATCGTAGTATACAATTATACAAGGTTTATTTTTAAGTTTGGCGTCTTTCATATAACATACATGTTTTATACCATCTGCCTTATATTTCTCATAACATGTAGTACAGCAAATTTCATCACATTTATGCACGAATTTTCCTCAACTGCTCATCATATTAAACATGCCGCACTCGCAAATTCTCAATTTCCTGCACGTACCATTTGATTTATGGAAATCAAAACAACTATTATTGAAAAATCTGCGTCTACACACATTACAGTCCCTCTTTTGGAGCTTTTATACTGTTCACATACCATGTGGCAATCCTTACAATGTTTCCCTATATCATCCGCAAACTCGAGGCAACCCTTACACAAATCATGCTGCCTTCCATATTTTCGACTTTTATCATAACTCGAGTAAAGTACCCTTATATTGCGGAAGGGGAGATACGTTGTCCCTGACTGACAAACAACCCTAAAATAAGTAGAGGTCTTGTACGTTCTCTCACACTGCTTTTAAAAACACACAGTCCTACGACGATCATCCAATCAAAATACAAATATGCGAACATTCATTTCCTGCTCTACCCTTCTCAACTTTTCAGGCCCCATATCACAGTCAAACTCGAGCCTGCAGTCTGCAGCCAGTTTACGTGCATGCTGCACAACCGTCGGCAACCAATTTTTTCTGGCTACGGTATTTAGTGCAGTAAACATATGAGCCAAGACTATTGCTATAAAGCCGCAACCGCAACCACGCTCGAAGTTTATATGCTGTCTGTAAATAGACTGAGAATTGAAGTTAAGAGTATAAGGTGTGGATGTATGTCTCACAACACGGAAAACGTGGTCTATATCTATCGTGAAGTTGTTCATGTTGAATGCGGTGCTGCTTTGAGAGGCATGCATTATACGACCCAAAATGTACTCCACATCTAAGGCAGCCAAACCTCTGTAGGGTATTACTACCCAATAATCATCTCTATCTCCGTCGTCTGACCCGAATCCGAAGGACAGTCGCGTCCTGACTTCACGTCTCTCACTGCTCTGAAGGGCAAACTCCACAATACGTTCAACTACACGCCGCAGTCCGTGATCAACACCGTTGCTATACATAGCCCGCGGTTCGACCCTGACTACGTACCGGTTTCTAGTCAGGGCTGGGGTGGGGGTGGCGGTGCGCACCAGCTCGAATGTTATGCTACTGTCTACAGAATGAAATGTTGCTGTGGAGGGCACGGGCGTTATTGAATAGAAATGAGGGGGCCACAGTTTTCTTTGTAGAAGGAGCTACTGTTGGGGTTATGTCGTAAGGCGTAGAGGGCTGGGGCTCTATTACTGTGGGTCTAACGGCACTCGGGGCGCACTTTACGCTTGACGTGGAAGGTGTTTGAACAATTTTACTGTTGTCATGCACACGCTTTCTCCTCGAATTGTTGAGTGGGGGTGCTACAGTTGTCGCTGCTGGGGCTTCCGGAACGCTAGCGGGGGAGATGGTGCAGGCTGTAACCCCAACAACAACAACTATACTGTCGTCGGTATCATCAACCTCATCTGCAATATCTATGATGGGGACATGTTGCTGGCACAGTACCTCATTCTCGTCATCATTCACGGTTCTGGGGAAGAAGAAAAACAAGACTGTAGAATATAAGGAGCATCACTTAAAACTTTATTATTTACGTGTATGAGATGGATTCTGCAGAAAAATTCAGCTTCACGAGCCCTTCTACTTGCATTATATCTGACCCTACAGGCTGTGGCAAAACCGTGTTTATGCTTAAAATCATTAAAGATAAGAGGGGAACTATTCTCAAATTTTGTGCATAAAGTCATATGTTATAATGTTATGTTATAATGTTTCAGACCAAAAAAAACCCTACGATCCACTCATGGCTGGTCTACCTAACTGTGTTTGTAATTTTGTGTTGCGCATGTGCTCCGTGGTTGCGGAGGGGACCTACAATTTTACGTGGTTTCCGAACAACAAAAACCTTAATTTTACTACCTTAAACTATACCCAATCTATCAACATATGCGTCTAATCGATTTTTAAACATGTTTATAGACGTGCTACTAATTACTTCTACCAGCAAACTATTCCAGCTATTTACTATTGTATGCATAAAAAAAGTTTTTGGCAACTGCTGTCTCGAACCTTCTACTTGTCAGCTTACACCCATTATTTCTAGTTCTACTCTATTGTGATATTTCGAAAAAGCTATCTCTATTTCCGTTATCGAACCCATTCATAATTTTAAAAACCTGGATTAGATCACCCACTTAGCCTCCTAGTTTAGAGTGTAGTCAATTTTAACTCCTTAAGCCTATCCTCGTACGACTTTAACCTAAGCGACGGAATCATCTTAGTTGCTCGTCTTTGAACTCTCAATTTTGTCTATGTCTTTGCGCATATACGGATTCCAAAATTGGATCGCGTACTCCAAATGGGATCTAACTAATGATGTGTAAAGAGGAACAATAATATCGTGCGATTTGTACTCAAAATTCCTAGCTATAAAACCTAGCCGTTAGTCTATTCGAAATACCAGACCGTATTCAACGAGTACCAAGATGATATTTGGTTCCACAAAGGTGTTTATGATGTTAGCTCGATCAAGAGTAACGAGCACATTGTCATTGTAATTGACGGCCTCATACTGGAAATGGATAAAACGTTTGCCGAGGCATTTACAGTGTTCTCCCACCATCTTAACATAAGTGTATTCTTCATCAATCAGAATCTATTTTTCAAAATTAGATACATGCGCGATGTATCGCTAAATACACAATATCTAGTCTTATTCACACAACGTAGAGATGTGGCACAAATTAGGGTATTAACCAATCAAATGTTCCCGAATCAGCGTAAGGAGTTTTTGGAAGTTTATAAAGAAGCTACAAGCCAACGTTACGGATATTTGGTTTATGACCTTCACCCGCGAAACACGTTTAGGGTGCTTCTAAGAATGAATATATTCCCAAACGAGGCTGAAACGGTGTATATCCCAGAATGACAAAGAAGCTAAAGAAATACCGTGAATTAATAAAAAACTATCACCGATTGCCGCGGACTCTCCAATACCTGTTCGTTAAAAATATTGACACCGACTTTTTAAAATGCATCTGCGAAATCTGTCTTAACGTTATAAAATGCGATGTACCAATGAAGCCCTCTCAGAAGTCGCGCTTACGTCGTTACAAGAACATAATACACGTCCTCGCTCGTAAAAGTCAAACTGTGGGGAAGAAAAAGCAAATTATTGTACAAAGAGGGGGTTCATTCGTACTATCTTATTTTCAATTTTGGGGCTTTTACTGTCTAGTCTAATTTTAATGAAGAAAATAGTCGTGATTCCATACGAGGGCTACGCTTCACTACAAAACGCAAAGAGTCCGGATACGGTTCTAGAGCCCCGTAAAAGCAGGCTTAAAAGAATGGAAAGCAAATTGGTAGACCTATTAAAACAGTGAAAAGTCTCCTGATGAGAAAAGAATTTTAGACCATGAAGTTCTGCAGAAATTTTTTCATAAGTACGGAAATTATAAGAAACCGGTGGAGTTCCCTGTACTTGTCAAACATGGGGGCGATACTGATCATAGCGAACCGGAACGAGTGCAAAAGAACGGTGCGAGTCCGCAACATCTCCAACATGTATTAAAAAATAGCCTCCCACATACATTGAGGAATAAAGTTTTAAGTCTTTATAATCTATTGAGCCAGGACCCCATTATACACTGGTCCGATACACGTGAGGTTGTTGCTGAAGGGTCATAGGTACAGGGTTCGAACACCATTGATATCGTACATGATTTGGTGAGAAAGTGGGATAGGCCCTCACCAGCAGTATGGGTTAAAGCTAGATTATTAAAGCTAGACTACAGCAAATAAACGTCCCCAAAACTCTGATAGGTAGCGAAGAGATGAAAAGACTTGGGGCAAGCAACACATGTACCACAGTTGAACACGCCTTCGTCCTCAGCGGTAACAGCTCTGAAAAGAAAGAAGAAGAGACCAAGCAGCAACGCACAACCCTATCCACGCTCCTCTAAAATACGTAAATGGCTGACATATTAAGAAAAAGCTACTATGACATTTCTAATCCAGCCTCCTACGGGGGTCTTAATACATTGTACAGAGACGTTTATTATGAGTGACTAGGGAAAAAAGATGTTGAGAGTTTTTTGCGGGAACAGGACGCTTATACACTTCATAAGCCGGTGAGAAAGAGGTTTAAAACTGCCAAGACATCAGCAGCCTCCGTTGATTCTATTTGGCAGGCGGATTTAACAGACATGCAGAGATAGTCAGTGTATAATGGAGGCCACCGTTACATCCTGTTTATAATAGATGTATTCTCTAGATATTTGTGGCTAATCCGGCTGAAAAATACACAGTTGCTAAAGCCGCCAAAGCGTTGATGTTGAAAGAAAACAAGATTGCTGGCTATTTTTGTACGGACATGGAGAAAGAATTTATGGGCCGAGCTTTTCAGAACATGTTGGTAGAGTTTAATATCAGTTATTGCATCAGCAATTCTATACATAAGGTATCTTTAGCTGAAAGAGTTCAGCGTACCATAAAGGAACGCATGCATCGCTATTTCACACAAAAAACACATACAGATATGTAGACATCCTGGAGTCGCTGGCTTCATCTTACAACCGTTCGCACCACTAAACGATTGGTACATCACCTAACAAAATTTTAAAAGGAGGTACGCACACAGAACGTGAGGTGAGAAAAGATATCCGTAGAGCGCCACCACGCTCTGTGCGTTTCAAATTCAATGATTTTATAAGGCTGTCGCGTTCGGGGAATAAATTCACGAAGGGATTTTAGCAAGGTTGGACACGTGAGATTTTTAAAGTTAGGGCTATGAGAGCTAAAGACGAGGTGATATTGTATTACTTTGAAGATTTGAATGGGGAAGAAATTGCAGGGGGCTTTTATGGCGAGGAGCTGCAGAAAGTGACATTTAATTTAGGAAAAAAGTGTTTAAAATTGAAAAAACTTTAGGAAACAAAGGTTCAGGAAAGAGGAAAATGTACCTGATAAAATGGCTAGGGTACCCAGAAATATTTAACACCTATATAGAAGCAGATGCAATAATGATGCTTAAATAGTATACAAAATGGCGCCTAACCACTTCTACGTCACACTCCCGTCTTCTTCTTCCCTGTCTGTACACCCTAACAATACCCTGGCCAATTTTATAACAGAACTGCATGGGCCCATTGAATTGGGTCGTGAATCATATGAGGGTGGAATATGCGAATATCAATTGGCCACCAAGTCTTTAAGTATTAACAAGAAAGAACCCGTTTTTATGGTTCTTAGAAACTGTGATGAATGTGAAAAGGCTGGAGTAACTCGGGACGATACCATGCGCTCCACCCTGAGTGGGGAAGCACAGTACTACACTACAGAAGTAACACTAGGACCGGGTCATTATGACATAGCGGAAGGACATTGTGAGTGACTTAAATGGTAGTTTGAAAAGTTCAAATCTTACGTCTGATTTAGTATACGAAATTGTAAACAAAGATAACCCGGTACATACTTTGACTCTAAAACCGAAGGCTAACAGAATATTAAAGATAGAGCACTGTTCAAAATTATAACCGAGAGCAGATATGGGGTAGCCTTCCGAAGAGATACTTTTCACGAGTCACAACATGACTTATGCAGCATATTGTATCAGCTAAAATCGGAGAAATTGTACGACGGAGACCCTCCCCCGGACATGTGCTATATTTACAGCAATATCGTGGAACATCAGTTTGTTGGGGATACCCAGGCGCGGGTGCCGCGCATCGCCCACATTCCCAATCAGAGGAAATAGCTTGAGCATTGCATGCGATAAGCCTCATTATGCCAAAGTCGCAACTAGTCTACTAACCAGTATATCAATATATATAAGAACGATTGAGGGGAAAAGGTTTCCATTCGGTGATGGGAGCTTACCAGTGAAGCTTCACTTCCGTCGTACTGCGATAGAATGACCCAAAGGTCTTCTCAGTCTACCGAGGGGTGAGATAACAGCGCGGAAGTGGGATTGGTTCCATTTTTTCAACTATACTGCGTACAGCTGTCCCCTTGCTAAAGAGTAGTGCCAGATATCTCGGCAGAAAAGCGTTACAATCAGGTCTTAACACAGTAGAAGGCATAATGGCCGGGCCAAAGCCTAAAGAAGCTCTAAATAAAACATTTGAAACGTACACGGGACGAAATTGTCAAAGATACAAAGAGAAAAATACGTGGTGAGGGAAATAAAAACCGGAAGAAGGAGCGCACTGTATGTAGGAGGACGAAGAGGAAGGGGTTACCAACTCGTGACGTTAAACGTAAAACGCCATAAAAAAAAAGAAAAATGTTCTAAGCGCATGAAACCTGTGGTTGATCATTTTTTTAACTGATATAAGCTAAGTACAACGCGCTCGTGGTTCATAGGCTGATTGGTACTTGACGAGAGAGGTATCACTATTTCTGACGCGCCATGGCGCGTTTCATCCATCCATGTAGTTCACAATGTAAATCGGAGCTGGCTCTCTTTGACATGCCCCCAACCCAAATATCTATAGAGCATAGCGACTTTATTACCGTTAATCCGCTAAACACTATTAGCTCGCTGAGTGTTCCTATAGAATTCGTGATCCCCAGCTCAGGCCCTTACTTTTTTGACCCAAGTTTTGTGCATATGTACGCCAAACTACGAATAGCACATTCAGATGGATCTGATTGCGAAAACGACTACGTCGTATACCCAGAGACGAACTTTCTACACACCATATTCAGTCAGTGTGACGTGTATTTAAATCAGGTCAACATCTCGGCTGGGTCTAGCTACTACCACATACGATCCTATCTGGAAAATGTTTTAACTGTCGAAGGTTATTATCAGGCTAAAGATGAGAAGCATAAAGAACAAGTTTAAAAATTCTAAAAAGAAGCTATTTGAATGCTATGGACGCCTCCACACAAATTTCACATTCCAGAAGTTGCTTGTGAATGGAGTCGATATGAAATTAAAGCTCACCCGTACGAACCCTGAGATTTGTTTAAGTCTGGGTACTGAACAAGAAGAGGGCGCAAAGCCTGTGGTGATTCATATTATGGAGACATATCTCCGCGTACGTCGTGTAAAATTAAACTCTGCTAAGCAGATGAAAATTGAGAAAAATTTACTACATGCGACAGAGAAATATTCAATTAATAGACTTCAGCTTAAGATGTTCGCAATACCTTCAGGTTTAACACCCAAGCAAATAGAAAATGTTGCTCTCGGGGCTCTGCCTAAAAGGTTATTAATTGGAATGCAGGAACACGCATCTGTGAATAGAAAATACAAAAAATCCGCATTTAAATTCGAAAATTTCGGTCTTAAAAATGTAACTCTGTATGTCAACGGGGTAGCTTTAAGTGAGACTTTGGAAAAGAGCTATTCTACAGAGTGTATAGCAATCTTGTGCATAGTGTCGGTACTTGCGATGGATTAGGAATCGGCGTAACGCAGGATGAATTCGTCGAGAAGGTCAACCTGTACCCTTCTGACCTCTCCCCGGACTTCAGTTGGAGTATAAACACACACATAAGCCCACAGCAGAACGGAAACATCTCAGTCAGGTAAGAGTTCAACAAACCGCTAGTCTACAGTATTAGTGTAGTAGTTTATCTTGAGTCGCAAGCTCTAATCGAAGATGACAGGTTTAGCGGTGTAGTCAGACTTTTAAAAATGGGCACGGTTACACTCCAGAGAGTGATGAAGAGTGACGGAGTCACACGCCACAAATTTATTGGCATGTTTGCGAAGAATGAAACGTTAAAATTTCCAATCACGAGAAACTACAGCGCGCTTATCATGAATACGGATGTTAGCAATAGTGAAGGGATTCATTGGATAGCCGTCTATTTTAAAAATAGGGAACGTATGTACTACTTTAATTCACTGGGCGGTCATCCATGGAATGATGCTATTATTGTAAAAGTTCTCGAACAGCTGCAAATTCCACAAATAGTGTGGAATCCTTACTGATTCCAGAGTTACTACAGCAATGTCTGTAGCCAGTACAGCTTGTACTTTCTCATGCATATGACTCGTGGAGGGAAATTTACAGAATTTTTGCAATTATTCGACTCGTGTAACCCTGAAGGCAATAATAAGTATGTGTGTAGGCAGGTAAAAAGCCGATTCCCGTTTGTAGTCAGTCGATGTGTTGTGTGAAATTCAAAATTTTATTTTATATATATAACGCGGCTATTTTTCCCCAAGCTAAAATTGGAATGTGCAAGAGTTAATATCTTCAGCAATTAATTATTTTAAATTGTACCAAATATAGACCGTGCGCGGTATAGCTTTTAATCTTGTAAATGAAGCAAACACGCGTATTGTATAAAATGAGAATTATATATATATATATATATATATATATATATATATACACCAGGCATCACCACAATAAGCGAGAACTGTGAGTGTGGTAGCAGTTAAAATTGCACTACAGTTATTTATACCAGTGTAATAAAAATCTTATCCTTAATTTTATAGCCGTTAAACTGTATATGTATATGTATATATATACACAGTGGCGTTCAAAATTATGGAAAAACTTTTTAAAATCCTGATTATGTAATAATAATAGAATTCTTTTGATTCTTTTTATACGTTACAGGAAGTAAAATGATATGTCTGTCCAATTAAGGAGTTTTCAAATGTGGTGTTTTGTTACATGAAGACTTACGAGCAATTAATCAATATTGAAAGAAATTGTATTTAATGGTGACATCATGTTTTGATTAAAATAATAGTTTATGTTCACAGAAATATTGATATTATTGGTTAGAATGTTTTTCTTTTATTTGTATTTATACATTTTATCCCATTTTCCTTCAAAGATGTAATTTGACTCGTGAAACCTGCGCCTGAACATTGTTTGGTAACATTGTACCATTCTTTTACGGATATCTCTGTATAATGGCTCTTGCAAAGGAAATATCATACGAAAATAGACTCAAGATTAATTAATACCTTCTTCATGAAGAACCACAGAGGCAAATAGTCAATAAAGTGGGCGTTTCATTCTCCACCTAGCAACCCGGCGTTTCATTCTCCACTCTAGCAACCTGAACCATTAAACCAACTACCCTCTGACATCTATTCGCTGTTGAAGTAGAAATGCTGTAGTTGCGTGACGCATTCACTTCAGCAGCTATTCGAACGCTAATATTATTTCTGTTGCATTTGCTAAATAAAATCACGTATTTGTCTTCTTTTTCCAAGGTCTTCCTTTTTCGCCGTCGGCTTACTTTGTTCATTACACTCCCATTTTGCGAATGACGAGAGAGGGTTTTGCTCACCGTGGAGAATGAAACTCCCAATTTATTGGCTATTTGTCTCTGTAGTTCTTCATCAAGAAGGTATTAATTAATCTCGAATCTATTTTCGTATGATATTTCCTTTGCAAGAACCATTATACAGAGATACCCGTAAGAGAAGGGCACAATGTTAACAAACAATGTTCAGGCGCAGGTTTCACGAGTCAAATTACATCTTTGAAGGAAAATGGGATAAAATGTATAAATACAAATAACAGAAAAACATTCTAACCAATAATATCAATATTTCTGTGAACGTAAACAATTATTTTAATCAAAACATGATGTCACCATTAAATCCAATTTCTTTCAATATTGGTTAATTGTTCGTAAGTCTTCATGTAACAAAACACCACATTTGAAAGCTCCTTAATTGGACAGACATATCATTTTACTTCCTGTACCATATAAAAAGAATTAAAAGAATTATATTATTATTTTTATTATTACATAATCAGCATTTTAAAAATGTTTCCATAATTTCGAACGCCAGTGAGTATATATATACAGTGTGTAAAAATTAAATGATGTATTATTGTTATTTCTATTTGTATATGTGCGAAAAACATTCAAGCCAATATTATATAAAAAAGTATGATGTATTCAATAAACGAAACTATGTATTAATTTATAAATATACTTAAAATGTTACCCATATTTTTTATTATTTAATAAAATGATGAAAATACTTGGTTTATTCTTACCCGATACACACACACACACACACACACACACACACACACACACACACACACACACACACGCGCGCGCGCGCGCGCGCAAGAAAAAAAGAAAAATTTACATCGTTTCTTCGATTAATTCGCATTCGCTTTGGCCTTCTCTACAGGACTGTTGAATGTGGTGTAAAATTTCTGGTCCTTCTTTCTCTTCCAATTCATTGGCACTAAGCTAGATTTCCTCTAAGTGGTTGCTGAACACCTCGGAGAAACGCTCTGAAGTGTTCAGTACTTTAAGAGAAAAAAGATGAACAATATTACACTTCAAATTAAGTTTACGTATAAGTAACCCCTCTATTCGATTAAATCGCTTTTTTAAAATTGTACACCGCCTTAGACCTACAGCACAAATTACGATTCAGAGGAAAAATAAACTACAGAATGGAATGTTGGTAGATTACAGTTTTAACATGATAACTATACTGAGGTGGTTTCTTAAATATTATATACTACCGGTCAAACCTAAAATTAATGCCAATAGCTCTGCACAAAGGTCCAAAAACAGTTTAAAAGTCTTTACTGCGGTGGTGTGTTTCTTCAGGAGTATGTTAATACATGTGATCAGTTATTAACATGCGCTGCAGGTCTTTACATATAAAATCCTTGCAGAGGAGCTAACTGTGTAGTTCAAGGTATATTTCTGTGTTTCAAAAAGCAAAAATGGGTGCCAAAGCTCAGTTAACAACAGAAAAAAGACAGTCGATTGTAACTTTGAGAAATGAGGGCCAATCACTGAGGCAAATTGAAAAAAAATTAAGATTTTCTTTGAATGCGGTTGCTTGTGCCATTAAACGGTACGAAGAAACTGGTCAAAATAAGGACAGAAAAAGGTCAGGGCGACCAAGAACCACAACAGACTCAGAGGACAAGTATATCCGAGTCACCAGCCTGCGCAACAGACGCCTCACAGTACCTGAAATGAAACCCGAGCTGAACAACTCTAGAAGTACAACAGTTTCAACATCAACTGTTCAGAGAAGACTGAGGCAGGATTAAAAGGACGAACTGCAGCAAAGAAACCAATGCTGAGACTCCAGAACAAAAGGAAAAGGCTAGTCTTGGCTAACAAAAACACCAAAAATGGTCTGTTGAGTAGTGGAAATTTGTCCTTTAGACTGACGAATGAAAGTTCGAAGTTTTTGGATCCAAACACAGAGTATTTTTGCGGCGCAGAGCGTGTGAAAGAATGACACTGCAGTGTGTTGTGCCAACAGTAAAGCACGGTGGAGAAAGTGTGATGGTCTGGGGATGTTTTGCAGGGGAGAAAGTTAGAGATCTCCACAAAGTCACTGGAATACTGAACCAACGTGGCTATCACAGCATTCTACAGCGCCATGCCATCCCATCTGGACTGCGACTAGTTGGCCAACAGTTCATAATGCAGCAAGACAACGATCCTAAACACACTTCCAAGCTGTGTCAAAATTACCTGAAGCAGAAATAACGGCAACGTCAGCTCACAGTTATGGAATGGTCAGCACAGTCCCCGAATCTGAACACCACCGAGCAAGTGTGGGATGAACTGGAACGACGAGTGAAAGCCAAGCAGCCATCCAGTGTTCAGAAGCTCTGGGAACTCTTACAAGAGTGCTGGCAGCAGCTTTCACCAGACTATCTTCTTTCTCTTGTTGAACGCATGCCTCGAATTTGTTCTGCTGTAATTGCTGCTAGAGGAGGCTACTTTGCTGAATCTAAAATTTAGACTTTACTTTTGGTAAATTGTCCTGATTTGTTGCTATTTAAGTTCCCATGTTTGTACTTATGAATTTGTGTCATGATAACTTGGTTAATAAATGAAAAACTTTAAACAAAATTTGAAATTTATGAATATTTCAGGGTGTACTTAAACTTTTGTCCGGTAGTGTATATAGATAGATAGATAGATAGATAGAAGCAGTCAGTTTAAGTTACGTTTCACAGGAAAATAAACTACGGATCGATCTGTGACTATTTTAAAATGGCTAATTTATGCCTCAAAATATAATCAATGATGATTGTTATCTTGCTTCACTAGTTAATTTTGGAGCCTATTCGTTCCTATCTTGAATATATTGTCAGATCTAAAATGAAAGCTGTGTTACGGCTTGGATCCCCGCCTTAGACCTACAGGCGGCTGCATGATGATTGCGCTGTCAATGGAAAAGTTACATTCCAAGATTAGTCCATGCTATTAATGAAGATGATCCGGACCGAAGAGTGGAGTATTGCGAGTGGTACTTGGCACGATGTGGATGTGGATTGGACGAAGGGGTTTCGTAGAATACCCTCCGCGTTCACCAGACCTCACACCACTAGACTTTTTTTATGGGGATACTTAAAAGACAAAGTCTACGCTATAAAACCTGCAACAGTCGCTGAATTGAGAGCAGCCATTGAACGAGAATGCACACAAATACCAAACGAAATGTTTCGTGATGTTTGCGATTCCATTGCTTCGTGTTATCAGCAGTGCCTGGACCAGAACGGACGTCAGTTTGAAAACAGGCGTTGACAAAACAATTAAATAATGTGTGTAGATTCTATTACATTTTGAAAATGAAATGTATTTTAATAAACACTGCCTTTATAAGTATTTAAAGTGTGTATACATTTTTTTGGGACGCCCTGTATATATATAAAACGTGTGTGTGTGTGTATATGTATATTTCTGTATGTTTTTGAAGGTATGACCCGAAATTACTCCATGTCTTAGAATTAGGGTTGCCAGGATTAAAATAAAACTGTGGTGTGGAATATCGCACCAAGGTGGATGTAATAATAATAATAATAATATAATAGCAGGGCTAAAATGAAAGCTTACTGAATATCGCACCGCTTTGGGTCTACAGCACAAATTACGATTCAGAGGAAAATAAATTACAGAATGGAATGTTGGTAGCCTACAGTTTTAACATGTCTATACTGACGCGATTTCTTGAATATTATATTATTCTTTTCTAAAATTTGCATTCCTCAAAAAAAAAAAAATTATATATATATATATATATATATATACGTACATATATATGTTAACCCCTCCGTCTATGGCCCTGAGTCGGTTCGGATCGACGGGGGTTCTAGTTGGGAGGCAGCATCGGATATTTCTTCTATAACATTCTAATTCTTTTCTCTCGCTATAGGGTCGACAGTTATTAATTCTTCTCTTTCTATAATACTCTGATACTTTCTCTGAGACTAAAATTATCGACTTTTCTTTTATAACTTATCGACTTTACTGACTAAGTTCTTCTGAAGCTAGCCCAACTCGAGGGGGAAAATAAAAAGTTTCTCTTACTGTAATTTACTTCTTAAAAATTTACAGGTAGTGGTTTGAATTTTACAGGGGTAGAGGTTCGACCTCTTTCGACCATGGCTCAGGCCGGATTCTAAAAAGTTAAGGAGGCAAGGGGCCTCTGCCCCCTCCCCGCAGCGAGGCTGCTAACAAGGGAGTCTCGTAGCAGTGCCCAAAGCAGAGTCCCGTAATGAAGTGTAGTTCATTTTACAAATACATGTATAATATGAGCCTAAATGTTGGGGGAAGGCAGTTGAAGGTTAAGTTCCCCCCTTTTAAACACATGATCAGATGTTTGAAAGATTCCAAATAAAAATTTAAAAAAATAAAAAGCTAATCGTATTTTTTTGCCGAGTCTTCATTTCTGAAGGCGATATCATTTCGTAGTAGTACATAGGTACAATTTAAGTACAATACTGAGCACATTTTCGTTTTGGTCTATTACAATTATGATTGCGATTATGGATTACGTCACATTCGCTTATGATTGTCTATTACAGTTCTATTAAAGTACATTCTTACATTAGATATTAAGTCATTACATTCAATTTCAGTTTCATTGAAGTACATTACGTCGTTTACCATTCTTACAGTGTTTTAATATATTTATATATGGTTATAATAAGCACACCGGACAAAAAATTAGTCACCCCTAATAGCACCGATAGTAGGAAGTTCAAGGTCACACAGAGGGCGCTGATGTAGCATTGGTAAGTGACAAGTAGCGGTGACGTAGCACACAGGATCAGATCTGTTTCGTGAGGTGGTGAAGAACAAAGTGTGTGTTGGATATAGTCTGCAAAATGGGTCGTGAGGCAGACGTTACTCAGTGGCAAAAAGGAGCCATCGTGTTTGGCAGAGCCCACGGACACAAAATGTCTGAAGTAGCCCAATTTGTTGGTGTGTCAACGCGTACTGTCCAGCGAGTTACAAAGAGTGGTGTAGTTCGCAATCAACTGACAATCGACGGCGTAACTGTGGCCGGAAAACAATTCTCGACAATAGGGGCCGCCGCCATGTTTCTCGTCTAGTAACTGCAAATCGTTTTCAAACCAGAGAACAATTGCTCCAAGAAACCAATGAGGTTCTCCAGCGACCAATTTCCGAACGGACATTGCGACGAGAACTGCATGCGATGGACATCTGGAGCAGGGTACCACGGAAGAGGCCGCTGTTAACAGCAAGTCACAAATTGGCACGTTATAAATGGGCTCAGTGGCACAAAAACTGGACTGCGGCAGATTGGAAACGTGTAATTTGGTCCGATGAGTCCCGTTTTCGTTTGTTCTCCAATGATGGGAGGCGACGAGTACATCGCAGGTCCAATGAAGCCTTTAATCCTGAATGCGTCGAAGGTGTTGTTCAGGCTGGAAACAGAAAGTGAAGCGCAGGAATAGACACCCACGGACTCTGGCGGAACTTCGGGACCGGCTGATGAACGAGTGGCAGCAAATCGATGTTCAGTACATGCACAACCTCGTAGAGTCTCTGCTTCGCCGGATTCGTGACGTTATCAAGGCCAGAGGCGCCGTCACACGTTATTAGGTACATTCTGAGAGGGGTGACTAATTTTTTGTCCTGTGTGCTTATATGGTTATAATATATGGTTATAATATATGGTTATTATATATGGTTATTATATATGGTTATTATAGGTGCTACTGTAGTATGCGGTCTACCGTTAAGTTTCTACTGTAGTATGCGGTCTACCGTTAAGTTTCTACTGTAGTATGCGGTCTACCGTTCAAAATATTTAAAAGGAATTGAAAATGAATTGAAAGGAATTATAATTTAATTTACACAATTAAGGAATTATTAAAGAAGTTAAACATACTACTACCGCATACTTAACGGTAGACCGCATACTACAGTACGCCCTTGATGATTGGTTAGGTTAAGTCGTGATATTTTCGTTAGTTTTAACGAAAATATCACGACTTAACCTAACCAATCGTCAAGGGCGTACAATTAACCTAATCATAAAATAATAAGAAGATAAGAAGCTATAATTAAAAGGTAGACCGCCGAATCGTAGGTAGACCGCCGAATCTTAGGTAGACCGCATACTACAGTAGCACCGTTATTATATATGGTTATTATATATGGTTATTAGTACAACACAAGTACATGAGCACATACAAGATAATTTATATACAACATAATATGTTATATTATGTTATAATATGTTATAAATTTGGATCAGAGCGAGAGGAGATTTTTATCTCAGAAGCGTTCGACTTTGCTGTCATCAGCGAATTCGACCACTTACCCAAGCATTTATGAATATCTTGTGAGGGGTGAACGCACTTAAAAGAAAAAAATACATGTGGACGTATTTTACATGTACGTAACACAATAGGTTGTGTGCGTAATATAGACACGCGTAAAATATGGACTGATAGGTTGATAGGCATCAGTAGACAATAGGTAGGAAACAACATAAATAATGATGTATAGAGAATGAAGTTTTTTTTTTTTATTATTATTATTATTAAAGAATTTACCATACATTGAATACGGAAGATGTCCAAATACTAAACACGTGATTCACTGTTCAAGGTATGGAAAACGTGAAGAGAATTAAGTTACTTTATGACGTCATAGTTATTGAATTTGTACGTATAGTACAAATCATTATTAGGAAGATTTAGAAGAACGAATTAGAGACAAAGAGTGGGTATTAATGACTAAGAAGTACAACTACGGGTTCCAATCCTGTTATATGCAATGTGTATGCATAATCTAGGGTCGAGGGTGAGATGCAAGACAATCATAATTAATTATAATAACTTCTATAACAAATGGAAAATGGATACGACTAAACCATAGAAATGGTAGATCGTAGGGTTGTGACACAAACAAAAAGAGGAAGCTACAAGTAAAATTATTATCCAAACTCGCGTTGAGCGATTTTGGTTCTTATGTAAAAATGAATATTGATTATTCATTGTTCATTTTTACATTGCTCTCCCCTTTAAAAATGATATTTATACAATAATATAATAGGGCACAATTCATACAATACAATACAATTGAGAAAATAACATCCTAACTAATTCAAGTTAGATGACGAATTTTTCTTTACATTACAAGTTTCATACAGAACAAGTGAGTTCGGGTGGTTGGGTACAATGCAGAGTAATCAAATTTTTAACATGACACTTGCTTATAAATTATAAAAAATTCAAAGATTAATACTTTAATTTAGACAAACAATTAAGTTAGACAAAGAATGATATTGTTGCTCTTTTTTTTTTTTTTTAATTTTTTTTTTTCTATGGGGAAAATTACATACATAATGAACAGTCGGTAAAAGGGAAAGATATAAATTATTTTCCAAAGTTACCCTGATCGTACAGGCTATAACTAATTTTATTGACTACTGTAGGTAGAAATCGAATTACGTAATGGATGATGTACAGACCTGTGGTCTAGTGTGTATTTGTGTGTATTAGATACAAAGTGTGTATCTTATAATTTTGAGGGACAGATTAGCTGAGAGGATTGTTAAATTAACTGAATAAATGCCTGAGCAAAAATTTATATATAGTAAGCAAAAATGCTTAAGACTATATAAATAGCAGAGTTAGCACTTACACGCAATGAAATAGCTTATTGTGATATCTAATGATTTTAGCATAAGGTTTGTCTATATAGTATATATAGTGTGCATACGTGTGTGTGTGTAAACGTTTAAGGGTTATTATTATTATTATTATTATAAAATCCTTTAAGTTCAAGGTAGTATTTAAGTATTTAATTACATCAGTTACACGTATTAAGGTAATAAAAAAAACGTACTTAGAGGACCTTACAAGTAATGAAAGTAAATCTAGCGGTATTAAAAATTAAATTTTGAAGATGGAATTAAATTCGACTAGTAACATTCCTAGCTATATATGAACTATATAACCATTAACATTAACCAGAAGTATCGGTACGATAATTGAATTAAGAAAATTAAGAATGCAAATTAAAAATAGAAATCAATTATACACTGGGCAACACGTATTTTATTGAATGATATCTGACACTTGATTCTAGGTAATTTTGGTGCGCTGAATACGAATTTCAACTCGGTTTGGCTCTATCAGGTCCTGATTCTTGTCGACAGCCTATGTGCCATTTTCCAGATTTTTCAAATTAGGACTAAAAAATTAAGTCATGTGTTAAATTTTTTTTTCAAGTTTCATGAATACAAGCAGTTCAAACTACAGTAAAATTACATTATAACGATAGAAATGACTTAAAATAAAAAAACAAACAGATATGAAGCTTTCACTGTGGCAAAAATTTTCTTTTGTAAGACTTTCTAGCGTATTTGCTTGTTGATGGCAGGTCTCTTTTCAAGCACCAGCAGTAATCAGCCATCATGTGGGAATCCCAGCGGCCTTGGTACCGTTCCTCCATAATTTTGATATCTTGGTGGAATCTCTCCCCTTGTTCGTCACTTACATCACCTAAATTACTTGGAAATTGGTCAAGATGGCTATTCAAAAAATGCATTTTTATGCTCATATTGCAACCTAACTCTTTGTAGTCCCTTAAAAGTTTTTTTACGATTTCTTCGTAGTTATCTGCCCTATAATTGCCTAAAAAGTTTTCTATCAAGTCCACGAATGAGAACCAGCCATTTTTTTCGCGTTCATTCATGACATTAGGAAAATTGCTGTCTTTAATCATTGTTCTTATTTGTGGACCGTCGAAAATTCCCGCCTTGATTTTTTCATAACTTAAACTTGGAAATTTTGAAGTTATGTATTTGAAACACTCGCCGTTCGTATCTAAAGCTTTTACATATTGTTTAATGAGGCCTAGTTTTATATGCAGAGGAGGAAATATGATTTTATCTCTGCTCACTAAAGGTGGATTAATTACGTTTTTTTCGCCGACAGTAAGTGATGTTCGTGCTGGCCAGATTTGTTTGAAATAAAGTTCTTCCTTGGCTCTGCTGTCCCATAAGCAAAGGAAGCAAGGATATTTAGTATACCCTCCTTGTTGTCCTAGCAGAAAATTAACCATTTTTAAGTCAACACATATGATCCACTCGTGCTCCCTATATTTGATAAGATTTAAAACCTTTTCTATATGTTCATACTTTTCTTTTAATTTTGTTGAGTGCCCAATCGGTATCGAGCCGTATAGATTGCCATTATGCAACAACACACACTTAAGACTTCTTTTCGAACTGTCTAAAAACAAGCGCCAATCATTTGCATCGTAAGACTCAACCCCCATCTTCTTTAACAAACCAACTATGTCGCAGCAATATACTAAACTATCCTCTGTTCTAAAATATTTAACAAGTTCTTCTTCTCTTTTTTCTGTAAAATGAAATGTATGTGTTTGAAGTAAGCAAGTTTTTCTCTTTAAGTCTTGAAGCTAAAATTTCCGCAGCCTTTTTTGGCAAATTTAGATCCCTTACAAGATCATTCAACTCGGCCTGGTTAAACTTTTGCGGATCGTTTTGACTTTCAAATACGCTGGGGTCAAAATCGGTGTCTGACTCCTCAAAGTGCATAACAATATTTTCAGGAACATCTTCAACTAATTCTTGAGTTGGCAGACCCTTAAATTTTGGAATGGGGATCTCATTTGAATGTAGCACAGGTCGTATCGCGGTGTCGAAATTTGGGTACTCGATACAATGTTTATTTTTCTTAGTGAAGCCCGAAGTCTTGACAAAGCAAAGGTAGCAATCGGTCTCGTGGTTAGTAGGCTCTCGCCACACCTGATATGGAAAAAAAATTGTAAAGCGTTAACAAAAGCGACGAGAGACTTGTTTTTATGAATTTTATCAAAAGTTATCACCCAAACATTTAACATTTCTATGTGTTTCAACCTTATGCAATATTTGAGATTCTTATAAACATTTTCTGTAAATTTTTGTTTATGTACCTAAGTTACAATTACATTTAGGTAAGTTACAGTATACTAGTGATTAAATTACGTAGTTTTATGAAATCATAAACTTACCATCGGAACTCCAAAAGGTATTTTTGAATCCGAACCCTTCGTCCAATGTCGCAGTCTTTCAATGCATATAGTGCAGGCTTTATGTGGAGCCCACGATTTATCTTGGTCCCCCAGTTTTATGCCAAAATAAGCTAAGTAAGCTCTTTTTACGAAGTCAGTTATATTTGCTCGTTGATGTGGAAGTGTAAAATTTCCACATATATAACAGAAGGAATCAGGGTTGTTTTTGCATTTGAACTTTCTAGTGCTTGATGACATATTGCTTGATTGTTCTGCCAATTTGTAAAGGTATTTAAAGCCCTTAATTCATATAAATTTAAGAAAATCTGAAATATAAACACAAAAATTAGTTTAAATAGGTACTTATTATGAAATAGGTACTTATAATCTATGAAATTAAACTAGAAACACGGATGAGTAGGTACAATATAAATTGCGTCTAATTAAATCAACTATATTAAATCACGATGACAAAATTACTCACTAAATCATATGCCAATTCAAAATTATGTTAATGCCCAAACTTAATTAACTAACTCGACTGACTGACTGACTGACTGACTGAATTGACTGATTAACTCTGGAAACGAGTCGCTTTTATATATTTTAGTTGTCCCTCTAGAATACTCTACAGAGAACAGGAACGCTCGAGAAAATTTTAGAATTCTATGATATTTTTAGCTTAATTTACTAATATTAAAATGGGTTAAAAATGACAAAATTAAAAATATTTTTAGGGTGTTACATATAAAAATATACATAATACAACAATACCATAACAATAGGTACAAATACCTAGATAAAAACCTAGTTGCATAATGTGTAACTGCAAAAAGACTTAGCGAGTATTGAGAAAAAAACCTTTTTATGAATACGACGAAAGAGGAGGGGTGTTGAGCAAAATTAGGACCTGATAGAGCAAAACCGAGTAAACATTCGTGCTCAGCGCACCCAAATTACCTAGAACTAACTGTCAAATCTAATTCAATAGACAAAAAGTTGAAATTTGTTCCCCAGTGTTATGCATTTTAATGAACTAAACATATAGTATACTTAAAAATAAAAAACACAACGTAACACAAATTGAGGTTATGTTCCATAGTACCAAAGAGGAATTAACCATGGTTGAACCATTTCTCTGGTTGACACTGGGTTCAACTGGGTTTGGGGTGTTAAAATAAAATAAAATAAAAAAACAAAGTTTGGAGTACTACATTCGGGGGAATTGAGTGACTAAGCGGGGGGTATATGTCTGAAATTGACAATTACGTTTTTTTTTTTTTTTATAAAAGAAAAGGGATTGCTTGACACACTACTTAGAACAAAAATTAAAAGAGTTCAAACAAAAAGGGGAACGGCATGTTCCTCCCTATAGTAATTTAAAAAGGAAGTCGTTGGACATGATTGATTAATTATTACACTATTACTGTTATCATATAATCATAAAAATTATAAAACTCGTTACAAACATTTGTAAAAACGGTTTTGGTTGCAAACAATAAAATATGTCATTTTACCTATATATTTATATACGCAACAATGGCATGAAAAGAAAAGACAAACCGGTCAATTCAGGTTGAATTTAATTCTCTTTTACAACAAAAAAAAAGGTTGAATTAAATTCTTAAATTACATTTTCTTAAATTAAATTCTCTTAAACTACAAAGAAAAAGTTGAATTCAATTGACTGCATTGAAATGACTTGGGACTTAAAAACTGACTTCGAATAAAAGTGACTTCGAATAAAAGTGACTTCGAATAAAAGTGACTTCGAATAAAAGTGACTTCGAATAAAAGTGACTTCGAATACTTCTGAAATCTCTGGGGCGGTTGTCCCTCTTGGATGCAACCTTCTGACTTGAACTCTTATCAAGTATTTCTATAAATCTCTGGGGCGGTTGTCCCTCTTGGATGCAACCTTCTGACTTGAACTCGTATCAAATATTTCTATAAATCTCTGGGGCGGTTGTCCCTCTTGGAAGCAACCTTCTGACTTGAACTCTTATCAAGTATTTCTATAAATCTCTGGGGCGGTTGTCCCTCTTGGATGCAACCTTCTGACTTGAACTCTTATCAAGTATTTCTATAAATCTCTGGGGCGGTTGTCCCTCTTGAATGCAACCTTCTGACTTGAAAACTGAGACTTGAAAACTGAGACTTGAAAACTGAGACTTGAAAACTGATTTGCAACTTATTTAACTAAAACTGACTCGAAACTACTTCGAGTATCTCTCTAAATCTATAAACTCTCTATAAACTCTCTCTTTCTTAATTTGCAAGTCAATTCAATTCAATAATTTGAAAAAAATTGTAAACAAGAATAAAAATGTAAACAACATTTCACTCGAATGTACGCGAAGGTACGGTACTATTATGTTTGGTACATAAAATAAAATTATTCTATACTGACTATAACAGTGAAATTAACTCTCTGAAATTAACTCTCTGAAATTAACTCTTTCTGTTACTTTTAACTTCTGTTACTTTTAACTTCTGTGAAAATTAATGTTTCACAAAAAAAAATGTATCACTGGTGTCTGAAGTGTTCACTGTGTTTTGTGTTAATTCTGGCTCAATACTAAATATTAACTGTTAATAATACTGACTTTTCAAATGTTTACAAATTACTTAAAAAAAACCAACTCTGTACTTAACAAAATTTCTACGGCGAAATCCTTAGAGACGTGTCCTGAAGACGTGTCTTGCTGGCTACTTCTTCTTGGATGAAAACTAGGCGTGGAGAACTTGGAGTCGTGACACACCGGTTCAAGGGTGGATGTTACGAACTGGAAGTCGTGACACGCCGGTCAACTGGTTTTATCCTGATGCAGGGTAATTTCTATCCTGGCCAAAGAGTGGCCACTTGTTAAAATCCTCTTCTTAAAATCTTCTTCTAATCTTGGTAGTATGGTCGCCAAATGTTTATCCTGGCTATAGGGTCGCCACTCTGTTTGACCCAATATCTTCTATGGTGCTTGGGTTGTCTCGAATCGAAGAGGCGTTCTTGTTGCGAGGCAGCAACGGATATTTCTTCTATAACATTCTAATTCTTTTCTCTCGCTATAGGGTCGACAGTTATTAATTCTTCTCTTTCTATAATACTCTGATACTTTCTCTGAGACTAAAATTATCGACTTTTCTTTTATAACTTATCGACTTTACTGACTAAGTTCTTCTGAAGATAGCCCAACTCGAGGGGGAAAATAAAAAGTTTCTCTTACTGTAATTTACTTCTTAAAAATTTACAGGTAGTGGTTTGAATTTTACAGGGGTAGAGGTTCGACCTCTTTCGACCATGGCTCAGGCCGGAATCTAAAAAGTACACCACTGAGCACATTTTCGTTTTGGTCTATTACAATTATGATTGCGATTATGGATTACTTCACATTCGCTTATGATTGTCCATTACAGTTCTATTAAAGTACATTCTTACATTATATATTAAGTCATTACATTCAATTACAGTTTCATTGAAGTACATTACGTCGTTTACCATTCTTACAGTGTTTTTATATATTTATATATGGTTATAATAAGCACACCGGACAAAAAATTAGTCACCCCTAATAGCACCGATAGTAGGAAGTTCAAGGTCACACAGAGGGCGCTGATGTAGCATTGGTAAGTGACAAGTAGCGGTGACGTAGCACACAGGATCAGATCTGTTTCGTGAGGTGGTGAAGAACAAAGTGTGTGTTGGATAGTCTGCAAAATGGGTCGTGAGGCAGACGTTACTCAGTGGCAAAAAGGAGCCATCGTGTTTGGCAGAGCCCACGGACACAAAATGTCTGAAGTAGCCCAATTTGTTGGTGTGTCAACGCGTACTGTCCAGCGAGTTTACAAAGAGTGGTGTAGTTCGCAATCAACTGACAATCGACGGCGTAACTGTGGCCGGAAAACAATTCTCGACAATAGGGGCCGCCACCATGTTTCTCGTCTAGTAACTGCAAATCGTTTTCAAACCAGAGAACAATTGCTCCAAGAAACCAATGAGGTTCTCCAGCGACCAATTTCCGAACGGACATTGCGACGAGAACTGCATGCGATGGACATCTGGAGCAGGGTACCACGGAAGAGGCCGCTGTTAACAGCAAGTCACAAATTGGCACGTTATAAATGGGCTCAGAGGCACAAAAACTGGACTGCGGCAGATTGGAAACGTGTAATTTGGTCCGATGAGTCCCGTTTTCGTTTGTTCTCCAATGATGGGAGGCGACGAGTACATCGCAGGTCCAATGAAGCCTTTAATCCTGAATGCGTCGAAGGTGTTGTTCAGGCTGGAAACAGAAAGTGAAGCGCAGGAATAGACACACACGGACTCTGACGGAACTTCGGGACCGGCTGATGAGCGAGTGGCAGCAAATCGATGTTCAGTACATGCACAACCTCGTAGAGTCTCTGCCATGCCGGATTCGTGTGGTTAAACATACTACTACCGCATACTTAACGGTAGACCGCATACTACAGTACGCCCTTGATGATTGGTTAGGTTAAGTCGTGATATTTTCGTTAGTTTGAACGAAAATATCACGACTTAACCTAACCAATCGTCAAGGGCGTACAATTAACCTAATAATAAAATAATAAGAAGATAAGAAGCTATAATTAAAAGGTAGACCGCCGAATCGTAGGTAGACCGCCGAATCTTAGGTAGACCGCATACTACAGTAGCACCGTTATTATATATGGTTATTATATATGGTTATTAGTACAACACAAGTACATGAGCACATACAAGATAATTTATATACAACATAATATGTTATATTATGTTATAATATGTTATAAATTTGGATCAGAGCGAGAGGAGATTTTTATCTCAGAAGCGTTCGACTTTGCTGTCATCAGCGAATTCGACCACTTACCCAAGCATTTATGAATATCTTGTGAGGGGTGAACGCACTTAAAATAAAAAAATACATGTGGACGTATTTTACATGTACGTAACACAATAGGTTGTGTGCGTAATATAGACACGCGTAAAATATGGACTGATAGGTTGATAGGCATCAGTAGACAATAGGTAGGAAACAACATAAATAATGATGTATAGAGAATGAAGTTTTTTTTTTTATTATTATTATTATTATTAAAGAATTTACCATACATTGAATACGGAAGATGTCCAAATACTAAACACGTGATTCACTGTTCAAGGTATGGAAAACGTGAAGAGAATTAAGTTATTTTATGACGTCATAGTTATTGAATTTGTACGTATAGTACAAATCATTATTAGGAAGATTTAGAAGAACGAATTAGAGACAAAGAGTGGGTATTAATGACTAAGAAGTACAACTACGGGTTCCAATCCTGTTATATGCAATGTGTATGCATAATCTAGGGTCGAGGGTGAGATGCAAGACAATCATAATTAATTATAATAACTTCTATAACAAATGGAAAATGGATACGACTAAACCATAGAAATGGTAGATCGTAGGGTTGTGACACAAACAAAAAGAGGAAGCTACAAGTAAAATTATTATCCAAACTCGCGTTAAGCGATTTTGGTTCTTATGTAAAAATGAATATTGATTATTCATTGTTCATTTTTACATTGCTCTCCCCTTTAAAAATGATATTTATACAATAATATAATAGGGCACAATTCATACAATACAATACAATTGAGAAAATAACATCCTAACTAATTCAAGTTAGATGACGAATTTTTCTTTACATTACAAGTTTCATACAGAACAAGTGAGTTCGGGTGGTTGGGTACAATGCAGAGTAATCAAATTTTTAACATGACACTTGCTTATAAATTATAAAAAATTCAAAGATTAATACTTTAATTTAGACAAACAATTAAGTTAGACAAAGAATGATATTGTTACTCTTTTTTTTTTTTAACAAAATTTTATTTTTCTATGGGGAAAATTACATACATAATGAACAGTCGGTAAAAGGGAAAGATATAAATTATTTTCCAAAGTTACCCTGATCGTACAGGCTATAACTAATTTTATTGACTACTGTAGGTAGAAATCGAATTACGTAATGGATGATGTACAGACCTGTGGTCTAGTGTGTATTTGTGTGTATTAGATACAAAGTGTGTATCTTATAATTTTGAGGGACAGATTAGCTGAGAGGATTGTTAAATTAACTGAATAAATGCCTGAGCAAAAATTTATATATAGTAAGCAAAAATGCTTAAGACTATATAAATAGCAGAGATAGCACTTACACGCAATGAAATAGCTTATTGTGATATCTAATGATTTTAGCATAAGGTTTGTCTATATAGTATATATAGTGTGCATACGTGTGTGTGTAAACGTTTAAGGGTTATTATTATTATTATTATTATAAAATCCTTTAAGTTCAAGGTAGTATTTAAGTATTTAATTACATCAGTTACACGTATTAAGGTAATAAAAAAAACGTACTTAGAGGACCTTACAAGTAATGAAAGTAAATCTAGCGGTATTAAAAATTAAATTTTGAAGATGGAATTAAATTCGACTAGTAACATTCCTAGCTATATATGAACTATATAACCATTAACATTAACCAGAAGTATCGGTACGATAATTGAATTAAGAAAATTAAGAATGCAAATTAAAAATAGAAATCAATTATGCATTTTAATGAACTAAACATATAGTATACTTAAAAATAAAAAACACAACGTAACATAAATTGAGGTTATGTTCCATAGTACCAAAGAGGAATTAACCATGGTTGAACCATTTCTCTGGTTGACACTGGGTTCAACTGGGGTTGGGGTGTTAAAATAAAATAAAATAAAAAAACAAAGTTTGGAGTACTACATTCGGGGGAATTGAGTGACTAAGCGGGGGGTATATGTCTGAAATTGACAATTACGTTTTTTTTTTTTTTTATAAAAGAAAAGGGATTGCTTGACACACTACTTAGAACAAAAATTAAAAGAGTTCAAACAAAAAGGGGAACGGCATGTTCCTCCCTATAGTAATTTAAAAAGGAAGTCGTTGGACATGATTGATTAATTATTACACTATTACTGTTATCATATAATCATAAAAATTATAAAACTCGTTACAAACATTTGTAAAAACGGTTTTGGTTGCAAACAATAAAATATGTCATTTTACCTATATATTTATATACGCAACAATGGCATGAAAAGAAAAGACAAATCGGTCAATTTCCTTCTTACAAAAAAAAAAATTAAACTAAAGACACAAACCGGTCAATTCAGGTTGAATTTAATTCTCTTTTACAACAAAAAAAAAGGTTGAATTAAATTCTTAAATTACATTTTCTTAAATTAAATTCTCTTAAACTACAAAGAAAAAGTTGAATTCAATTGACTGCATTGAAATGACTTGGGACTTAAAAACTGACTTCGAATAAAAGTGACTTCGAATAAAAGTGACTTCGAATAAAAGTGACTTCGAATACTTCTGAAATCTCTGGGGCGGTTGTCCCTCTTGGATGCAACCTTCTGACTTGAACTCTTATCAAGTATTTCTATAAATCTCTGGGGCGGTTGTCCCTCTTGGATGCAACCTTCTGACTTGAACTCGTATCAAATATTTCTATAAATCTCTAGGGCGGTTGTCCCTCTTGGAAGCAACCTTCTGACTTGAACTCTTATCAAGTATTTCTATAAATCTCTGGGGCGGTTGTCCCTCTTGGATGCAACCTTCTGACTTGAACTCTTATCAAGTATTTCTATAAATCTCTGGGGCGGTTGTCCCTCTTGGATGCATGCAACCTTCTGACTTGAAAACTGAGACTTGAAAACTGAGACTTGAAAACTGAGACTTGAAAACTGATTTGCAACTTATTTAACTAAAACTGACTCGAAAATACTTCGAGTATCTCTTTAAATCTATAAACTCTCTATAAACTCTCTCTTTCTTAATTTGCAAGTCAATTCAATTCAATAATTTGAAAAAAAATTGTAAACAAGAATAAAAATGTAAACAACATTTCACTCGAATGTACGCGAAGGTACGGTACTATTATGTTTGGTACATAAAATAAAATTATTCTATACTGACTATAATAGTGAAATTAACTCTCTGAAATTAACTCTCTGAAATTAACTCTTTCTGTTACTTTTAACTTCTGTTACTTTTAACTTCTGTGAAAATTAATGTTTCACAAAAAAAAATGTATCACTGGTGTCTGAAGTGTTCACTGTGTTTTGTGTTAATTCTGGCTCAATACTAAATATTAACTGTTAATAATACTGACTTTTCAAATGTTTACAAATTACTTAAAAAAAAACAACTCTGTACTTAACAAAATTTCTACGGCGAAATCCTTAGAGACGTGTCCTGAAGACGTGTCTTGCTGGCTACTTCTTCTTGGATGAAAACTAGGCGTGGAGAACTTGGAGTCGTGACACACCGGTTCAAGGGTGGATGTTACGAACTGGAAGTCGTGACACGCCGGTCAACTGGTTTTATCCTGATGCAGGGTAATTTCTATCCTGGCCAAAGAGTGGCCACTTGTTAAAATCCTCTTCTTAAAATCTTCTTCTAATCTTGGTAGTATGGTCGCCAAATGTTTATCCTGGCTATAGGGTCGCCACTCTGTTTGACCCAATATCTTCTATGGTGCTTGGGTTGTCTCGTATCGACGAGGCGTTCTTGTTGCGAGGCAGCAACGGATATTTCTTCTATAACATTCTAATTCTTTTCTCTCGCTATAGGGTCGACAGTTATTAATTCTTCTCTTTCTATAATACTCTGATACTTTCTCTGAGACTAAAATTATCGACTTTTCTTTTATAACTTATCGACTTTACTGACTAAGTTCTTCTGAAGATAGCCCAACTCGAGGGGGAAAATAAAAAGTTTCTCTTACTGTAATTTACTTCTTAAAAATTTACAGGTAGTGGTTTGAATTTTACAGGGGTAGAGGTTCGACCTCTTTCGACCATGGCTCAGGCCGGAATCTAAAAAGTACACCACTGAGCACATTTTCGTTTTGGTCTATTACAATTATGATTGCGATTATGGATTACTTCACATTCGCTTATGATTGTCCATTACAGTTCTATTAAAGTACATTCTTACATTATATATTAAGTCATTACATTCAATTACAGTTTCATTGAAGTACATTACGTCGTTTACCATTCTTACAGTGTTTTTATATATTTATATATGGTTATAATAAGCACACCGGACAAAAAATTAGTCACCCCTAATAGCACCGATAGTAGGAAGTTCAAGGTCACACAGAGGGCGCTGATGTAGCATTGGTAAGTGACAAGTAGCGGTGACGTAGCACACAGGATCAGATCTGTTTCGTGAGGTGGTGAAGAACAAAGTGTGTGTTGGATATAGTCTGCAAAATGGGTCGTGAGGCAGACGTTACTCAGTGGCAAAAAGGAGCCATCGTGTTTGGCAGAGCCCACGGACACAAAATGTCTGAAGTAGCCCAATTTGTTGGTGTGTCAACGCGTACTGTCCAGCGAGTTTACAAAGAGTGGTGTAGTTCGCAATCAACTGACAATCGACGGCGTAACTGTGGCCGGAAAACAATTCTCGACAATAGGGGCCGCCACCATGTTTCTCGTCTAGTAACTGCAAATCGTTTTCAAACCAGAGAACAATTGCTCCAAGAAACCAATGAGGTTCTCCAGCGACCAATTTCCGAACGGACATTGCGACGAGAACTGCATGCGATGGACATCTGGAGCAGGGTACCACGGAAGAGGCCGCTGTTAACAGCAAGTCACAAATTGGCACGTTATAAATGGGCTCAGAGGCACAAAAACTGGACTGCGGCAGATTGGAAACGTGTAATTTGGTCCGATGAGTCCCGTTTTCGTTTGTTCTCCAATGATGGGAGGCGACGAGTACATCGCAGGTCCAATGAAGCCTTTAATCCTGAATGCGTCGAAGGTGTTGTTCAGGCTGGAAACAGAAAGTGAAGCGCAGGAATAGACACACACGGACTCTGACGGAACTTCGGGACCGGCTGATGAGCGAGTGGCAGCAAATCGATGTTCAGTACATGCACAACCTCGTAGAGTCTCTGCCATGCCGGATTCGTGTGGTTAAACATACTACTACCGCATACTTAACGGTAGACCGCATACTACAGTACGCCCTTGATGATTGGTTAGGTTAAGTCGTGATATTTTCGTTAGTTTTAACGAAAATATCACGACTTAACCTAACCAATCGTCAAGGGCGTACAATTAACCTAATAATAAAATAATAAGAAGATAAGAAGCTATAATTAAAAGGTAGACCGCCGAATCGTAGGTAGACCGCCGAATCTTAGGTAGACCGCATACTACAGTAGCACCGTTATTATATATGGTTATTATATATGGTTATTAGTACAACACAAGTACATGAGCACATACAAGATAATTTATATACAACATAATATGTTATATTATGTTATAATATGTTATAAATTTGGATCAGAGCGAGAGGAGATTTTTATCTCAGAAGCGTTCGACTTTGCTGTCATCAGCGAATTCGACCACTTACCCAAGCATTTATGAATATCTTGTGAGGGTGAACGCACTTAAAATAAAAAAATACATGTGGACGTATTTTACATGTACGTAACACAATAGGTTGTGTGCGTAATATAGACACGCGTAAAATATGGACTGAGGTTGATAGGCATCAGTAGACAATAGGTAGGAAACAACATAAATAATGATGTATAGAGAATGAAGTTTTTTTTTTTTATTATTATTATTATTAAAGAATTTACCATACATTGAATACGGAAGATGTCCAAATACTAAACACGTGATTCACTGTTCAAGGTATGGAAAACGTGAAGAGAATTAAGTTACTTTATGACGTCATAGTTATTGAATTTGTACGTATAGTACAAATCATTATTAGGAAGATTTAGAAGAACGAATTAGAGACAAAGAGTGGGTATTAATGACTAAGAAGTACAACTACGGGTTCCAATCCTGTTATATGCAATGTGTATGCATAATCTAGGGTCGAGGGTGAGATGCAAGACAATCATAATTAATTATAATAACTTCTATAACAAATGGAAAATGGATACGACTAAACCATAGAAATGGTAGATCGTAGGGTTGTGACACAAACAAAAAGAGGAAGCTACAAGTAAAATTATTATCCAAACTCGCGTTAAGCGATTTTGGTTCTTATGTAAAAATGAATATTGATTATTCATTGTTCATTTTTACATTGCTCTCCCCTTTAAAAATGATATTTATACAATAATATAATAGGGCACAATTCATACAATACAATACAATTGAGAAAATAACATCCTAACTAATTCAAGTTAGATGACGAATTTTTCTTTACATTACAAGTTTCATACAGACAAGTGAGTTCGGTGGTTGGGTACAATGCAGAGTAATCAAATTTTTAACATGACACTTGCTTATAAATTATAAAAAATTCAAAGATTAATACTTTAATTTAGACAAACAATTAAGTTAGACAAAGAATGATATTGTTACTCTTTTTTTTTTTTAACAAAATTTTATTTTTCTATGGGGAAAATTACATACATAATGAACAGTCGGTAAAAGGGAAAGATATAAATTATTTTCCAAAGTTACCCTGATCGTACAGGCTATAACTAATTTTATTGACTACTGTAGGTAGAAATCGAATTACGTAATGGATGATGTACAGACCTGTGGTCTAGTGTGTATTTGTGTGTATTAGATACAAAGTGTGTATCTTATAATTTTGAGGGACAGATTAGCTGAGAGGATTGTTAAATTAACTGAATAAATGCCTGAGCAAAAATTTATATATAGTAAGCAAAAATGCTTAAGACTATATAAATAGCAGAGATAGCACTTACACGCAATGAAATAGCTTATTGTGATATCTAATGATTTTAGCATAAGGTTTGTCTATATAGTATATATAGTGTGCATACGTGTGTGTGTAAACGTTTAAGGGTTATTATTATTATTATTATTATAAAATCCTTTAAGTTCAAGGTAGTATTTAAGTATTTAATTACATCAGTTACACGTATTAAGGTAATAAAAAAAACGTACTTAGAGGACCTTACAAGTAATGAAAGTAAATCTAGCGGTATTAAAAATTAAATTTTGAAGATGGAATTAAATTCGACTAGTAACATTCCTAGCTATATATGAACTATATAACCATTAACATTAACCAGAAGTATCGGTACGATAATTGAATTAAGAAAATTAAGAATGCAAATTAAAAATAGAAATCAATTATGCATTTTAATGAACTAAACATATAGTATACTTAAAAATAAAAAACACAACGTAACATAAATTGAGGTTATGTTCCATAGTACCAAAGAGGAATTAACCATGGTTGAACCATTTCTCTGGTTGACACTGGGTTCAACTGGGGTTGGGGTGTTAAAATAAAATAAAATAAAAAAACAAAGTTTGGAGTACTACATTCGGGGGAATTGAGTGACTAAGCGGGGGGTATATGTCTGAAATTGACAATTACGTTTTTTTTTTTTTTATAAAAGAAAAGGGATTGCTTGACACACTACTTAGAACAAAAATTAAAAGAGTTCAAACAAAAAGGGGAACGGCATGTTCCTCCCTATAGTAATTACTATTACTGTTATCATATAATCATAAAAATTATAAAACTCGTTACAAACATTTGTAAAAACGGTTTTGGTTGCAAACAATAAAATATGTCATTTTACCTATATATTTATATACGCAACAATGGCATGAAAAGAAAAGACAAATCGGTCAATTTCCTTCTTACAAAAAAAAAAATTAAACTAAAGACACAAACCGGTCAATTCAGGTTGAATTTAATTCTCTTTTACAACAAAAAAAAAGGTTGAATTAAATTCTTAAATTACATTTTCTTAAATTAAATTCTCTTAAACTACAAAGAAAAAGTTGAATTCAATTGACTGCATTGAAATGACTTGGGACTTAAAAACTGACTTCGAATAAAAGTGACTTCGAATAAAAGTGACTTCGAATAAAAGTGACTTCGAATACTTCTGAAATCTCTGGGGCGGTTGTCCCTCTTGGATGCAACCTTCTGACTTGAACTCTTATCAAGTATTTCTATAAATCTCTGGGGCGGTTGTCCTCTTGGAAGCAACCTTCTGACTTGAACTCTTATCAAGTATTTCTATAAATCTCTGGGCGGTTGTCCCTCTTGGATGCAACCTTCTGACTTGAACTCTTATCAAGTATTTCTATAAATCTCTGGGGCGGTTGTCCCTCTTGGATGCATGCAACCTTCTGACTTGAAAACTGAGACTTGAAAACTGAGACTTGAAAACTGAGACTTGAAAACTGATTTGCAACTTATTTAACTAAAACTGACTCGAAAATACTTCGAGTATCTCTTTAAATCTATAAACTCTCTATAAACTCTCTCTTTCTTAATTTGCAAGTCAATTCAATTCAATAATTTGAAAAAAAATTGTAAACAAGAATAAAAATGTAAACAACATTTCACTCGAATGTACGCGAAGGTACGGTACTATTATGTTTGGTACATAAAATAAAATTATTCTATACTGACTATAATAGTGAAATTAACTCTCTGAAATTAACTCTCTGAAATTAACTCTTTCTGTTACTTTTAACTTCTGTTACTTTTAACTTCTGTGAAAATTAATGTTTCACAAAAAAAAATGTATCACTGGTGTCTGAAGTGTTCACTGTGTTTTGTGTTAATTCTGGCTCAATACTAAATATTAACTGTTAATAATACTGACTTTTCAAATGTTTACAAATTACTTAAAAAAACCAACTCTGTACTTAACAAAATTTCTACGGCGAAATCCTTAGAGACGTGTCCTGAAGACGTGTCTTGCTGGCTACTTCTTCTTGGATGAAAACTAGGCGTGGAGAACTTGGAGTCGTGACACACCGGTTCAAGGGTGGATGTTACGAACTGGAAGTCGTGACACGCCGGTCAACTGGTTTTATCCTGATGCAGGGTAATTTCTATCCTGGCCAAAGAGTGGCCACTTGTTAAAATCCTCTTCTTAAAATCTTCTTCTAATCTTGGTAGTATGGTCGCCAAATGTTTATCCTGGCTATAGGGTCGCCACTCTGTTTGACCCAATATCTTCTATGGTGCTTGGGTTGTCTCGTATCGACGAGGCGTTCTTGTTGCGAGGCAGCAACGGATATTTCTTCTATAACATTCTAATTCTTTTCTCTCGCTATAGGGTCGACAGTTATTAATTCTTCTCTTTCTATAATACTCTGATACTTTCTCTGAGACTAAAATTATCGACTTTTCTTTTATAACTTATCGACTTTACTGACTAAGTTCTTCTGAAGATAGCCCAACTCGAGGGGGAAAATAAAAAGTTTCTCTTACTGTAATTTACTTCTTAAAAATTTACAGGTAGTGGTTTGAATTTTACAGTGGTAGAGGTTCGACCTCTTCGACCATGGCTCAGGCCTAATCTAAAAAGTACACACTGAGCACATTTTCGTTTTGGTCTATTACAATTATGATTGCGATTATGGATTACTTCACATTCGCTTATGATTGTCCATTACAGTTCTATTAAAGTACATTCTTACATTATATATTAAGTCATTACATTCAATTACAGTTTCATTGAAGTACATTACGTCGTTTACCATTCTTACAGTGTTTTTATATATTTATATATGGTTATAATAAGCACACCGGACAAAAAATTAGTCACCCCTAATAGCACCGATAGTAGGAAGTTCAAGGTCACACAGAGGGCGCTGATGTAGCATTGGTAAGTGACAAGTAGCGGTGACGTAGCACACAGGATCAGATCTGTTTCGTGAGGTGGTGAAGAACAAAGTGTGTGTTGGATATAGTCTGCAAAATGGGTCGTGAGGCAGACGTTACTCAGTGGCAAAAAGGAGCCATCGTGTTTGGCAGAGCCCACGGACACAAAATGTCTGAAGTAGCCCAATTTGTTGGTGTGTCAACGCGTACTGTCCAGCGAGTTTACAAAGAGTGGTGTAGTTCGCAATCAACTGACAATCGACGGCGTAACTGTGGCCGGAAAACAATTCTCGACAATAGGGGCCGCCACCATGTTTCTCGTCTAGTAACTGCAAATCGTTTTCAAACCAGAGAACAATTGCTCCAAGAAACCAATGAGGTTCTCCAGCGACCAATTTCCGAACGGACATTGCGACGAGAACTGCATGCGATGGACATCTGGAGCAGGGTACCACGGAAGAGGCCGCTGTTAACAGCAAGTCACAAATTGGCACGTTATAAATGGGCTCAGAGGCACAAAAACTGGACTGCGGCAGATTGGAAACGTGTAATTTGGTCCGATGAGTCCCGTTTTCGTTTGTTCTCCAATGATGGGAGGCGACGAGTACATCGCAGGTCCAATGAAGCCTTTAATCCTGAATGCGTCGAAGGTGTTGTTCAGGCTGGAAACAGAAAGTGAAGCGCAGGAATAGACACACACGGACTCTGACGGAACTTCGGGACCGGCTGATGAGCGAGTGGCAGCAAATCGATGTTCAGTACATGCACAACCTCGTAGAGTCTCTGCCATGCCGGATTCGTGTGGTTAAACATACTACTACCGCATACTTAACGGTAGACCGCATACTACAGTACGCCCTTGATGATTGGTTAGGTTAAGTCGTGATATTTTCGTTAGTTTTAACGAAAATATCACGACTTAACCTAACCAATCGTCAAGGGCGTACAATTAACCTAATAATAAAATAATAAGAAGATAAGAAGCTATAATTAAAAGGTAGACCGCCGAATCGTAGGTAGACCGCCGAATCTTAGGTAGACCGCATACTACAGTAGCACCGTTATTATATATGGTTATTATATATGGTTATTAGTACAACACAAGTACATGAGCACATACAAGATAATTTATATACAACATAATATGTTATATTATGTTATAATATGTTATAAATTTGGATCAGAGCGAGAGGAGATTTTTATCTCAGAAGCGTTCGACTTTGCTGTCATCAGCGAATTCGACCACTTACCCAAGCATTTATGAATATCTTGTGAGGGTTGAACGCACTTAAAATAAAAAAATACATGTGGACGTATTTTACATGTACGTAACACAATAGGTTGTGTGCGTAATATAGACACGCGTAAAATATGGACTGATAGGTTGATAGGCATCAGTAGACAATAGGTAGGAAACAACATAAATAATGATGTATAGAGAATGAAGTTTTTTTTTTTATTATTATTATTATTAAAGAATTTACCATACATTGAATACGGAAGATGTCCAAATACTAAACACGTGATTCACTGTTCAAGGTATGGAAAACGTGAAGAGAATTAAGTTACTTTATGACGTCATAGTTATTGAATTTGTACGTATAGTACAAATCATTATTAGGAAGATTTAGAAGAACGAATTAGAGACAAAGAGTGGGTATTAATGACTAAGAAGTACAACTACGGGTTCCAATCCTGTTATATGCAATGTGTATGCATAATCTAGGGTCGAGGGTGAGATGCAAGACAATCATAATTAATTATAATAACTTCTATAACAAATGGAAAATGGATACGACTAAACCATAGAAATGGTAGATCGTAGGGTTGTGACACAAACAAAAAGAGGAAGCTACAAGTAAAATTATATCCAAACTCGCGTTAAGCGATTTTGGTTCTTATGTAAAAATGAATATTGATTATTCATTGTTCATTTTTACATTGCTCTCCCCTTTAAAAATGATATTTATACAATAATATAATAGGGCACAATTCATACAATACAATACAATTGAGAAAATAACATCCTAACTAATTCAAGTTAGATGACGAATTTTTCTTTACATTACAAGTTTCATACAGAACAAGTGAGTTCGGGTGGTTGGGTACAATGCAGAGTAATCAAATTTTTAACATGACACTTGCTTATAAATTAAAAAAATTCAAAGATTAATACTTTAATTTAGACAAACAATTAAGTTAGACAAAGAATGATATTGTTACTCTTTTTTTTTTTTAACAAAATTTTATTTTTCTATGGGGAAAATTACATACATAATGAACAGTCGGTAAAAGGGAAAGATATAAATTATTTTCCAAAGTTACCCTGATCGTACAGGCTATAACTAATTTTATTGACTACTGTAGGTAGAAATCGAATTACGTAATGGATGATGTACAGACCTGTGGTCTAGTGTGTATTTGTGTGTATTAGATACAAAGTGTGTATCTTATAATTTTGAGGGACAGATTAGCTGAGAGGATTGTTAAATTAACTGAATAAATGCCTGAGCAAAAATTTATATATAGTAAGCAAAAATGCTTAAGACTATATAAATAGCAGAGATAGCACTTACACGCAATGAAATAGCTTATTGTGATATCTAATGATTTTAGCATAAGGTTTGTCTATATAGTATATATAGTGTGCATACGTGTGTGTGTAAACGTTTAAGGGTTATTATTATTATTATTATTATAAAATCCTTTAAGTTCAAGGTAGTATTTAAGTATTTAATTACATCAGTTACACGTATTAAGGTAATAAAAAAAACGTACTTAGAGGACCTTACAAGTAATGAAAGTAAATCTAGCGGTATTAAAAATTAAATTTTGAAGATGGAATTAAATTCGACTAGTAACATTCCTAGCTATATATGAACTATATAACCATTAACATTAACCAGAAGTATCGGTACGATAATTGAATTAAGAAAATTAAGAATGCAAATTAAAAATAGAAATCAATTATGCATTTTAATGAACTAAACATATAGTATACTTAAAAATAAAAAACACAACGTAACATAAATTGAGGTTATGTTCCATAGTACCAAAGAGGAATTAACCATGGTTGAACCATTTCTCTGGTTGACACTGGGTTCAACTGGGGTTGGGGTGTTAAAATAAAATAAAATAAAAAAACAAAGTTTGGAGTACTACATTCGGGGGAATTGAGTGACTAAGCGGGGGGTATATGTCTGAAATTGACAATTACGTTTTTTTTTTTTTTTATAAAAGAAAAGGGATTGCTTGACACACTACTTAGAACAAAAATTAAAAGAGTTCAAACAAAAAGGGGAACGGCATGTTCCTCCCTATAGTAATTTAAAAAGGAAGTCGTTGGACATGATTGATTAATTATTACACTATTACTGTTATCATATAATCATAAAAATTATAAAACTCGTTACAAACATTTGTAAAAACGGTTTTGGTTGCAAACAATAAAATATGTCATTTTACCTATATATTTATATACGCAACAATGGCATGAAAAGAAAAGACAAATCGGTCAATTTCCTTCTTACAAAAAAAAAAAATTAAACTAAAGACACAAACCGGTCAATTCAGGTTGAATTTAATTCTCTTTTACAACAAAAAAAAGGTTGAATTAAATTCTTAAATTACATTTTCTTAAATTAAATTCTCTTAAACTACAAAGAAAAAGTTGAATTCAATTGACTGCATTGAAATGACTTGGGACTTAAAAACTGACTTCGAATAAAAGTGACTTCGAATAAAAGTGACTTCGAATAAAAGTGACTTCGAATACTTCTGAAATCTCTGGGGCGGTTGTCCCTCTTGGATGCAACCTTCTGACTTGAACTCTTATCAAGTATTTCTATAAATCTCTGGGGCGGTTGTCCCTCTTGGATGCAACCTTCTGACTTGAACTCGTATCAAATATTTCTATAAATCTCTAGGGCGGTTGTCCCTCTTGGAAGCAACCTTCTGACTTGAACTCTTATCAAGTATTTCTATAAATCTCTGGGGCGGTTGTCCCTCTTGGATGCAACCTTCTGACTTGAACTCTTATCAAGTATTTCTATAAATCTCTGGGGCGGTTGTCCCTCTTGGATGCATGCAACCTTCTGACTGACTTGAAAACTGAGACTTGAAAACTGAGACTTGAAAACTGATTTGCAACTTATTTAACTAAAACTGACTCGAAAATACTTCGAGTATCTCTTTAAATCTATAAACTCTCTATAAACTCTCTCTTTCTTAATTTGCAAGTCAATTCAATTCAATAATTTGAAAAAAAATTGTAAACAAGAATAAAAATGTAAACAACATTTCACTCGAATGTACGCGAAGGTACGGTACTATTATGTTTGGTACATAAAATAAAATTATTCTATACTGACTATAATAGTGAAATTAACTCTCTGAAATTAACTCTCTGAAATTAACTCTTTCTGTTACTTTTAACTTCTGTTACTTTTAACTTCTGTGAAAATTAATGTTTCACAAAAAAAAATGTATCACTGGTGTCTGAAGTGTTCACTGTGTTTTGTGTTAATTCTGGCTCAATACTAAATATTAACTGTTAATAATACTGACTTTTCAAATGTTTACAAATTACTTAAAAAAAAACAACTCTGTACTTAACAAAATTTCTACGGCGAAATCCTTAGAGACGTGTCCTGAAGACGTGTCTTGCTGGCTACTTCTTCTTGGATGAAAACTAGGCGTGGAGAACTTGGAGTCGTGACACACCGGTTCAAGGGTGGATGTTACGAACTGGAAGTCGTGACACGCCGGTCAACTGGTTTTATCCTGATGCAGGGTAATTTCTATCCTGGCCAAAGAGTGGCCACTTGTTAAAATCCTCTTCTTAAAATCTTCTTCTAATCTTGGTAGTATGGTCGCCAAATGTTTATCCTGGCTATAGGGTCGCCACTCTGTTTGACCCAATATCTTCTATGGTGCTTGGGTTGTCTCGTATCGAGAGGCGTTCTTGTTGCGAGGCAGCAACGGATATTTCTTCTATAACATTCTAATTCTTTTCTCTCGCTATAGGGTCGACAGTTATTAATTCTTCTCTTTCTATAATACTCTGATACTTTCTCTGAGACTAAAATTATCGACTTTTCTTTTATAACTTATCGACTTTACTGACTAAGTTCTTCTGAAGATAGCCCAACTCGAGGGGGAAAATAAAAAGTTTCTCTTACTGTAATTTACTTCTTAAAAATTTACAGGTAGTGGTTTGAATTTTACAGGGGTAGAGGTTCGACCTCTTTCGACCATGGCTCAGGCCGGAATCTAAAAAGTACACCACTGAGCACATTTTCGTTTTGGTCTATTACAATTATGATTGCGATTATGGATTACTTCACATTCGCTTATGATTGTCCATTACAGTTCTATTAAAGTACATTCTTACATTATATATTAAGTCATTACATTCAATTACAGTTTCATTGAAGTACATTACGTCGTTTACCATTCTTACAGTGTTTTTATATATTTATATATGGTTATAATAAGCACACCGGACAAAAAATTAGTCACCCCTAATAGCACCGATAGTAGGAAGTTCAAGGTCACACAGAGGGCGCTGATGTAGCATTGGTAAGTGACAAGTAGCGGTGACGTAGCACACAGGATCAGATCTGTTTCGTGAGGTGGTGAAGAACAAAGTGTGTGTTGGATATAGTCTGCAAAATGGGTCGTGAGGCAGACGTTACTCAGTGGCAAAAAGGAGCCATCGTGTTTGGCAGAGCCCACGGACACAAAATGTCTGAAGTAGCCCAATTTGTTGGTGTGTCAACGCGTACTGTCCAGCGAGTTTACAAAGAGTGGTGTAGTTCGCAATCAACTGACAATCGACGGCGTAACTGTGGCCGGAAAACAATTCTCGACAATAGGGGCCGCCACCATGTTTCTCGTCTAGTAACTGCAAATCGTTTTCAAACCAGAGAACAATTGCTCCAAGAAACCAATGAGGTTCTCCAGCGACCAATTTCCGAACGGACATTGCGACGAGAACTGCATGCGATGGACATCTGGAGCAGGGTACCACGGAAGAGGCCGCTGTTAACAGCAAGTCACAAATTGGCACGTTATAAATGGGCTCAGAGGCACAAAAACTGGACTGCGGCAGATTGGAAACGTGTAATTTGGTCCGATGAGTCCCGTTTTCGTTTGTTCTCCAATGATGGGAGGCGACGAGTACATCGCAGGTCCAATGAAGCCTTTAATCCTGAATGCGTCGAAGGTGTTGTTCAGGCTGGAAACAGAAAGTGAAGCGCAGGAATAGACACACACGGACTCTGACGGAACTTCGGGACCGGCTGATGAGCGAGTGGCAGCAAATCGATGTTCAGTACATGCACAACCTCGTAGAGTCTCTGCCATGCCGGATTCGTGTGGTTAAACATACTACTACCGCATACTTAACGGTAGACCGCATACTACAGTACGCCCTTGATGATTGGTTAGGTTAAGTCGTGATATTTTCGTTAGTTTTAACGAAAATATCACGACTTAACCTAACCAATCGTCAAGGGCGTACAATTAACCTAATAATAAAATAATAAGAAGATAAGAAGCTATAATTAAAAGGTAGACCGCCGAATCGTAGGTAGACCGCCGAATCTTAGGTAGACCGCATACTACAGTAGCACCGTTATTATATATGGTTATTATATATGGTTATTAGTACAACACAAGTACATGAGCACATACAAGATAATTTATATACAACATAATATGTTATATTATGTTATAATATGTTATAAATTTGGATCAGAGCGAGAGGAGATTTTTATCTCAGAAGCGTTCGACTTTGCTGTCATCAGCGAATTCGACCACTTACCCAAGCATTTATGAATATCTTGTGAGGGGTGAACGCACTTAAAATAAAAAAATACATGTGGACGTATTTTACATGTACGTAACACAATAGGTTGTGTGCGTAATATAGACACGCGTAAAATATGGACTGATAGGTTGATAGGCATCAGTAGACAATAGGTAGGAAACAACATAAATAATGATGTATAGAGAATGAAGTTTTTTTTTTTATTATTATTATTATTATTAAAGAATTTACCATACATTGAATACGGAAGATGTCCAAATACTAAACACGTGATTCACTGTTCAAGGTATGGAAAACGTGAAGAGAATTAAGTTACTTTATGACGTCATAGTTATTGAATTTGTACGTATAGTACAAATCATTATTAGGAAGATTTAGAAGAACGAATTAGAGACAAAGAGTGGGTATTAATGACTAAGAAGTACAACTACGGGTTCCAATCCTGTTATATGCAATGTGTATGCATAATCTAGGGTCGAGGGTGAGATGCAAGACAATCATAATTAATTATAATAACTTCTATAACAAATGGAAAATGGATACGACTAAACCATAGAAATGGTAGATCGTAGGGTTGTGACACAAACAAAAAGAGGAAGCTACAAGTAAAATTATTATCCAAACTCGCGTTAAGCGATTTTGGTTCTTATGTAAAAATGAATATTGATTATTCATTGTTCATTTTTACATTGCTCTCCCTTTAAAAATGATATTTATACAATAATATAATAGGGCACAATTCATACAATACAATACAATTGAGAAAATAACATCCTAACTAATTCAAGTTAGATGACGAATTTTTCTTTACATTACAAGTTTCATACAGAACAAGTGAGTTCGGGTGGTTGGGTACAATGCAGAGTAATCAAATTTTTAACATGACACTTGCTTATAAATTATAAAAATTCAAAGATTAATACTTTAATTTAGACAAACAATTAAGTTAGACAAAGAATGATATTGTTACTCTTTTTTTTTTTTAACAAAATTTTATTTTTCTATGGGGAAAATTACATACATAATGAACAGTCGGTAAAAGGGAAAGATATAAATTATTTTCCAAAGTTACCCTGATCGTACAGGCTATAACTAATTTTATTGACTACTGTAGGTAGAAATCGAATTACGTAATGGATGATGTACAGACCTGTGGTCTAGTGTGTATTTGTGTGTATTAGATACAAAGTGTGTATCTTATAATTTTGAGGGACAGATTAGCTGAGAGGATTGTTAAATTAACTGAATAAATGCCTGAGCAAAAATTTATATATAGTAAGCAAAATGCTTAAGACTATATAAATAGCAGAGATAGCACTTACACGCAATGAAATAGCTTATTGTGATATCTAATGATTTTAGCATAAGGTTTGTCTATATAGTATATATAGTGTGCATACGTGTGTGTGTAAACGTTTAAGGGTTATTATTATTATTATTATTATAAAATCCTTTAAGTTCAAGGTAGTATTTAAGTATTTAATTACATCAGTTACACGTATTAAGGTAATAAAAAAAACGTACTTAGAGGACCTTACAAGTAATGAAAGTAAATCTAGCGGTATTAAAAATTAAATTTTGAAGATGGAATTAAATTCGACTAGTAACATTCCTAGCTATATATGAACTATATAACCATTAACATTAACCAGAAGTATCGGTACGATAATTGAATTAAGAAAATTAAGAATGCAAATTAAAAATAGAAATCAATTATGCATTTTAATGAACTAAACATATAGTATACTTAAAATAAAAAACACAACGTAACATAAATTGAGGTTATGTTCCATAGTACCAAAGAGGAATTAACCATGGTTGAACCATTTCTCTGGTTGACACTGGGTTCAACTGGGGTTGGGGTGTTAAAATAAAATAAAATAAAAAAACAAAGTTTGGAGTACTACATTCGGGGAATTGAGTGACTAAGCGGGGGGTATATGTCTGAAATTGACAATTACGTTTTTTTTTTTTTTTATAAAAGAAAAGGGATTGCTTGACACACTACTTAGAACAAAAATTAAAAGAGTTCAAACAAAAAGGGGAACGGCATGTTCCTCCCTATAGTAATTTAAAAAGGAAGTCGTTGGACATGATTGATTAATTATTACACTATTACTGTTATCATATAATCATAAAATTATAAAACTCGTTACAAACATTTGTAAAACGGTTTTGGTTGCAAACAATAAAATATGTCATTTTACCTATATATTATATACGCAACAATGGCATGAAAAGAAAAGACAAATCGGTCAATTTCCTTCTTACAAAAAAAAAAATTAAACTAAAGACACAAACCGGTCAATTCAGGTTGAATTTAATTCTCTTTTACAACAAAAAAAAAGGTTGAATTAAATTCTTAAATTACATTTTCTTAAATTAAATTCTCTTAAACTACAAAGAAAAAGTTGAATTCAATTGACTGCATTGAAATGACTTGGGACTTAAAAACTGACTTCGAATAAAAGTGACTTCGAATAAAAGTGACTTCGAATAAAAGTGACTTCGAATACTTCTGAAATCTCTGGGGCGGTTGTCCCTCTTGGATGCAACCTTCTGACTTGAACTCTTATCAAGTATTTCTATAAATCTCTGGGGCGGTTGTCCCTCTTGGATGCAACCTTCTGACTTGAACTCGTATCAAATATTTCTATAAATCTCTAGGGCGGTTGTCCCTCTTGGAAGCAACCTTCTGACTTGAACTCTTATCAAGTATTTCTATAAATCTCTGGGGCGGTTGTCCCTCTTGGATGCAACCTTCTGACTTGAACTCTTATCAAGTATTTCTATAAATCTCTGGGGCGGTTGTCCCTCTTGGATGCATGCAACCTTCTGACTTGAAAACTGAGACTTGAAAACTGAGACTTGAAAACTGATTTGCAACTTATTTAACTAAAACTGACTCGAAAATACTTCGAGTATCTCTTTAAATCTATAAACTCTCTATAAACTCTCTCTTTCTTAATTTGCAAGTCAATTCAATTCAATAATTTGAAAAAAAATTGTAAACAAGAATAAAAATGTAAACAACATTTCACTCGAATGTACGCGAAGGTACGGTACTATTATGTTTGGTACATAAAATAAAATTATTCTATACTGACTATAATAGTGAAATTAACTCTCTGAAATTAACTCTCTGAAATTAACTCTTTCTGTTACTTTTAACTTCTGTTACTTTTAACTTCTGTGAAAATTAATGTTTCACAAAAAAAAATGTATCACTGGTGTCTGAAGTGTTCACTGTGTTTTGTGTTAATTCTGGCTCAATACTAAATATTAACTGTTAATAATACTGACTTTTCAAATGTTTACAAATTACTTAAAAAAAACAACTCTGTACTTAACAAAATTTCTACGGCGAAATCCTTAGAGACGTGTCCTGAAGACGTGTCTTGCTGGCTACTTCTTCTTGGATGAAAACTAGGCGTGGAGAACTTGGAGTCGTGACACACCGGTTCAAGGGTGGATGTTACGAACTGGAAGTCGTGACACGCCGGTCAACTGGTTTTATCCTGATGCAGGGTAATTTCTATCCTGGCCAAAGAGTGGCCACTTGTTAAAATCCTCTTCTTAAAATCTTCTTCTAATCTTGGTAGTATGGTCGCCAAATGTTTATCCTGGCTATAGGGTCGCCACTCTGTTTGACCCAATATCTTCTATGGTGCTTGGGTTGTCTCGTATCGACGAGGCGTTCTTGTTGCGAGGCAGCAACGGATATTTCTTCTATAACATTCTAATTCTTTTCTCTCGCTATAGGGTCGACAGTTATTAATTCTTCTCTTTCTATAATACTCTGATACTTTCTCTGAGACTAAAATTATCGACTTTTCTTTTATAACTTATCGACTTTACTGACTAAGTTCTTCTGAAGATAGCCCAACTCGAGGGGGAAAATAAAAAGTTTCTCTTACTGTAATTTACTTCTTAAAAATTTACAGGTAGTGGTTTGAATTTTACAGGGGTAGAGGTTCGACCTCTTTCGACCATGGCTCAGGCCGGAATCTAAAAAGTACACCACTGAGCACATTTTCGTTTTGGTCTATTACAATTATGATTGCGATTATGGATTACTTCACATTCGCTTATGATTGTCCATTACAGTTCTATTAAAGTACATTCTTACATTATATATTAAGTCATTACATTCAATTACAGTTTCATTGAAGTACATTACGTCGTTTACCATTCTTACAGTGTTTTTATATATTTATATATGGTTATAATAAGCACACCGGACAAAAAATTAGTCACCCCTAATAGCACCGATAGTAGGAAGTTCAAGGTCACACAGAGGGCGCTGATGTAGCATTGGTAAGTGACAAGTAGCGGTGACGTAGCACACAGGATCAGATCTGTTTCGTGAGGTGGTGAAGAACAAAGTGTGTGTTGGATATAGTCTGCAAAATGGGTCGTGAGGCAGACGTTACTCAGTGGCAAAAAGGAGCCATCGTGTTTGGCAGAGCCCACGGACACAAAATGTCTGAAGTAGCCCAATTTGTTGGTGTGTCAACGCGTACTGTCCAGCGAGTTTACAAAGAGTGGTGTAGTTCGCAATCAACTGACAATCGACGGCGTAACTGTGGCCGGAAAACAATTCTCGACAATAGGGGCCGCCACCATGTTTCTCGTCTAGTAACTGCAAATCGTTTTCAAACCAGAGAACAATTGCTCCAAGAAACCAATGAGGTTCTCCAGCGACCAATTTCCGAACGGACATTGCGACGAGAACTGCATGCGATGGACATCTGGAGCAGGGTACCACGGAAGAGGCCGCTGTTAACAGCAAGTCACAAATTGGCACGTTATAAATGGGCTCAGAGGCAAAAAACTGGACTGCGGCAGATTGGAAACGTGTAATTTGGTCCGATGAGTCCCGTTTTCGTTTGTTCTCCAATGATGGGAGGCGACGAGTACATCGCAGGTCCAATGAAGCCTTTAATCCTGAATGCGTCGAAGGTGTTGTTCAGGCTGGAAACAGAAAGTGAAGCGCAGGAATAGACACACACGGACTCTGACGGAACTTCGGGACCGGCTGATGAGCGAGTGGCAGCAAATCGATGTTCAGTACATGCACAACTCGTAGAGTCTCTGCCATGCCGGATTCGTGTGGTTAAACATACTACTACCGCATACTTAACGGTAGACCGCATACTACAGTACGCCCTTGATGATTGGTTAGGTTAAGTCGTGATATTTTCGTTAGTTTTAACGAAAATATCACGACTTAACCTAACCAATCGTCAAGGGCGTACAATTAACCTAATAATAAAATAATAAGAAGATAAGAAGCTATAATTAAAAGGTAGACCGCCGAATCGTAGGTAGACCGCCGAATCTTAGGTAGACCGCATACTACAGTAGCACCGTTATTATATATGGTTATTATATATGGTTATTAGTACAACACAAGTACATGAGCACATACAAGATAATTTATATACAACATAATATGTTATATTATGTTATAATATGTTATAAATTTGGATCAGAGCTGAGAGAGATTTTATCTCAGAAGCGTTCGACTTTGCTGTCATCAGCGAATTCGACCACTTACCCAAGCATTTATGAATATCTTGTGAGGGGTGAACGCACTAAAATAAAAAAAATACATGTGGACGTATTTTACATGTACGTAACACAATAGGTTGTGTGCGTAATATAGACACGCGTAAAATATGGACTGATAGGTTGATAGGCATCAGTAGACAATAGGTAGGAAACAACATAAATAATGATGTATAGAGAATGAAGTTTTTTTTTTTATATATTATTATTATTAAAGAATTTACCATACATTGAATACGGAAGATGTCCAAATACTAAACACGTGATTCACTGTTCAAGGTATGGAAAACGTGAAGAGAATTAAGTTATTTATGACGTCATAGTTATTGAATTTGTACGTATAGTACAAATCATTATTAGGAAGATTTAGAAGAACGAATTAGAGACAAAGAGTGGGTATTAATGACTAAGAAGTACAACTACGGGTTCCAATCCTGTATATGCAATGTGTATGCATAATCTAGGGTCGAGGGTGAGATGCAAGACAATCATAATTAATTATAATAACTTCTATAACAAATGGAAAATGGATACGACTAAACCATAGAAATGGTAGATCGTAGGGTTGTGACACAAACAAAAAGAGGAAGCTACAAGTAAAATTATTATCCAAACTCGCGTTAAGCGATTTTGGTTCTTATGTAAAAATGAATATTGATTATTCATTGTTCATTTTTACATTGCTCTCCCCTTTAAAAATGATATTTATACAATAATATAATAGGGCACAATTCATACAATACAATACAATTGAGAAAATAACATCCTAACTAATTCAAGTTAGATGACGAATTTTTCTTTACATTACAATGTTTCATACAGAACAAGTGAGTTCGGGTGGTTGGGTACAATGCAGAGTAATCAATTTTTAACATGACACTTGCTTATAAATTATAAAAAATTCAAAGATTAATACTTAATTTAGACAAACAATTAAGTTTAGACAAAGAATGATATTGTTACCTTTTTTTTTTTTAACAAAATTTTATTTTTCTATGGGGAAAATTACATACATAATGAACAGTCGGTAAAAGGGAAAGATATAATTATTTTCCAAAGTTACCCTGATCGTACAGGCTATAACTAATTTTATTGACTACTGTAGGTAGAAATCGAATTACGTAATGGATGATGTACAGACCTGTGGTCTAGTGTGTATTTGTGTGTATTAGATACAAAGTGTGTATCTTATAATTTTGAGGGACAGATTAGCTGAGAGGATTGTTAAATTAACTGAATAAATGCCTGAGCAAAAATTTATATATGTAAGCAAAAATGCTTAAGACTATATAATAGCAGAGATAGCACTTACACGCAATGAAATAGCTTATTGTGATATCTAATGATTTAGCATAAGGTTTGTCTATATAGTATATATAGTGTGCATACGTGTGTGTTAAACGTTTAAGGGTTATTATTATTATTATTATTATAAAATCCTTTAAGTTCAAGGTAGTATTTAAGTATTTAATTACATCAGTTACACGTATTAAGGTAATAAAAAAAAACGTACTTAGAGGACCTTACAAGTAATGAAAGTAAATCTAGCGGTATTAAAAATTAAATTTTGAAGATGGAATTAAATTCGACTAGTAACATTCCTAGTATATGAACTATATAACCATTAACATTAACCAGAAGTATCGGTACGATAATTGAATTAAGAAAATTAAGAATGCAAAAAAAATAGAAATCAATTATGCATTTTAATGAACTAAACATATAGTATACTTAAAAATAAAAAACACAACGTAACATAAATTGAGGTTATGTTCCATAGTACCAAAGAGGAATTAACCATGGTTGAACCATTTCTCTGGTTGACACTGGGTTTCAAACTGGGGTTGGGGTGTTAAAATAAAATAAAATAAAAAAACAAAGTTTGGAGTACTACATTCGGGGGAATTGAGTGACTAAGCGGGGGGTATATGTCTGAAATTGACAATTACGTTTTTTTTTTTTTTTATAAAAGAAAAGGGATTGCTTGACACACTACTTAGAACAAAAATTAAAAGAGTTCAAACAAAAAGGGAACGGCATGTTCCTCCCTATAGTAATTTAAAAAGGAAGTCGTTGGACATGATGATTAATTATTACACTATTACGTTATCATATAATCATAAAAATTATAAAACTCGTTACAAACATTTGTAAAAACGGTTTTGGTTGCCAAACAATAAAATATGTCATTTTACCCTAATATATATACGCAACCAATGGCATGAAAAGAAAAGACAAATCGGTCAATTTCCTTCTTACAAAAAAAAAAATTAAACTAAAGACACAAAAACGTCAATTCAGTTTGAATTGAATTCTCTTTTACAACAAAAAAAAAGTTGAATTAAATCTTAAATTACATTTTCTTAATTAAATTCTCTTAAACTACAAAGAAAAAGTTGAATTCAATTGACTGCATTGAATGACTTGGGACTTAAAAACTGACTTCGAATAAAAGTGACTTCGAATAAAGTGACTTCGAATAAAAGTGACTTCGAATACTTCTGAAATCTCTGGGGCGGTTGTCCCTCTTGGATGCAACCTTCTGACTTGAACTCTTATCAAGTATTTCTATAAATCTCTGGGGCGGTTGTCCCTCTTGGATGCAACCTTCTGACTTGAACTCGTATCAAATATTTCTATAAATCTCTAGGGCGGTTGTCCCTCTTGGAAGCAACCTTCTGACTTGAACTCTTATCAAGTATTTCTATAAATCTCTGGGGCGGTTGTCCCTCTTGGATGCAACCTTCTGACTTGAACTCTTATCAAGTATTTCTATAAATCTCTGGGGCGGTTGTCCCTCTTGGATGCATGCAACCTTCTGACTTGAAAACTGAGACTTGAAAACTGAGACTTGAAAACTGAGACTTGAAAACTGATTTGCAACTTATTTAACTAAAACTGACTCGAAAATACTTCGAGTATCTCTTTAAATCTATAAACTCTCTATAAACTCTCTCTTTCTTAATTTGCAAGTCAATTCAATTCAATAATTTGAAAAAAAAATTGTAAACAAGAATTAAAATGTAAACAACATTTCACTCGAATGTACGAAGGTACGGTACTATTATGTTTGGTACATAAAATAAAATTATTCTATACTGACTATAATAGTGAAATTAACTCTCTGAAATTAACTCTCTGAAATTAACTCTTTCTGTTACTTTTAACTTCTGTTACTTTTAACTTCTGTGAAAATTAATGTTTCACAAAAAAAAATGTATCACTGGTGTCTGAAGTGTTCACTGTGTTTTGTGTTAATTCTGGCTCAATACTAAATATTAACTGTTAATAATACTGACTTTTCAAATGTTTACAAATTACTTAAAAAAAACAACTCTGTACTTAACAAAATTTCTACGGCGAAATCCTTAGAGACGTGTCCTGAAGACGTGTCTTGCTGGCTACTTCTTCTTGGATGAAAACTAGGCGTGGAGAACTTGGAGTCGTGACACACCGGTTCAAGGGTGGATGTTACGAACTGGATGTCGTGACACGCCGGTCAACTGGTTTTTATCCTGATGCAGGGTAATTTCTATCCTGGCCAAAGAGTGGCCACTTGTTAAAATCCTCTTCTTAAAATCTTCTTCTAATCTTGGTAGTATGGTCGCCAAATGTTTATCCTGGCTATAGGGTCGCCACTCTGTTTGACCCAATATCTTCTATGTGCTTGGGTTGTCTCGTATCGACGAGGCGTTCTTGTTGCGAGGCAGCAACGGATATTTCTTCTATAACATTCTAATTCTTTTCTCTCGCTATAGGGTCGACAGTTATTAATTCTTCTCTTTCTATAATACTCTGATACTTTCTCTGAGACTAAAATTACGACTTTTCTTTTATAACTTATCGACTTTACTGACTAAGTTCTTTGAAGATAGCCCAACTCGAGGGGGAAAATAAAAAGTTTCTCTTACTGTAATTTACTTCTTAAAAATTTACAGGTAGTGGTTTGAATTTTACAGGGGTAGAGGTTCGACTCTTTCGACCATGGCTCAGGCCGGAATCTAAAAAGTACACCACTGAGCACATTTTCGTTTTGGTCTATTACAATTATGATTGCGATTATGGATTACTTCACATTCGCTTATGATTGTCCATTACAGTTCTATTAAAGTACATTCTTACATTATATATTAAGTCATTACATTCAATTACAGTTTCATTGAAGTACATTACGTCGTTTACCATTCTTACAGTGTTTTTATATATTTATATATGGTTTTATAATAAGCACACCGGACAAAAAATTAGTCACCCCTAATACACCGATAGTAGGAAGTTCAAGGTCACACAGAGGGCGCTGATGTAGCATTGGTAAGTGACAAGTAGCGGTGACGTAGCACACAGGATCAGATCTGTTTCGTGAGGTGGTGAAGAACAAAGTGTGTGTTGGATATAGTCTGCAAAATGGGTCGTGAGGCAGACGTTACTCAGTGGCAAAAAGGAGCCATCGTGTTTGGCAGAGCCCACGACACAAAATGTCTGAAGTAGCCCAATTTGTTGGTGTGTCAACGCGTACTGTCCAGCGAGTTTACAAAGAGTGGTTGTAGTTCGCAATCAACTGACAATCGACGGCGTAACTGTGGCCGGAAAACAATTCTCGACAATAGGGGCCGCCACCATGTTTCTCGTCTAGTACTGCAAATCGTTTTTCAAACCAGAGAACAATTGCTCCAAGAAACCAATGAGGTTCTCCAGCGACCAATTTCCGAACGGACATTGCGACGAGAACTGCATGCGATGGACATCTGGAGCAGGGTACCACGGAAGAGGCCGCTGTTAACAGCAAGTCACAAATTGGCACGTTATAATGGGCTCAGAGGCACAAAAACTGGACTGCGGCAGATTGGAAACGTGTAAATTTGGTCCGATGAGTCCCGTTTTCGTTTGTTCTCCAATGATGGGAGGCGACGAGTACATCGCAGGTCCAATGAAGCCTTTATCCTGAATGCGTCGAAGGTGTTGTTTAGGCTGGAAACAGAAAGTGAAGCGCAGAATAGACACACACGGACTCTGACGGAACTTCGGGACCGGCTGATGAGCGAGTGGCAGCAAATCGATGTTCAGTACATGCACAACCTCGTAGAGTCTCTGCCATGCCGGATTCGTGTGGTTAAACATACTACTACCGCATACTTAACGGTAGACCGCAACTACAGTACGCCCTTGATGATTGGTTAGTTAGTCGTGATATTTCGTTAGTTTTAAACGAAAATATCACGACTTAACCTAACCAATCGTCAAGGGCGTACAATTAACCTAATAATAAATAATAAGAAGATAAGAAGCTATAATTAAAAGGTAGACCGCCGAATCGTAGGTAGACCGCCGAATCTTAGGTAGACCGCATACTACAGTAGCACCGTTATTATATATGGTTATTATATGGTTATTAGTACAACACAAGTACATGAGCACATACAAGATAATTTATATACAACATAATATGTTATATTATGTTATAATATGTTTATAAATTTGGATCAGAGCGAGAGGAGATTTTTATCTCAGAAGCGTTCGACTTTGCTGTCATCAGCGAATTCGACCACTTACCCAAGCATTTATGAATATCTTGTGAGGGTTGAACGCACTTAAAATAAAAAATACATGTGGACGTATTTTACATGTACGTAACACAATAGGTTGTGTGCGTAATATAGACACGCGTAAAATATGGACTGATAGGTTGATAGGCATCAGTAGACAATAGGTAGGAAACAACATAAATAATGATGTATAGAGAATGAAGTTTTTTTTTTTATTATTATTATTATTAAAGAATTTACCATACATTGAATACGGAAGATGTCCAAATACTAAACACGTGATTCACTGTTCAAGGTATGGAAAACGTGAAGAGAATTAAGTTACTTTATGACGTCATAGTTATTGAATTTGTACGTATAGTACAAATCATTATTAGGAAGATTTAGAAGAACGAATTAGAGACAAGAGTGGGTATTAATGACTAAGAAGTACAACTACGGGTTCCAATCCTGTTATATGCAATGTGTATGCATAATCTAGGGTCGAGGGTGAGATGCAAGACAATCATAATTAATTATAATAACTTCTATAACAAATGGAAAATGGATACGACTAAACCATAGAAATGGTAGATCGTAGGGTTGTGACACAAACAAAAAGAGGAAGCTACAAGTAAAATTATTATCCAAACTCGCGTTAAGCGATTTTGGTTCTTATGTAAAAATGAATATTGATTATTCATTGTTCATTTTTACATTGCTCTCCCCTTTAAAAATGATATTTATACAATAATATAATAGGGCACAATTCATACAATACAATACAATTGAGAAAATAACATCCTAACTAATTCAAGTTAGATGACGAATTTTTCTTTACATTACAAGTTTCATACAGAACAAGTGAGTTCGGGTGGTTGGGTACAATGCAGAGTAATCAAATTTTTAACATGACACTTGCTTATAAATTATAAAAAATTCAAAGATTAATACTTTAATTTAGACAAACAATTAAGTTAGACAAAGAATGATATTGTTACTCTTTTTTTTTTTAACAAAATTTTATTTTTCTATGGGGAAAATTACATACATAATGAACAGTCGGTAAAAGGGAAAGATATAAATTATTTTCCAAAGTTACCCTGATCGTACAGGCTATAACTAATTTTATTGACTACTGTAGGTAGAAATCGAATTACGTAATGGATGATGTACAGACCTGTGGTCTAGTGTGTATTTGTGTGTATTAGATACAAAGTGTGTATCTTATAATTTTGAGGGACAGATTAGCTGAGAGGATTGTTAAATTAACTGAATAAATGCCTGAGCAAAAATTTATATATAGTAAGCAAAAATGCTTAAGACTATATAAATAGCAGAGATAGCACTTACACGCAATGAAATAGCTTATTGTGATATCTAATGATTTTAGCATAAGGTTTGTCTATATAGTATATATAGTGTGCATACGTGTGTGTGTAAACGTTTAAGGGTTATTATTATTATTATTATTATAAAATCCTTTAAGTTCAAGGTAGTATTTAAGTATTTAATTACATCAGTTACACGTATTAAGGTAATAAAAAAAACGTACTTAGAGGACCTTACAAGTAATGAAAGTAAATCTAGCGGTATTAAAAATTAAATTTTGAAGATGGAATTAAATTCGACTAGTAACATTCCTAGCTATATATGAACTATATAACCATTAACATTAACCAGAAGTATCGGTACGATAATTGAATTAAGAAAATTAAGAATGCAAATTAAAAATAGAAATCAATTATGCATTTTAATGAACTAAACATATAGTATACTTAAAAATAAAAAACACAACGTAACATAAATTGAGGTTATGTTCCATAGTACCAAAGAGGAATTAACCATGGTTGAACCATTTCTCTGGTTGACACTGGGTTCAACTGGGGTTGGGGTGTTAAAATAAAATAAAATAAAAAAACAAAGTTTGGAGTACTACATTCGGGGGAATTGAGTGACTAAGCGGGGGGTATATGTCTGAAATTGACAATTACGTTTTTTTTTTTTTTTATAAAAGAAAAGGGATTGCTTGACACACTACTTAGAACAAAAATTAAAAGAGTTCAAACAAAAAGGGGAACGGCATGTTCCTCCCTATAGTAATTTAAAAAGGAAGTCGTTGGACATGATTGATTAATTATTACACTATTACTGTTATCATATAATCATAAAAATTATAAAACTCGTTACAAACATTTGTAAAAACGGTTTTGGTTGCAAACAATAAAATATGTCATTTTACCTATATATTTATATACGCAACAATGGCATGAAAAGAAAAGACAAATCGGTCAATTTCCTTCTTACAAAAAAAAAAATTAAACTAAAGACACAAACCGGTCAATTCAGGTTGAATTTAATTCTCTTTTACAACAAAAAAAAAGGTTGAATTAAATTCTTAAATTACATTTTCTTAAATTAAATTCTCTTAAACTACAAAGAAAAAGTTGAATTCAATTGACTGCATTGAAATGACTTGGGACTTAAAAACTGACTTCGAATAAAAGTGACTTCGAATAAAAGTGACTTCGAATAAAAGTGACTTCGAATACTTCTGAAATCTCTGGGGCGGTTGTCCCTCTTGGATGCAACCTTCTGACTTGAACTCTTATCAAGTATTTCTATAAATCTCTGGGGCGGTTGTCCCTCTTGGATGCAACCTTCTGACTTGAACTCGTATCAAATATTTCTATAAATCTCTAGGGCGGTTGTCCCTCTTGGAAGCAACCTTCTGACTTGAACTCTTATCAAGTATTTCTATAAATCTCTGGGGCGGTTGTCCCTCTTGGATGCAACCTTCTGACTTGAACTCTTATCAAGTATTTCTATAAATCTCTGGGGCGGTTGTCCCTCTTGGATGCATGCAACCTTCTGACTTGAAAACTGAGACTTGAAAACTGAGACTTGAAAACTGAGACTTGAAAACTGATTTGCAACTTATTTAACTAAAACTGACTCGAAAATACTTCGAGTATCTCTTTAAATCTATAAACTCTCTATAAACTCTCTCTTTCTTAATTTGCAAGTCAATTCAATTCAATAATTTGAAAAAAAATTGTAAACAAGAATAAAAATGTAAACAACATTTCACTCGAATGTACGCGAAGGTACGGTACTATTATGTTTGGTACATAAAATAAAATTATTCTATACTGACTATAATAGTGAAATTAACTCTCTGAAATTAACTCTCTGAAATTAACTCTTTCTGTTACTTTTAACTTCTGTTACTTTTAACTTCTGTGAAAATTAATGTTTCACAAAAAAAAATGTATCACTGGTGTCTGAAGTGTTCACTGTGTTTTGTGTTAATTCTGGCTCAATACTAAATATTAACTGTTAATAATACTGACTTTTCAAATGTTTACAAATTACTTAAAAAAAAACAACTCTGTACTTAACAAAATTTCTACGGCGAAATCCTTAGAGACGTGTCCTGAAGACGTGTCTTGCTGGCTACTTCTTCTTGGATGAAAACTAGGCGTGGAGAACTTGGAGTCGTGACACACCGGTTCAAGGGTGGATGTTACGAACTGGAAGTCGTGACACGCCGGTCAACTGGTTTTATCCTGATGCAGGGTAATTTCTATCCTGGCCAAAGAGTGGCCACTTGTTAAAATCCTCTTCTTAAAATCTTCTTCTAATCTTGGTAGTATGGTCGCCAAATGTTTATCCTGGCTATAGGGTCGCCACTCTGTTTGACCCAATATCTTCTATGGTGCTTGGGTTGTCTCGTATCGACGAGGCGTTCTTGTTGCGAGGCAGCAACGGATATTTCTTCTATAACATTCTAATTCTTTTCTCTCGCTATAGGGTCGACAGTTATTAATTCTTCTCTTTCTATAATACTCTGATACTTTCTCTGAGACTAAAATTATCGACTTTTCTTTTATAACTTATCGACTTTACTGACTAAGTTCTTTGAAGATAGCCCAACTCGAGGGGGAAAATAAAAAGTTTCTCTTACTGTAATTTACTTCTTAAAAATTTACAGGTAGTGGTTTGAATTTTACAGGGGTAGAGGTTCGACCTCTTTCGACCATGGCTCAGGCCGGAATCTAAAAAGTACACCACTGAGCACATTTTCGTTTTGGTCTATTACAATTATGATTGCGATTATGGATTACTTCACATTCGCTTATGATTGTCCATTACAGTTCTATTAAAGTACATTCTTACATTATATATTAAGTCATTACATTCAATTACAGTTTCATTGAAGTACATTACGTCGTTTACCATTCTTACAGTGTTTTTATATATTTATATATGGTTATAATAAGCACACCGGACAAAAAATTAGTCACCCCTAATAGCACCGATAGTAGGAAGTTCAAGGTCACACAGAGGGCGCTGATGTAGCATTGGTAAGTGACAAGTAGCGGTGACGTAGCACACAGGATCAGATCTGTTTCGTGAGGTGGTGAAGAACAAAGTGTGTGTTGGATATAGTCTGCAAAATGGGTCGTGAGGCAGACGTTACTCAGTGGCAAAAAGGAGCCATCGTGTTTGGCAGAGCCCACGGACACAAAATGTCTGAAGTAGCCCAATTTGTTGGTGTGTCAACGCGTACTGTCCAGCGAGTTTACAAAGAGTGGTGTAGTTCGCAATCAACTGACAATCGACGGCGTAACTGTGGCCGGAAAACAATTCTCGACAATAGGGGCCGCCACCATGTTTCTCGTCTAGTAACTGCAAATCGTTTTCAAACCAGAGAACAATTGCTCCAAGAAACCAATGAGGTTCTCCAGCGACCAATTTCCGAACGGACATTGCGACGAGAACTGCATGCGATGGACATCTGGAGCAGGGTACCACGGAAGAGGCCGCTGTTAACAGCAAGTCACAAATTGGCACGTTATAAATGGGCTCAGAGGCACAAAAACTGGACTGCGGCAGATTGGAAACGTGTAATTTGGTCCGATGAGTCCCGTTTTCGTTTGTTCTCCAATGATGGGAGGCGACGAGTACATCGCAGGTCCAATGAAGCCTTTAATCCTGAATGCGTCGAAGGTGTTGTTCAGGCTGGAAACAGAAAGTGAAGCGCAGGAATAGACACACACGGACTCTGACGGAACTTCGGGACCGGCTGATGAGCGAGTGGCAGCAAATCGATGTTCAGTACATGCACAACCTCGTAGAGTCTCTGCCTCGCCGGATTCGTGTGGTTAAACATACTACTACCGCATACTTAACGGTAGACCGCATACTACAGTACGCCCTTGATGATTGGTTAGGTTAAGTCGTGATATTTTCGTTAGTTTTAACGAAAATATCACGACTTAACCTAACCAATCGTCAAGGGCGTACAATTAACCTAATAATAAAATAATAAGAAGATAAGAAGCTATAATTAAAAGGTAGACCGCCGAATCGTAGGTAGACCGCCGAATCTTAGGTAGACCGCATACTACAGTAGCACCGTTATTATATATGGTTATATATGGTTATTAGTACAACACAAGTACATGAGCACATACAAGATAATTTATATACAACATAATATGTTATATTATGTTATAATATGTTATAAATTTGGATCAGAGCGAGAGGAGATTTTTATCTCAGAAGCGTTCGACTTTGCTGTCATCAGCGAATTCGACCACTTACCCAAGCATTTATGAATATCTTGTGAGGGTGAACGCACTTAAAATAAAAAAATACATGTGGACGTATTTTACATGTACGTAACACAATAGGTTGTGTGCGTAATATAGACACGCGTAAAATATGGACTGATAGGTTGATAGGCATCAGTAGACAATAGGTAGGAAACAACATAAATAATGATGTATAGAGAATGAAGTTTTTTTTTTTATTATTATTATTATTAAAGAATTTACCATACATTGAATACGGAAGATGTCCAAATACTAAACACGTGATTCACTGTTCAAGGTATGGAAAACGTGAAGAGAATTAAGTTACTTTATGACGTCATAGTTATTGAATTTGTACGTATAGTACAAATCATTATTAGGAAGATTTAGAAGAACGAATTAGAGACAAAGAGTGGGTATTAATGACTAAGAAGTACAACTACGGGTTCCAATCCTGTTATATGCAATGTGTATGCATAATCTAGGGTCGAGGGTGAGATGCAAGACAATCATAATTAATTATAATAACTTCTATAACAAATGGAAAATGGATACGACTAAACCATAGAAATGGTAGATCGTAGGGTTGTGACACAAACAAAAAGAGGAAGCTACAAGTAAAATTATTATCCAAACTCGCGTTAAGCGATTTTGGTTCTTATGTAAAAATGAATATTGATTATTCATTGTTCATTTTTACATTGCTCTCCCCTTTAAAAATGATATTTATACAATAATATAATAGGGCACAATTCATACAATACAATACAATTGAGAAAATAACATCCTAACTAATTCAAGTTAGATGACGAATTTTTCTTTACATTACAAGTTTCATACAGAACAAGTGAGTTCGGGTGGTTGGGTACAATGCAGAGTAATCAAATTTTTAACATGACACTTGCTTATAAATTATAAAAAATTCAAAGATTAATACTTTAATTTAGACAAACAATTAAGTTAGACAAAGAATGATATTGTTACTCTTTTTTTTTTTTAACAAAATTTTATTTTTCTATGGGGAAAATTACATACATAATGAACAGTCGGTAAAAGGGAAAGATATAAATTATTTTCCAAAGTTACCCTGATCGTACAGGCTATAACTAATTTTATTGACTACTGTAGGTAGAAATCGAATTACGTAATGGATGATGTACAGACCTGTGGTCTAGTGTGTATTTGTGTGTATTAGATACAAAGTGTGTATCTTATAATTTTGAGGGACAGATTAGCTGAGAGGATTGTTAAATTAACTGAATAAATGCCTGAGCAAAAATTTATATATAGTAAGCAAAAATGCTTAAGACTATATAAATAGCAGAGATAGCACTTACACGCAATGAAATAGCTTATTGTGATATCTAATGATTTTAGCATAAGGTTTGTCTATATAGTATATATAGTGTGCATACGTGTGTGTGTAAACGTTTAAGGGTTATTATTATTATTATTATTATAAAATCCTTTAAGTTCAAGGTAGTATTTAAGTATTTAATTACATCAGTTACACGTATTAAGGTAATAAAAAAAACGTACTTAGAGGACCTTACAAGTAATGAAAGTAAATCTAGCGGTATTAAAAATTAAATTTTGAAGATGGAATTAAATTCGACTAGTAACATTCCTAGCTATATATGAACTATATAACCATTAACATTAACCAGAAGTATCGGTACGATAATTGAATTAAGAAAATTAAGAATGCAAATTAAAAATAGAAATCAATTATGCATTTTAATGAACTAAACATATAGTATACTTAAAAATAAAAAACACAACGTAACATAAATTGAGGTTATGTTCCATAGTACCAAAGAGGAATTAACCATGGTTGAACCATTTCTCTGGTTGACACTGGGTTCAACTGGGGTTGGGGTGTTAAAATAAAATAAAATAAAAAAACAAAGTTTGGAGTACTACATTCGGGGGAATTGAGTGACTAAGCGGGGGGTATATGTCTGAAATTGACAATTACGTTTTTTTTTTTTTTTATAAAAGAAAAGGGATTGCTTGACACACTACTTACAGTAGAACAAAAATTAAAAGAGTTCAAACAAAAAGGGGAACGGCATGTTCCTCCCTATAGTAATTTAAAAAGGAAGTCGTTGGACATGATTGATTAATTATTACACTATTACTGTTATCATATAATCATAAAAATTATAAAACTCGTTACAAACATTTGTAAAAACGGTTTTGGTTGCAAACAATAAAATATGTCATTTTACCTATATATTTATATACGCAACAATGGCATGAAAAGAAAAGACAAATCGGTCAATTTCCTTCTTACAAAAAAAAAAAATTAAACTAAAGACACAAACCGGTCAATTCAGGTTGAATTTAATTCTCTTTTACAACAAAAAAAAAGGTTGAATTAAATTCTTAAATTACATTTTCTTAAATTAAATTCTCTTAAACTACAAAGAAAAAGTTGAATTCAATTGACTGCATTGAAATGACTTGGGACTTAAAAACTGACTTCGAATAAAAGTGACTTCGAATAAAAGTGACTTCGAATAAAAGTGACTTCGAATACTTCTGAAATCTCTGGGGCGGTTGTCCCTCTTGGATGCAACCTTCTGACTTGAACTCTTATCAAGTATTTCTATAAATCTCTGGGGCGGTTGTCCCTCTTGGATGCAACCTTCTGACTTGAACTCGTATCAAATATTTCTATAAATCTCTAGGGCGGTTGTCCCTCTTGGAAGCAACCTTCTGACTTGAACTCTTATCAAGTATTTCTATAAATCTCTGGGGCGGTTGTCCCTCTTGGATGCAACCTTCTGACTTGAACTCTTATCAAGTATTTCTATAAATCTCTGGGGCGGTTGTCCCTCTTGGATGCATGCAACCTTCTGACTTGAAAACTGAGACTTGAAAACTGAGACTTGAAAACTGATTTGCAACTTATTTAACTAAAACTGACTCGAAAATACTTCGAGTATCTCTTTAAATCTATAAACTCTCTATAAACTCTCTCTTTCTTAATTTGCAAGTCAATTCAATTCAATAATTTGAAAAAAAATTGTAAACAAGAATAAAAATGTAAACAACATTTCACTCGAATGTACGCGAAGGTACGGTACTATTATGTTTGGTACATAAAATAAAATTATTCTATACTGACTATAATAGTGAAATTAACTCTCTGAAATTAACTCTCTGAAATTAACTCTTTCTGTTACTTTTAACTTCTGTTACTTTTAACTTCTGTGAAAATTAATGTTTCACAAAAAAAAATGTATCACTGGTGTCTGAAGTGTTCACTGTGTTTTGTGTTAATTCTGGCTCAATACTAAATATTAACTGTTAATAATACTGACTTTTCAAATGTTTACAAATTACTTAAAAAAAAACAACTCTGTACTTAACAAAATTTCTACGGCGAAATCCTTAGAGACGTGTCCTGAAGACGTGTCTTGCTGGCTACTTCTTCTTGGATGAAAACTAGGCGTGGAGAACTTGGAGTCGTGACACACCGGTTCAAGGGTGGATGTTACGAACTGGAAGTCGTGACACGCCGGTCAACTGGTTTTATCCTGATGCAGGGTAATTTCTATCCTGGCCAAAGAGTGGCCACTTGTTAAAATCCTCTTCTTAAAATCTTCTTCTAATCTTGGTAGTATGGTCGCCAAATGTTTATCCTGGCTATAGGGTCGCCACTCTGTTTGACCCAATATCTTCTATGGTGCTTGGGTTGTCTCGTATCGACGAGGCGTTCTTGTTGCGAGGCAGCAACGGATATTTCTTCTATAACATTCTAATTCTTTTCTCTCGCTATAGGGTCGACAGTTATTAATTCTTCTCTTTCTATAATACTCTGATACTTTCTCTGAGACTAAAATTATCGACTTTTCTTTTATAACTTATCGACTTTACTGACTAAGTTCTTCTGAAGATAGCCCAACTCGAGGGGAAAATAAAAAGTTTCTCTTACTGTAATTTACTTCTTAAAAATTTACAGGTAGTGGTTTGAATTTTACAGGGGTAGAGGTTCGACCTCTTTCGACCATGGCTCAGGCCGGAATCTAAAAAGTACACCACTGAGCACATTTTCGTTTTGGTCTATTACAATTATGATTGCGATTATGGATTACTTCACATTCGCTTATGATTGTCCATTACAGTTCTATTAAAGTACATTCTTACATTATATATTAAGTCATTACATTCAATTACAGTTTCATTGAAGTACATTACGTCGTTTACCATTCTTACAGTGTTTTTATATATTTATATATGGTTATAATAAGCACACCGGACAAAAAATTAGTCACCCCTAATAGCACCGATAGTAGGAAGTTCAAGGTCACACAGAGGGCGCTGATGTAGCATTGGTAAGTGACAAGTAGCGGTGACGTAGCACACAGGATCAGATCTGTTTCGTGAGGTGGTGAAGAACAAAGTGTGTGTTGGATATAGTCTGCAAAATGGGTCGTGAGGCAGACGTTACTCAGTGGCAAAAAGGAGCCATCGTGTTTGGCAGAGCCCACGGACACAAAATGTCTGAAGTAGCCCAATTTGTTGGTGTGTCAACGCGTACTGTCCAGCGAGTTTACAAAGAGTGGTGTAGTTCGCAATCAACTGACAATCGACGGCGTAACTGTGGCCGGAAAACAATTCTCGACAATAGGGGCCGCCACCATGTTTCTCGTCTAGTAACTGCAAATCGTTTTCAAACCAGAGAACAATTGCTCCAAGAAACCAATGAGGTTCTCCAGCGACCAATTTCCGAACGGACATTGCGACGAGAACTGCATGCGATGGACATCTGGAGCAGGGTACCACGGAAGAGGCCGCTGTTAACAGCAAGTCACAAATTGGCACGTTATAAATGGGCTCAGAGGCACAAAAACTGGACTGCGGCAGATTGGAAACGTGTAATTTGGTCCGATGAGTCCCGTTTTCGTTTGTTCTCCAATGATGGGAGGCGACGAGTACATCGCAGGTCCAATGAAGCCTTTAATCCTGAATGCGTCGAAGGTGTTGTTCAGGCTGGAAACAGAAAGTGAAGCGCAGGAATAGACACACACGGACTCTGACGGAACTTCGGGACCGGCTGATGAGCGAGTGGCAGCAAATCGATGTTCAGTACATGCACAACCTCGTAGAGTCTCTGCCATGCCGGATTCGTGTGGTTAAACATACTACTACCGCATACTTAACGGTAGACCGCATACTACAGTACGCCCTTGATGATTGGTTAGGTTAAGTCGTGATATTTTCGTTAGTTTTAACGAAAATATCACGACTTAACCTAACCAATCGTCAAGGGCGTACAATTAACCTAATAATAAAATAATAAGAAGATAAGAAGCTATAATTAAAAGGTAGACCGCCGAATCGTAGGTAGACCGCCGAATCTTAGGTAGACCGCATACTACAGTAGCACCGTTATTATATATGGTTATTATATATGGTTATTAGTACAACACAAGTACATGAGCACATACAAGATAATTTATATACAACATAATATGTTATATTATGTTATAATATGTTATAAATTTGGATCAGAGCGAGAGGAGATTTTTATCTCAGAAGCGTTCGACTTTGCTGTCATCAGCGAATTCGACCACTTACCCAAGCATTTATGAATATCTTGTGAGGGGTGAACGCACTTAAAATAAAAAAATACATGTGGACGTATTTTACATGTACGTAACACAATAGGTTGTGTGCGTAATATAGACACGCGTAAAATATGGACTGATAGGTTGATAGGCATCAGTAGACAATAGGTAGGAAACAACATAAATAATGATGTATAGAGAATGAAGTTTTTTTTTTTTTATTATTATTATTAAAGAATTTACCATACATTGAATACGGAAGATGTCCAAATACTAAACACGTGATTCACTGTTCAAGGTATGGAAAACGTGAAGAGAATTAAGTTACTTTATGACGTCATAGTTATTGAATTTGTACGTATAGTACAAATCATTATTAGGAAGATTTAGAAGAACGAATTAGAGACAAAGAGTGGGTATTAATGACTAAGAAGTACAACTACGGGTTCCAATCCTGTTATATGCAATGTGTATGCATAATCTAGGGTCGAGGGTGAGATGCAAGACAATCATAATTAATTATAATAACTTCTATAACAAATGGAAAATGGATACGACTAAACCATAGAAATGGTAGATCGTAGGGTTGTGACACAAACAAAAAGAGGAAGCTACAAGTAAAATTATTATCCAAACTCGCGTTAAGCGATTTTGGTTCTTATGTAAAAATGAATATTGATTATTCATTGTTCATTTTTACATTGCTCTCCCCTTTAAAAATGATATTTATACAATAATATAATAGGGCACAATTCATACAATACAATACAATTGAGAAAATAACATCCTAACTAATTCAAGTTAGATGACGAATTTTTCTTTACATTACAAGTTTCATACAGAACAAGTGAGTTCGGGTGGTTGGGTACAATGCAGAGTAATCAAATTTTTAACATGACACTTGCTTATAAATTATAAAAAATTCAAAGATTAATACTTTAATTTAGACAAACAATTAAGTTAGACAAAGAATGATATTGTTACTCTTTTTTTTTTTTAACAAAATTTTATTTTTCTATGGGGAAAATTACATACATAATGAACAGTCGGTAAAAGGGAAAGATATAAATTATTTTCCAAAGTTACCCTGATCGTACAGGCTATAACTAATTTTATTGACTACTGTAGGTAGAAATCGAATTACGTAATGGATGATGTACAGACCTGTGGTCTAGTGTGTATTTGTGTGTATTAGATACAAAGTGTGTATCTTATAATTTTGAGGGACAGATTAGCTGAGAGGATTGTTAAATTAACTGAATAAATGCCTGAGCAAAAATTTATATATAGTAAGCAAAAATGCTTAAGACTATATAAATAGCAGAGATAGCACTTACACGCAATGAAATAGCTTATTGTGATATCTAATGATTTTAGCATAAGGTTTGTCTATATAGTATATATAGTGTGCATACGTGTGTGTGTAAACGTTTAAGGGTTATTATTATTATTATTATTATAAAATCCTTTAAGTTCAAGGTAGTATTTAAGTATTTAATTACATCAGTTACACGTATTAAGGTAATAAAAAAAACGTACTTAGAGGACCTTACAAGTAATGAAAGTAAATCTAGCGGTATTAAAAATTAAATTTTGAAGATGGAATTAAATTCGACTAGTAACATTCCTAGCTATATATGAACTATATAACCATTAACATTAACCAGAAGTATCGGTACGATAATTGAATTAAGAAAATTAAGAATGCAAATTAAAAATAGAAATCAATTATGCATTTTAATGAACTAAACATATAGTATACTTAAAAATAAAAAACACAACGTAACATAAATTGAGGTTATGTTCCATAGTACCAAAGAGGAATTAACCATGGTTGAACCATTTCTCTGGTTGACACTGGGTTCAACTGGGGTTGGGGTGTTAAAATAAAATAAAATAAAAAAACAAAGTTTGGAGTACTACATTCGGGGGAATTGAGTGACTAAGCGGGGGGTATATGTCTGAAATTGACAATTACGTTTTTTTTTTTTTTTTATAAAAGAAAAGGGATTGCTTGACACACTACTTAGAACAAAAATTAAAAGAGTTCAAACAAAAAGGGGAACGGCATGTTCCTCCCTATAGTAATTTAAAAAGGAAGTCGTTGGACATGATTGATTAATTATTACACTATTACTGTTATCATATAATCATAAAAATTATAAAACTCGTTACAAACATTTGTAAAACGGTTTTGGTTGCAAACAATAAAATATGTCATTTTACCTATATATTTATATACGCAACAATGGCATGAAAAGAAAAGACAAATCGGTCATTTCCTTCTTACAAAAAAAAAATTAAACTAAAGACACAAACCGGTCAATTCAGGTTGAATTTAATTCTCTTTTACAACAAAAAAAAGGTTGAATTAAATTCTTAAATTACATTTTCTTAAATTAAATTCTCTTAAACTACAAAGAAAAAGTTGAATTCAATTGACTGCATTGAAATGACTTGGGACTTAAAAACTGACTTCGAATAAAAGTGACTTCGAATAAAAGTGACTTCGAATAAAAGTGACTTCGAATACTTCTGAAATCTCTGGGGCGGTTGTCCCTCTTGGATGCAACCTTCTGACTTGAACTCTTATCAAGTATTTCTATAAATCTCTGGGGCGGTTGTCCCTCTTGGATGCAACCTTCTGACTTGAACTCGTATCAAATATTTCTATAAATCTCTAGGGCGGTTGTCCCTCTTGGAAGCAACCTTCTGACTTGAACTCTTATCAAGTATTTCTATAAATCTCTGGGGCGGTTGTCCCTCTTGGATGCAACCTTCTGACTTGAACTCTTATCAAGTATTTCTATAAATCTCTGGGGCGGTTGTCCCTCTTGGATGCATGCAACCTTCTGACTTGAAAACTGAGACTTGAAAACTGAGACTTGAAAACTGATTTGCAACTTATTTAACTAAAACTGACTCGAAAATACTTCGAGTATCTCTTTAAATCTATAACTCTCTATAAACTCTCTCTTTCTTAATTTGCAAGTCAATTCAATTCAATAATTTGAAAAAAAATTGTAAACAAAATAAAAATGTAAACAACATTTCACTCGAATGTACGCGAAGGTACGGTACTATTATGTTTGGTACATAAAATAAAATTATTCTATACTGACTATAATAGTGAAATTAACTCTCTGAAATTAACTCTCTGAAATTACTCTTTCTGTTACTTTTAACTTCTGTTACTTTTAACTTCTGTGAAAATTAATGTTTCACAAAAAAAAATGTATCACTGGTGTCTGAAGTGTTCACTGTGTTTTGTGTTAATTCTGGCTCAATACTAATATTAACTGTTAATAATACTGACTTTTCAAATGTTTACAAATTACTTAAAAAAAACAACTCTGTACTTAACAAAATTTCTACGGCGAAATCCTTAGAGACGTGTCCTGAAGACGTGTCTTGCTGGCTACTTCTTCTTGGATGAAACTAGGCGTGGAGAACTTGGAGTCGTGACACACCGGTTCAAGGGTGGATGTTACGAACTGGAAGTCGTGACACGCCGGTCAACTGGTTTTATCCTGATGCAGGGTAATTTCTATCCTGGCCAAAGAGTGGCCACTTGTTAAAATCCTCTTCTTAAAATCTTCTCTAATCTTGGTAGTATGGTCGCCAAATGTTTATCCTGGCTATAGGGTCGCCACTCTGTTTGACCCAATATCTTCTATGGTGCTTGGGTTGTCTCGTATCGACGAGGCGTTCTTGTTGCGAGGCAGCAACGGATATTTCTTCTATAACATTCTAATTCTTTTCTCTCGCTATAGGGTCGACAGTTATTAATTCTTCTCTTTCTATAATACTCTGATACTTTCTCTGAGACTAAAATTATCGACTTTTCTTTTATAACTTATCGACTTTACTGACTAAGTTCTTCTGAAGATAGCCCAACTCGAGGGGGAAAATAAAAAGTTTCTCTTACTGTAATTTACTTCTTAAAAATTTACAGGTAGTGGTTTGAATTTTACAGGGGTAGAGGTTCGACCTCTTTCGACCATGGCTCAGGCCGGAATCTAAAAAGTACACCACTGAGCACATTTTCGTTTTGGTCTATTACAATTATGATTGCGATTATGGATTACTTCACATTCGCTTATGATTGTCCATTACAGTTCTATTAAAGTACATTCTTACATTATATATTAAGTCATTACATTCAATTACAGTTTCATTGAAGTACATTACGTCGTTTACCATTCTTACAGTGTTTTTATATATTTATATATGGTTATAATAAGCACACCGGACAAAAAATTAGTCACCCCTAATAGCACCGATAGTAGGAAGTTCAAGGTCACACAGAGGGCGCTGATGTAGCATTGGTAAGTGACAAGTAGCGGTGACGTAGCACACAGGATCAGATCTGTTTCGTGAGGTGGTGAAGAACAAAGTGTGTGTTGGATATAGTCTGCAAAATGGGTCGTGAGGCAGACGTTACTCAGTGGCAAAAAGGAGCCATCGTGTTTGGCAGAGCCCACGGACACAAAATGTCTGAAGTAGCCCAATTTGTTGGTGTGTCAACGCGTACTGTCCAGCGAGTTTACAAAGAGTGGTGTAGTTCGCAATCAACTGACAATCGACGGCGTAACTGTGGCCGGAAACAATTCTCGACAATAGGGGCCGCCACCATGTTTCTCGTCTAGTAACTGCAAATCGTTTTCAAACCAGAGAACAATTGCTCCAAGAAACCAATGAGGTTCTCCAGCGACCAATTTCCGAACGGACATTGCGACGAGAACTGCATGCGATGGACATCTGGAGCAGGGTACCACGGAAGAGGCCGCTGTTAACAGCAAGTCACAAATTGGCACGTTATAAATGGGCTCAGAGGCACAAAAACTGGACTGCGGCAGATTGGAAACGTGTAATTTGGTCCGATGAGTCCCGTTTTCGTTTGTTCTCCAATGATGGGAGGCGACGAGTACATCGCAGGTCCAATGAAGCCTTTAATCCTGAATGCGTCGAAGGTGTTGTTCAGGCTGGAAACAGAAAGTGAAGCGCAGGAATAGACACACACGGACTCTGACGGAACTTCGGGACCGGCTGATGAGCGAGTGGCAGCAAATCGATGTTCAGTACATGCACAACCTCGTAGAGTCTCTGCCTCGCCGGATTCGTGTGGTTAAACATACTACTACCGCATACTTAACGGTAGACCGCATACTACAGTATATTATAACATAATATAACATATTATGTTGTATATAAATTATCTTGTATGTGCTCATGTACTTGTGTTGTACTAATAACCACTATAATAACCATATATAATAACGGTGCTACTGTAGTATGCGGTCTACCTAAGATTCGGCGGTCTACCTACGAATTCGGCGGTCTACCTTTTAATTATAGCTTCTTATCTTCTTATTATTTATTATTAGGTTAATTGTACGCCCTTGACGATTGGTTAGGTTAAGTCGTGATATTTTCGTTAAAACTAACGAAAATATCACGACTTAACCTAACCAATCATCAAGGGCGTACAATTAACCTAATAATAAAATAATAAGAAGATAAGAAGCTATAATTAAAAGGTAGACCGCCGAATCGTAGGTAGACCGCCGAATCTTAGGTAGACGCATACTACAGTAGCACTTATTATATATGGTTATTATATGTGGTTATTAGTACAACACAAGTACATGAGGCACATACAAGATAATTTATATACAACATAATATGTTATATTATGTTATAATATGTTATAAATTTGGATCAGAGCGAGAGGAGATTTTTATCTCAGAAGCGTTCGACTTTGCTGTCATCAGCGAATTCGACCACTTACCCAAGCATTTATGAATATCTTGTGAGGGTTGAACGCACTAAAATAAAAAAATACATGTGGACGTATTTTACATGTACGTAACACAATAGGTTGTGTGCGTAATATAGACACGCGTAAAATATGGACTGATAGGTTGATAGGCATCAGTAGACAATAGGTAGGAAACAACATAAATAATGATGTATAGAGAATGAAGTTTTTTTTTTTATTATTATTATTATTAAAGAATTTACCATACATTGAATACGGAATATGTCCAAATACTAAACACGTGATTCACTGTTCAAGGTATGGAAAACGTGAAGAGAATTAAGTTACTTTATGACGTCATAGTTATTGAATTTGTACGTATAGTACAAATCATTATTAGGAAGATTTAGAAGAACGAATTAGAGACAAAGAGTGGGTATTAATGACTAAGAAGTACAACTACGGGTTCCAATCCTGTTATATGCAATGTGTATGCATATCTAGGGTCGAGGGTGAGATGCAAGACAATCATAATTAATTATAATAACTTCTATAACAAATGGAAAAATGGATACGACTAAACCATAGAAATGGTGATCGTAGGGTTGTGACACAAACAAAAAGAGGAAGCTACAAGTAAAATTATGATCCAAACTCGCGTTAAGCGATTTTGGTTCTTATGTAAAATGAATATTGATTATTCATTGTTCATTTTTACATTGCTCTCCCCTTTAAAAATGATATTTATACAATAATATAATAGGGCACAATTCATAAAATACAATACATTGAGAAAATAACATCCTAACTAATTCAAGTTAGATGACGAATTTTTCTTTACATTACAAGTTTCATACAGAACAGTGAGTTCGGGTGGTTGGGTACAATGCAGAGTAATCAAATTTTTAACATGACACTTGCTTATAAATTATAAAAAATTCAAAGATTAATACTTTAATTTAGACAAACAATTAAGTTAGACAAAGAATGATATTGTTACTCTTTTTTTTTTTTAACAAAATTTATTTTTCTATGGGGAAAATTACATACATAATGAACAGTCGGTAAAGGGAAAGATATAAATTATTTTCCAAAGTTACCCTGATCGTACAGGCTATAACTAATTTTATTGACTACTGTAGGTAGAAATCGAATTACGTAATGGATGATGTACAGACCTGTGGTCTAGTGTGTATTTGTGTGTAATTAGATACAAAGTGTGTATCTTATAATTTTGAGGGACAGATTAGCTGAGAGGATTGTTAAATTAACTGAATAAATGCCTGAGCAAAAATTTATATATAGTAAGCAAAAATGCTTAAGACTATATAATAGCAGAGATAGCACTTACACGCAATGAAATAGCTATTGTGATATCTAATGATTTTAGCATAAGGTTTGTCTATATAGTATATATAGTGTGCATACGTGTGTGGTGAAACGTTTAAGGTTATTATTATTATTATTATTATAAAATCCTTTAAGTTCAAGGTAGTATTTAAGTATTTAATTACATCAGTTACACGTATTAAGGTAATAAAAAAAACGTACTTAGAGGACCTTACAAGTAATGAAAGTAAATCTAGCGGTATTAAAAATTAAATTTTGAAGATGGAATTAAATTCGACTAGTACATTCCTAGCTATATATGAACTATATAACCATTAACATTAACCAGAAGTATCGGTACGATAATTGAATTAAGAAAATTAAGAATGCAAATTAAAAATAGAATCAATTATGCATTTAATGACTAAACATATAGTATACTTAAAATAAAAACACAACGTAACATATTGAGGTTATGTTCCATAGTACCAAAGAGGAATTAACGATGGTTGAACCATTTCTCTCTGGTTGACACTGGGTTCAACTGGGGTTGGGGTGTTAAAATAAAATAAAATAAAAAAACAAAGTTTGGAGTACTACATTCGGGGGAATTGAGTGACTAAGCGGGGGGTATATGTCTGAAATTGACAATTACGTTTTTTTTTTTTTTTTTTATAAAAGAAAAGGGATTGCTTGACACAATACTTACAGTAGAACAAAAATTAAAAGAGTTCAAACAAAAAGGGGAACGCATGTTCCTCCCTATAGTAATTTAAAAAGGAAGTCGTTGGACATGATTGATTAATTATTACACTATTACTGTTATCATATAATCATAAAAATTATAAAACTCGTTACAACATTTGTAAAACGGTTTTGGTTGCAAACAATAAAATATGTCATTTTACCTATATATTTATATACGCAACAATGGCATGAAAAGAAAAGACAAATCGTCAATTTCCTTCTTACAAAAAAAAATTAAACTAAAGACACAAACCGGTCAATTCAGGTTGAATTTAATTCTCTTTTACAACAAAAAAAAAGGTTGAATTAAATTCTTAAATTACATTTTCTTAAATTAAATTCTCTTAAACTACAAAGAAAAAGTTGAATTCAATTGACTGCATTGAAATGACTTGGGACTTAAAAACTGACTTCGAATAAAAGTGACTTCGAATAAAAGTGACTTCGATAAAAGTGACTTCGAATACTTCTGAAATCTCTGGGGCGGTTGTCCCTCTTGGATGCAACCTTCTGACTTGAACTCTTATCAAGTATTTCTATAAATCTCTGGGCGGTTGTCCCTCTTGGATGCAACCTTCTGACTTGAACTCGTATCAATATTTCTATAAATCTCTAGGGCGGTTGTCCTCTTGGAAGCAACCTTCTGACTTGAACTCTTATCAAGTATTTCTATAAATCTCTGGGGCGGTTGTCCCTCTTGGATGCAACCTTCTGACTTGAACTCTTATCAAGTATTTCTATAAATCTCTGGGGCGGTTGTCCCTCTTGGATGCATGCAACTTCTGACTTGAAAACTGAGACTTGAAACTGAGACTTGAAAACTGATTTGCAACTTATTTAACTAAAACTGACTCGAAAATACTTCGAGTATCTCTTTAAATCTATAAACTCTCTATAAACTCTCTCTTTCTTAATTTGCAAGTCAATTCAATTCAATAATTTGAAAAAAAATTGTAAACAAAATAAAAATGTAAACAACATTTCACTCGAATTGTCGCGAAGGTACGGTACTATTATGTTGGTACATAAAATAAAATTATTCTATACTGACTATAATAGTGAAATTAACTCTCTGAAATTAACTCTCTGAAATTAACTCTTTCTGTTACTTTTAACTTCTGTTACTTTTAACTTCTGTGAAAATTAATGTTTCACAAAAAAAAATGTATCACTGGTGTCTGAAGTGTTCACTGTGTTTTGTGTTAATTCTGGCTCAATACTAAATATTAACTGTTAATAATACTGACTTTTCAAATGTTTACAAATTACTTAAAAAAAAACAACTCTGTACTTAACAAAATTTCTACGGCGAAATCCTTAGAGACGTGTCCTGAAGACGTGTCTTGCTGGCTACTTCTTCTTGGATGAAAACTAGGCGTGGAGAACTTGGAGTCGTGACACACCGGTTCAAGGGTGGATGTTACGAACTGGAAGTCGTGACACGCCGGTCAACTGGTTTTATCCTGATGCAGGGTAATTTCTATCCTGGCCAAAGAGTGGCCACTTGTTAAAATCCTCTTCTTAAAATCTTCTTCTAATCTTGGTAGTATGGTCGCCAAATGTTTATCCTGGCTATAGGGTCGCCACTCTGTTTGACCCAATATCTTCTATGGTGCTTGGGTTGTCTCGTATCGACGAGGCGTTCTTGTTGCGAGGCAGCAACGGATATTTCTTCTATAACATTCTAATTCTTTTCTCTCGCTATAGGGTCGACAGTTATTAATTCTTCTCTTTCTATAATACTCTGATACTTTCTCTGAGACTAAAATTATCGACTTTTCTTTTATAACTTATCGACTTTACTGACTAAGTTCTTCTGAAGATAGCCCAACTCGAGGGGGAAAATAAAAAGTTTCTCTTACTGTAATTTACTTCTTAAAAATTTACAGGTAGTGGTTTGAATTTTACAGGGGTAGAGGTTCGACCTCTTTCGACCATGGCTCAGGCCGGAATCTAAAAAGTACACCACTGAGCACATTTTCGTTTTGGTCTATTACAATTATGATTGCGATTATGGATTACTTCACATTCGCTTATGATTGTCCATTACAGTTCTATTAAAGTACATTCTTACATTATATATTAAGTCATTACATTCAATTACAGTTTCATTGAAGTACATTACGTCGTTTACCATTCTTACAGTGTTTTTATATATTTATATATGGTTATAATAAGCACACCGGACAAAAAATTAGTCACCCCTAATAGCACCGATAGTAGGAAGTTCAAGGTCACACAGAGGGCGCTGATGTAGCATTGGTAAGTGACAAGTAGCGGTGACGTAGCACACAGGATCAGATCTGTTTCGTGAGGTGGTGAAGAACAAAGTGTGTGTTGGATATAGTCTGCAAATGGGTCGTGAGCAAACGTTACTCAGTGGCAAAAAGGAGCCATCGTGTTTGGCAGAGCCCACGGACACAAAATGTCTGAAGTAGCCCAATTTGTTGGTGTGTCAACGCGTACTGTCCAGCGAGTTTACAAAGAGTGGTGTAGTTCGCAATCAACTGACAATCGACGGCGTAACTGTGGCCGGAAAACAATTCTCGACAATAGGGGCCGCCACCATGTTTCTCGTCTAGTAACTGCAAATCGTTTTCAAACCAGAGAACAATTGCTCCAAGAAACCAATGAGGTTCTCCAGCGACCAATTTCCGAACGGACATTGCGACGAGAACTGCATGCGATGGACATCTGGAGCAGGGTACCACGGAAGAGGCCGCTGTTAACAGCAAGTCACAAATTGGCACGTTATAAATGGGCTCAGAGGCACAAAAACTGGACTGCGGCAGATTGGAAACGTGTAATTTGGTCCGATGAGTCCCGTTTTCGTTTGTTCTCCAATGATGGGAGGCGACGAGTACATCGCAGGTCCAATGAAGCCTTTAATCCTGAATGCGTCGAAGGTGTTGTTTAGGCTGGAAACAGAAAGTGAAGCGCAGGAATAGACACACACGGACTCTGACGGAACTTCGGGACCGGCTGATGAGCGAGTGGCAGCAAATCGATGTTCAGTACATGCACAACCTCGTAGAGTCTCTGCCTCGCCGGATTCGTGTGGTTATCAAGGCCAGAGGCGCCGTCACACGTTATTAGGTACATTCTGAGAGGGGTGACTATTTTTTGTCCGGTGTGCTTATATGGTTTATAATGGTTATAATATATGGTTATTATATATGGTTATTATATATGGTTATTATAGGTGCTACTGTAGTATGCGGTCTACCGTTAAGTTTCTACTGTAGTATGCGGTCTACCGTTAAGTTTCTACTGTAGTATGCGGTCTACCGTTAAGTTTCTACTGTAGTATGCGGTCTACCGTTAAGTTTCTACTGTAGTATGCGGTCTACCGTTCAAAATATTTAAAAGGAATTGAAAATGAATTGAAAGGAATTATAATTTAATTTACACAATTAAGGAATTTTAAAGAAGTTAAACATACTACTACCGCATACTTAACGGTAGAACCGCATACTACAGTACGCCCTTGATGATTGGTTAGGTTAAGTCGTGATATTTTCGTGTAGTTTTAAACGAAAATATCACGACTTCAACCTAACTAATCGTCAAGGGCGTACAATTAACCTAATAATAAAATAATAAGAAGATAAGAAGCTATAATTAAAAGATAGACCGCCGAATCGTAGGTAGACCGCCGAATCTTAGGTAGACCGCATACTACAGTAGCACCGTTATTATATATGGTTATTATATATGGTTATTAGTACAACACAAGTACATGAGCACATACAAGATAATTTATATACAACATAATATGTTATATTATGTTATAATATGTTATAAATTTGGATCAGAGCGAGAGGAGATTTTTATCTCAGAAGCGTTCGACTTTGCTGTCATCAGCGAATTCGACCACTTACCCAAGCATTTATGAATATCTTGTGAGGGGTGAACGCACTTAAAAGAAAAAAATACATGTGGACGTATTTTACATGTACGTAACACAATAGGTTGTGTGCGTAATATAGACACGCGTAAAATATGGACTGATAGGTTGATAGGCATCAGTAGACAATAGGTAGGAAACAACATAAATAATGATGTATAGAGAATGAAGTTTTTTTTTTTTATTATTATTATTATTAAAGAATTTACCATACATTGAATACGGAAGATGTCCAAATACTAAACACGTGATTCACTGTTCAAGGTATGGAAAACGTGAAGAGAATTAAGTTACTTTATGACGTCATAGTTATTGAATTTGTACGTATAGTACAAATCATTATTAGGAAGATTTAGAAGAACGAATTAGAGACAAAGAGTGGGTATTAATGACTAAGAAGTACAACTACGGGTTCCAATCCTGTTATATGCAATGTGTATGCATAATCTAGGGTCGAGGGTGAGATGCAAGACAATCATAATTAATTATAATAACTTCTATAACAAATGGAAAATGGATACGACTAAACCATAGAAATGGTAGATCGTAGGGTTGTGACACAAACAAAAAGAGGAAGCTACAAGTAAAATTATTATCCAAACTCGCGTTAAGCGATTTTGGTTCTTATGTAAAAATGAATATTGATTATTCATTGTTCATTTTTACATTGCTCTCCCCTTTAAAAATGATATTTATACAATAATATAATAGGGCACAATTCATACAATACAATACAATTGAGAAAATAACATCCTAACTAATTCAAGTTAGATGACGAATTTTTCTTTACATTACAAGTTTCATACAGAACAAGTGAGTTCGGGGTTGGGTACAATGCAGAGTAATCAAATTTTTAACATGACACTTGCTTATAAATTATAAAAAATTCAAAGATTAATACTTTAATTTAGACAAACAATTAAGTTAGACAAAGAATGATATTGTTACTCTTTTTTTTTTTAACAAAATTTTATTTTTCTATGGGGAAAATTACATACATAATGAACAGTCGGTAAAAGGGAAAGATATAAATTATTTTCCAAAGTTACCCTGATCGTACAGGCTATAACTAATTTTATTGACTACTGTAGGTAGAAATCGAATTACGTAATGGATGATGTACAGACCTGTGGTCTAGTGTGTATTTGTGTGTATTAGATACAAAGTGTGTATCTTATAATTTTGAGGGACAGATTAGCTGAGAGGATTGTTAAATTAACTGAATAAATGCCTGAGCAAAAATTTATATATAGTAAGCAAAAATGCTTAAGACTATATAAATAGCAGAGTTAGCACTTACACGCAATGAAATAGCTTATTGTGATGTTTAATGATTTTAGCATAAGGTTTGTCTATATAGTATATATAGTGTGCATACGTGTGTGTGTAAACGTTTAAGGGTTATTATTATTATTATTATTATAAAATCCTTTAAGTTCAAGGTAGTATTTAAGTATTTAATTACATCAGTTACACGTATTAAGGTAATAAAAAAAACGTACTTAGAGGACCTTACAAGTAATGAAAGTAAATCTAGCGGTATTAAAAATTAAATTTTGAAGATGGAATTAAATTCGACTAGTAACATTCCTAGCTATATATGAACTATATAACCATTAACATTAACCAGAAGTATCGGTACGATAATTGAATTAAGAAAATTAAGAATGCAAATTAAAAATAGAAATCAATTATGCATTTTAATGAACTAAACATATAGTATACTTAAAAATAAAAAACACAACGTAACATAAATTGAGGTTATGTTCCATAGTACCAAAGAGGAATTAACCATGGTTGAACCATTTCTCTGGTTGACACTGGGTTCAACTGGGGTTGGGGTGTTAAAATAAAATAAAATAAAAAAACAAAGTTTGGAGTACTACATTCGGGGGATTTGATTGACTAAGCGGGGGGTATATGTCTGAAATTGATAATTACGTTTTTTTTTTTTTTTATAAAAGAAAAGGGATTGCTTGACACACTACTTAGAACAAAAATTAAAAGAGTTCAAACAAAAAGGGGAACGGCATGTTCCTCCCTATAGTAATTTAAAAAGGAAGTCGTTGGACATGATTGATTAATTATTACACTATTACTGTTATCATATAATCATAAAAATTATAAAACTCGTTACAAACATTTGTAAAAACGGTTTTGGTTGCAAACAATAAAATATGTCATTTTACCTCTATATTTATATACGCAACAATGGCATGAAAAGAAAAGACAAATCGGTCAATTTCCTTCTTACAAAAAAAAAAAATTAAACTAAAGACACAAACCGGTCAATTCAGGTTGAATTTAATTCTCTTTTACAACAAAAATAAAGGTTGAATTAAATTCTTAAATTACATTTTCTTAAATTAAATTCTCTTAAACTACAAAGAAAAAGTTGAATTCAATTGACTTCATTGAAATGACTTGGGACTTAAAAACTGACTTCGAATAAAAGTGACTTCGAATAAAAGTGACTTCGAATAAAAGTGACTTCGAATAAAAGTGACTTCGAATAAAAGTGACTTCGAATACTTCTGAAATCTCTGGGGCGGTTGTCCCTCTTGGATGCAACCTTCTGACTTGAACTCTTATCAAGTATTTCTATAAATCTCTGGGGCGGTTGTCCCTCTTGGATGCAAACTTCTGACTTGAAAACTGAGACTTGAAAACTGATTTGCAACTTATTTAACTAAAACTGACTCGAAACTACTTCGAGTATCTCTCTAAATCTATAAACTCTCTATAAACTCTCTCTTTCTTAATTTGCAAGTCAATTCAATTCAATAATTTGAAAAAAATTGTAAACAAGAATAAAAATGTAAACAACATTTCACTCGAATGTACGCGAAGGTACGGTACTATTATGTTTGGTACATAAAATAAAATTATTCTATAATGACTATAATAGTGAAATTAACTCTCTGAAATTAACTCTCTGAAATTAACTCTTTCTGTTACTTTTAACTTCTGTTACTTTTAACTTCTGTGAAAATTAATGTTTCACAAAAAAAAATGTATCACTGGTGTCTGAAGTGTTCACTGTGTTTTGTGTTAATTCTGGCTCAATACTAAATATTAACTGTTAATAATACTGACTTTTCAAATGTTTACAAATTACTTAAAAAAAAACAACTCTGTACTTAACAAAATTTCTACGGCGAAATCCTTAGAGACGTGTCCTGAAGACGTGTCTTGCTGGCTACTTCTTCTTGGATGAAAACTAGGCGTGGAGAACTTGGAGTCGTGACACACCGGTTCAAGGGTGGATGTTACGAACTGGAAGTCGTGACACGCCGGTCAACTGGTTTTATCCTGATGCAGGGTAATTTCTATCCTGGCCAAAGAGTGGCCACTTGTTAAAATCCTCTTCTTAAAATCTTCTTCTAATGTTGGTAGTAGGGTCGCCAAATGTTTATCCTGGCTATAGGGTCGCCACTCTGTTTGACCCAATATCTTCTATGGTGCTTGGGTTGTCTCGTATCGACGAGGCGTTCTTGTTGCGAGGCAGCAACGGATATTTCTTCTATAACATTCTAATTCTTTTCTCTCGCTATAGGGTCGACAGTTATTAATTCTTCTCTTTCTATAATACTCTGATACTTTCTCTGAGACTAAAATTACCGACTTTTCTTTTATAACTTATCGACTTTACTGACTAAGTTCTTTTGAAGATAGCCCAACTCGAGGGGGAAAATAAAAAGTTTCTCTTACTGTAATTTACTTCTTAAAAATTTACAGGTAGTGGTTTGAATTTTACAGGGGTAGAGGTTCGACCTCTTTCGACCATGGCTCAGGCCGGAATCTAAAAAGTACACCACTGAGCACATTTTCGTTTTGGTCTATTACAATTATGATTGCGATTATGGATTACTTCACATTCGCTTATGATTGTCCATTACAGTTCTATTAAAGTACATTCTTACATTATATATTAAGTCATTACATTCAATTACAGTTTCATTGAAGTACATTACGTCGTTTACCATTCTTACAGTGTTTTTATATATTTATATATGGTTATAATAAGCACACCGGACAAAAAATTAGTCACCCCTAATAGCACCGATAGTAGGAAGTTCAAGGTCACACAGAGGGCGCTGATGTAGCATTGGTAAGTGACAAGTAGCGGTGACGTAGCACACAGGATCAGATCTGTTTCGTGAGGTGGTGAAGAACAAAGTGTGTGTTGGATATAGTCTGCAAAATGGGTCGTGAGGCAGACGTTACTCAGTGGCAAAAAGGAGCCATCGTGTTTGGCAGAGCCCACGGACACAAAATGTCTGAAGTAGCCCAATTTGTTGGTGTGTCAACGCGTACTGTCCAGCGAGTTTACAAAGAGTGGTGTAGTTCGCAATCAACTGACAATCGACGGCGTAACTGTGGCCGGAAAACAATTCTCGACAATAGGGGCCGCCGCAATGTTTCTCGTCTAGTAACTGCAAATCGTTTTCAAACCAGAGAACAATTGCTCCAAGAAACCAATGAGGTTCTCCAGCGACCAATTTCCGAACGGACATTGCGACGAGAACTGCATGCGATGGACATCTGGAGTAGGGTACCACGGAAGAGGCTGCTGTTAACAGCAAGTCACAAATTGGCACGTTATAAATGGGCTCAGAGGCACAAAAACTGGACTGCGGCAGATTGGAAACGTGTAATTTGGTCCGATGAGTCCCGTTTTCGTTTGTTTTCCAATGATGGGAGGCGACGAGTACATCGCAGGTCCAATGAAGCCTTTAATCCTGAATGCGTCGAAGGTGTTGTTCAGGCTGGAAACAGAAAGTGAAGCGCAGGAATAGACACCCACGGACTCTGGCGGAACTTTGGGACCGGCTGATGAACGAGTGGCAGCAAATCGATGTTCAGTACATGCACAACCTCGTAGAGTCTCTGCCTCGCCGGATTCGTGTGGTTATCAAGGCCAGAGGCGCCGTCACACGTTATTAGGTACATTCTGAGAGGGGTGACTAATTTTTTGTCCGGTGTGCTTATATGGTTATAATATATGGTTATAATATATGGTTATTATATATGGTTATTATATATGGTTATTATAGGTGCTACTGTAGTATGCGGTCTACCGTTAAGTTTCTACTGTAGTATGCGGTCTACCGTTAAGTTTCTACTGTAGTATGCGGTCTACCGTTCAAAATATTTAAAAGGAATTGAAAATGAATTGAAAGGAATTATAATTTAATTTACACAATTAAGGAATTATTAAAGAAGTTAAACATACTACTACCGCATACTTAACGGTAGACCGCATACTACAGTACGCCCTTGATGATTGGTTAGGTTAAGTCGTGATATTTTCGTTAGTTTTAACGAAAATATCACGACTTAACCTAACCAATCGTCAAGGGCGTACAATTAACCTAATAATAAAATAATAAGAAGATAAGAAGCTATAATTAAAAGGTAGACCGCCGAATCGTAGGTAGACCGCCGAATCTTAGGTAGACCGCATACTACAGTAGCACCGTTATTATATATGGTTATTATATGGTTATTAGTACAACACAAGTACATGAGCACATACAAGATAATTTATATACAACATAATATGTTATATTATGTTATAATATGTTATAAATTTGGATCAGAGCGAGAGGAGATTTTTATCTCAGAAGCGTTCGACTTTGCTGTCATAAGCGAATTCGACCACTTACCCAAGCATTTATGAATATCTTGTGAGGGGTGAACGCACTTAAAAGAAAAAAATACATGTGGACGTATTTTACATGTACGTAACACAATAGGTTGTGTGCGTAATATAGACACGCGTAAAATATGGACTGATAGGTTGATAGGCATCAGTAGACAATAGGTAGGAAACAACATAAATAATGATGTATAGAGAATGAAGTTTTTTTTTTTATTATTATTATTATTATTAAAGAATTTACCATACATTGAATACGGAAGATGTCCAAATACTAAACACGTGATTCACTGTTCAAGGTATGGAAAACGTGAAGAGAATTAAGTTACTTTATGACGTCATAGTTATTGAATTTGTACGTATAGTACAAATCATTATTAGGAAGATTTAGAAGAACGAATTAGAGACAAACAGTGGGTATTAATGACTAAGAAGTACAACTACGGGTTCCAATCCTGTTATATGCAATGTGTATGCATAATCTAGGGTCGAGGGTGAGATGCAAGACAATCATAATTAATTATAATAACTTCTATAACAAATGGAAAATGGACACGACTAAACCAGAGAAATGGTAGATCGTAGAGTTGTGACACAAACAAAAAGAGGAAGCTACAAGTAAAATTATTATCCAAACTCGCGTTAAGCGATTTTGGTTCTTATGTAAAAATGAATATTGATTATTCATTGTTCATTTTTACATATATATTTTGGTTTAATAGTTGTCGGTGACATTGATTTAAAATAAAACCTCGGCAGGACTTTAAAATGAAAATAGAAAAAATAAAAAATAAAGTACCATTCATTTCAAAAGAACATTTATGTAAGAAGAATTAGTTAGTTACACGAAATGTAGCCTTAAACAATAAACTGCTTACATGATACAGTCTAGTTCTAAGGTAGAAAAAGCTAACTTGGCTTAATTGGTAAGAATCTCAAATTAACTTAACTAGTTAATTTTGGATGTTATCCGACCCAACCCATATATATATATATATATATATATATATATTATATTTTCGCCTTTCTGTCTGTCTGTCTGTCTGTCCTTTATGCAAACGCAAACCGTTTGAGCTAGAGCTATCGAATTTGGCACGGGAACCTCTTATGGGATGAAGAATGTCAACACAGAGTCCGTCAGCCTGTCTGTTTGTCTGTTTGTATTACGGGCGGCAATGTGAAGCTCAAGATTTTCATGACTGTGTTCTCTTCTATAATTTTATTGACCAAATAATTGAACCGACAGTAATTGGGAGTTCAATTATTTGGTCAGGGGGGTTTTGGGGGATATCTGATCAGATTCAGAAATCTTGACACAATGTGAAGCTCAAAATTTTCACGGCTGCGTTCTTTTCTGTAGCTTGCCTGTCTGTTTGTCTGTTTGTGAAATTTATTCCGGGCAGTAATGGTGAAAGGGTGGGGGTAGGGGGGAGGGTGGGGTGTAATGGGGGAGGGGTGGGGGAATGGGGAGGGGTGGTGGTAATGGGGGAGGGGGGTAGCCCAAAGTTGCATAAAGGGGGTGATGGTTTTTTGTGGGCATTCAGTTGACCTAACCGGGCATTCAATTAACCCGTGCAACGCCGGGTATCTCACCTAGTGTATATATATATATATATATATATATATATATATACACACGAGGGCCACTCAATATATTTTGCTCCACCGTTTTTCTTCTTTCCAAGTTTCCTTGTAAATTCCAGAAATTTTGTACACAAGCAGTTACATACCTTTTTCACAAGTTTTTATTTTTTCACATAGTCTCCATCCTCTTCTACGGCTTTCCTCCACCCCGAAACAAGGGCCTTTATTCCTTGTTGCTCCTCAACAACCTCATCGTCACTCTGAAACTTTCTTCGACGAATAGCATCCTTCATTGGCGCCAAACAAATGGTAGTCTGAAGGTGCCAGATCCAGGCTGTATGGAGGGTGAGGTAACACAGTCAAGCGCATTTTTGTGATGCCTCTCTTGTTTGCAAACTGTTGTGTGGTCTTGTGTTATCGTGCAAAAGAAGGACGTCTTCCAGTTTTCTCTCCTGTCGAACTCGCTTTATACGTCTCTGGAGTCTCTATAGGGTAGCAATATATGCCTCTGAGTTGATTGTTTGTCCTTTCTTCATAATGTCCACCAGAATCATCCCTTTCATGTCCCAGAAGATGGTGGCCATACCCTTTCAGGCAGAGGGAACCATTTTGAACTTTTTCTTGCGTGAGGAGTCTGTGTGATGCCACTCCATGGATTGGCGTTTTGTTTCAATTTCACAGTGGTGTACCTAAGTCTCATCCCCAGTCACAATTCGTGAAAGGAAGTCATCCCTTTCTGTCTCGTATCGAACCAACGACTCAGAAGCAATTTCTTTTCTTTGGGCTTTGAGACCTTCCTGTCAGTTCGCGAGGAACAAACCGTGAACACACTTTTGAGTATCCCAGTTGCTGAATTATCGTATTCACACTTCCTTCACTAATTTCTAGCTCCAGTTATAGTTCCTTGTATGTGACGCGCCGATTTCATCGAATGATGCTGTTAGAGGAGAGAAGACGAGCAACGAAAAATGAGGCACCTCCAGGGAATCGAACCTGGGATCATCCGATTGCTGGTCAGATATGCTAACCATTAAACCAAGAGCCTCCATAAATCAGAACTCGGAATTCTCCTACGTACGAGCGGAATCGAATGCCCTTTGAGGTGCCTTATTTTTTATTGCTCGTTTTCTCCTCCTCCTGTGCGGACACTTCTAACAAGCGTCGTTCTTTGCATTAATTATACTGTGTCGTTTGCAGTTAAAAGATGTGTGTGTGTGTATACGGCATGAGAAGGTGCCCCCTCAAAGGGCATTCGATTCTGCTCGTATGTAGGAGAATTACAAGTTCTGATTCATGGAGGCTCGTGGTGTAATGGTTAGCATATCTAACCGGCAATAGGATGAGACCGGGTCCGATTCTCGGGAAGTGCCTCATTTTTCATTGCTCGTTTTCTCTTCTCTTGTGCAAACACTCTTCTAACGAGCGTCGTTCTTTGCATATATATATATATATATATATATATATATATATATATATATATATATATAACGCGCCTCGTTTAGTGTCATTCCGAGGAAATTAGAAAATTAAAATATTAAGCATGAAAGGGCTATGCGCGTATACTTTTTTACTCACAATTCAAACTAAATCAGAATTTAAGCGCCTTGATAGAAAACGCTGAGTTGAAATACGAACATATAATTTTCCACTTACAATTCGTGCGTAGAGCAATGTGCGTTAGCCGATGCATCCGTTGGCGGGGTCTTACAAACGCTATCAATCTCTTGCGACGTAAGCAGCTCGCCGTTGTCTACAACTTCGAAAAACACCACAGCCGATTCTGCTCTGGAGAACGGTAAAATAATCACTCTTTGGTATATATATATATATATATATATATATTCAAGACACTGCAGGTTTATTTCTTACAACATGTCCCCGGCTTCAAAAACGTTTGGTACGAAATAACGAACTAATTCACTGTTGGTGAAATCTGACGTGTTAGAACTCATTTTGGCTAACCAAGTGAGAATGTCCACTGGGAAAAATTAATGCTGAATGCACCCACGGGATGAAGATGCTTCTTTTATATGATGGGGAAGCGTCCCTTTCAAACGACGTGAGTTTTAGTTGGAGAGGCCAATTACCAATACGTGGGTGTTCTGATTGGCTGGAATGCATCTTGAGGGTGTCTTGGGAGAGCTAGTCGTCAAAATTGGATGGTGATTCCCTCAGATTTTTTAAAATTTAATAACCTCGCGTTTCCAATAATTATTTTAAATAAATTTTTAGTATTATTAAAATTTGATATATATATATATATATAATATATATTAAGGAATAAGAGGACGAGAAGATTGTACATGTTTATTAGTCAGACGTTTCGGAAATTCAATTTCCATCATCAGTGCTAAGAAATAAAAATTAGAAAAGTGAACAAATATGGTTCTTTTTACTGATGAATCATAAGTGGAACTCTTTGGGTCTCATAGAAGAGTTTATGTTAGACGTAGAACCAACGAAAAACTGGTAGATCCCTGCATAAACCATTCAGTAAAACATAGTGGAGCAACATTCAAGTTTGGGGTTGTTTCAGTTATTCTGGAGCTGGAGATCTTCGCAGAATCACTTATACTCTCACAAAAGAGAAGTACAACTCCATACTAGTGAGACATGCAATACCATCAGGATTGAGGCTTTGTGGTCAAGGATTTATTTTCCAGCAGGATAACGACCCAAAGCACACTTCTAACCTTTACATGAACTATCTCAACAAGAAAAAAGATGAAGTTGCTCTACAAATTATAAAGTTTCCTCCACAAAGTCCTGATCTCAATCCAATAGAGCATCTTTGGGACCATTTGAAGAGTCTGAAAGCTAAAAAGAATATAACTTCTCTTAATTCTCTCTGGGAGAGTGTAGAAGAATGCTGGAACGGCATAACACAAGATGTTATCCACAAACTTGTCTGTCATTAAAGCAAAAGGTCATATCGATTATTAATAAGATTATGCCATTAAGTTGTTAATTTCTTTATTAATTTATAATAATTACATTTAAAAGCAAATAATGTAACAATAAAAAATATAATTTTGTTGTAATTATCATTTATATTTGTGCAATTTACAATAAATTGGGTGATTATAAGGTGGACGCAGACTTTTGGACGCCACTGTATATACTGTATATATTTAAAATAATAATAATCAGGGGGGTTTATTCAGGCGTTTTTACACAAAAAATTATTTAAATTTATTCTTAAGCGGTATATCCTGAGTAAATTTATTTTTTATGTAGTTGTCTATATATATATATATATAATATATATATATATATATATATTAGGGTGGTCCTTAATTTTAAAGGTTGTAAATTCTTTGCTCCTACCATCTAGAATCGTTTCGTTTGATGAAAAAAACAATGTACGTAAAATATTTTACAAATAGGTTAAGATTAAAAAGTTGTTCAATGACCTTGAAGTTTACTGTTTTGACCAATTTAGGGATAAACCTGTAGCTGGAAGCCTAGACCAGTTCACACATGTTTATCGTGTTAGCCGGTTGTGGTCAGTGCTGCCCACGAGGCATATGTGTTTGGGATTATTGTAGAAAAATTTAATGTGTTTTTACCACTATATTGTGTTTATATTATTCGCATTTTATTGTGTTACATTTATTGTGCTTCTGACCACTACTTTATTTCCTTTCACAGATTACTGTAGAAAAAGTTAGTGTTTTTGACTACTATAGAAAAGTGATTTGGATTGTATTTCATTTTACAATTTCAAAAATGTCTTCGACTAGATTGAAAGACAAATTATATTTGTTGGGTTATCCAATTACAGAATTGACTGGCTCCAAACTACCCTCCATTAAACAAGTTTTGAGCCCCTTTTTGCATTATCACATGTTCAAGAAGCAGCTTATTCATCAGGCTGACTCATCCGTGATTCAGCAGGTGGAGGAATCTTGGACTCGAGCACGAATTCCAGCAAGGCGGAAGGACAATTCGTTGTCAAAGCTTAAAAAGTTGCGTATGGAATGGACCAATCTAAAGAAGGACAAAAACAGACAATGAGGCACGCAGGAGGCCAAGGTAAAGGCGTTTCAGCAGAAATTGGAAAACCTCTTTGATGTCGCACAAGCTGATGCCCTTACTCTCATTACCATCCAAGAGGAGCGCGATTTTCTACTGGCTCAGCGAGAGCAGGGACGAAAGGGATCCATGGGTCAAGTCGACATCACTATCCATAAGAAAAAGAAACGAAGGGCATAAAGATCAGAAACTATCGAGAAGAGACGTCTTCGTTATGCGTCCCATCAAACAAACTCATCTACAAATATCCTATTGGCCTCCAGCAGCAGCAGCGAAGAAGAAAGTAGATCATCTGCAGGTGAAGAAGATGGAGGAGCCAGGCTCCAGGAAGAAATAAGTGGAGCGTCTTCATCCAAAAGGTGCCAAGCCACAACAAACATTGTGTCGCCCTCCCTCGCTGCTGCACTGGATCGTGTAAAACTAACTACTAGAAAGGCAGCCTTTGTGATCGCGGAGACAGCACGGGGTCTTGGTCACAACATTGAAGATTACAATATCAACCGTGCTTCAATCAGACGCCATCGGCAACTTCATCGCAGCAACATCGCCAGGGCTCTGAAGGCGAAGTTTACTGTCAATGTGCCGCTCATCGTACACTGGGACGGAAAACTCTTGCCAGACATTACAGGAAAAAATCAAGCTGATCGCCTCTCCCTGCTGATATCTGGTGTTGGTGTTCAACAGCTTCTCGTAGTTCCGAAGGTACCGAGTGGCACTGGACAAAAAACAGCAAAGGCAGTTGTAGGAGAAATAGAAAAGTGGGGCCTACAAGATCGAGTCATTGGGATGGGGTTTGACACCACTGCCAGTAACACCGGTCTTCACTCAGGAGCATGCATCCTTCTGGAGAAAAAACTGAAGAGCCTGCTTTACTTCGCCTGTTGCCATCACATCCTTGAACTCGTCTTTGGGGCAGCATTCACTGCTTGCCATGGTGAAACATCTGGACCCGAAGTACTTCTTTTGAAGCGGTTCCAGCAGCGATGGAACAACATCAATCAAGCAAATTACATAACAGGAGTTAGCAATGAGGCCATGAGTGCGGATCTCCATGCATTTGCTGAGCAGCAGTTCAAGGAGCAGATATTAAGAGATGATTACCTGTAGTTTCTGGGGTTCTCCATGATCTTTCTCGGAGACATTCCTCCTCGGGGAGTTCGCTTTATAGCACCAGAGGCAATGCACCATGTCTAAGATCATTTACTCTCTGAAAGTATGGATGTTTCAATTTGAGTTCCCTCTTACTGCTCGTGAAGAGAAAAACCTACGAGAGGTGAACATCTTTGCAGTAACCATCTACATGAAAGCGTGGTTCACGGCACCGTTGGCAGCCTCAGCTCCCCGCCAAGACATTGAACTTCTAAAGAGCCTATATAGCTACACCAACAAGAACATTTCCAAGGCCACCTCATCGAAGTTCGCACTCCATCTTTGATATCACTCAGAGGAGATGGTATTGTTCTCATTTTTCGATCCGAAAGTTCCTGTAGTAACAAAATAACGGATGGTAAATGCATTGAAGAACAAGAGAGAAAAAGATTCTTCCAAAAGGAGTAAGATTGAGTCTCATTCCATCGCCGGCTGTAGCTTAGCAGATTTTGTAACCTAGAACTCCAGAGAGTTATTCAGAAAACTGAGATTACCTGATGAATTTCTGGAGCATGCCCCAGAGGTCTGGGAGACCAGAGAAGACTACCAGATGGCACAGAATGTCATCAACAACTTATCTCTTACGAACGACAACGCGGAATGTGCTGTTGCCCTCATTCAAGACTTCAATCAACATCTGACTCAGGATTAAGAGCAGCTGAGGTATCTTCTTCTGCAGGTCTTCTCAGAGCACCGTCAGCATTTCCCCGACGGCCGGAAGTCGACATTAAGCAGGCAACAGTGAGTGGGATGCTAACTGTCTCCCATGAAATCACCGTTATTGAACGCATAATACTCTCCACTGGGTGAGGGGACCTGGATTCCAGCAATTCGGTTAAAAAGGTTATATTTTATTGAGATCCCAACTGCTAGAACGTCGCATATACTACCTCTTACCATTTTGTGATATACAGGTGGCAGTCCTAAAATTTCAGTGCCATGAGCGACCTCTAAATATTTATATATTTTGAGGAAATTTTGCACACGTAATTCTTTCCTCAAATAGAACAATTTTAGGGGGTAGGACATTTACATTTCAAAACAATTTTTTTTACCTCTATGGCTAAGGACCACCCTAATATATATATATATATATATATATATATACTTGATTGAAGGGTTTGTTCTTGGGGAACCGCAACTTAGTAAGGAATAAGAGGACGAGAAGGTGGTACATGTTTATTAGTCAGACGTTTCGGAAATTCAATTTCCATCATGAGTGCTAAGAAATAAAAAATAAAAAAGTGAGCAAATATGGTAAAAGATTTTATACAATATATTTGTACAATATATATGATAATTTAAAGTTAAAAAAAATTACATAAAGTGTAGAGAGGTAAGATATATAAATGTTATCGGGTGAAACGAATATTGAAAACAAAACTACGGGTTATTGTACGATGGGGGTTTAATCTAATTGTATAAAGGTTGGGAATGGTTGACTGTTGAAGTAGCCATGTTAGAAGTTAAAGAGTGGTGGCGGATTTCTTTTTCAATGATGATGGTTCTGATAGTTCAGAAGAATTATTTAGCTATGGTTAAGTTGAAGAGAGAACTGTAATCGTTGAGGGTTGGTTTTGTACTGAGGATATATAGGGATTTGAGGATACAGAATTGATAATTTTGAAATTTGTGGGGAGCAGTGGGTGATTGTGGAGGTGGCAATGGTCTCTTATTGCTGATTTCGATGGTTTATTCAAAGGTTGTGATGTTCTGGTAGAAATGCCGCGATGTTCGTCCATTCTTGTTTAATATTGGCGAATGGTGCTGCCAATATAACTCGCTTTGCAGCGAGCACAGTTGAAACAGTAGACAGTGGACGAAACAAGGGACTGGGTTTTTTTTCGTTATGGTTGAGATACGATTTAATGCTATTATTATTATTAGTGAATACAAATTGAAGGTTAATTTGAGGGTAAAGAGGGGTGAGTAGGTGGCGAAGTTCTGATTGTATTTTGTAACTAATATATTCATAGTAGGGAAAAGAAAAGTATTATATATCTTTTTTAACCAGTGGGACTTTAAGAGGGGGTTGATAAATGTTGAGAAAATTTCTAGTTAGAGATTGTAGTAAATGTTTTGGGAAAGAGTTATTACTGTTGAAACTGTGAATAATTTTATTTCGTTGGGGAAGGATAAGTAGGAGGAGCAAAATTGATAAGCACGGTGGATTAAGATTTTAATGCTGTTAATTTTATATAGTAAAGGGATGTGGCTTAAGTAGTTAGTACCTAGGCATGTATATGTAGGTTTTGGATATATGGAAGTGCTGAATTTATTATTTTGTTTTGTTATTGTTATATCTAAAAAGGGTAGGGTGTTGTTAGATTCGTCTTCTTTAGTGAACTTCGTGGTTTGATGCTGGGAATCGAGATAATTAAGAAAAAGAGGGGCGTGGTTAGTATTGTGAAAGAGGAGAAAAGTGTCACCGATATATCTTTTATAAAGGCGTGGTTTGTAATGGATGGAGCAATGGAGTAGCCAGTTATTTTCGTGATAACAGAGAAAGATGTTAGCTAGTGTGGCACTTAGGGGGGATCCCATGGCTAGTGAATCGGTTTGTTGGTAAAGTTGCTTACTGAAAAAGAAGTAGGTGTCTGAAGTGGCAAGGGTTAGCAGTTTGGTGAATTATTGTTTCGTTAGGTTGAGGACTGTGTTCTGATTGTTAGGAAATAAATTGTTGATGGGTTCTTTAATTGGTACGTTGGTGTAGACTGTAGAGGGATACTATTTCAAAGCTGTGCATATGGAGGCTGTCTGAATTGTTCACCATCAGTATTTCTTTGGCGAATTCGTAGGAACTGGGGAAGGAATATTCATTCTGCGTTAGGGGGGAGTTAGGGTGGGAATTAGGAATTTTGCTTGGTGGTAATTATGGTTGGTGTAAGCAGAAAGGATAGGTCTAATGAGTAAGTTTGGTTTGTGCATTTTATGGAGGCCGTAAAGAGTACCTGGGGACGAGCCGGAAAAGCGTATTTGGTTGTAAACATTTTCTGAAATTTTATTTTGATCATATAATTTTTTGAGGAAACGGTTGATTTTATCTTCAAGTTTTAAAGAAAGTTTTAGAGGATTATCATTAATCTTTTTTAATTTGTTGGAGTCGTTAAGGACGTTATTAACCTTATTAATATAATCTGATTTTTTTAAGAAGACCGGTACCTTTGCCTTTGTCAGGACGTGAAATTATGATGGAGTCATCCCTGGATAATTCTTTTAGGCAAGCGATATCTTTACTATTAATTAGGGAGGAAAAAACTTTATGAGGTTTAAAGTTATAAAAGTGTTTATTAGCGACATCGGTAATTGGAGACTTTAGAAATGGAAGTTTTGTCTCGTCAGCTATTGGGAATCGTTTTAAACTATGAAGCAGTTTTTCAGTGGTAAAAAGTGTTCAAAATAATTTATCCTAAAATTTGGAAACTTAAAATCTAGGCCTAAAGAGAGACGTCGTCTTTCGTTCTTGCTCAAAGTTCTCTTAGAAAAATTAAAAATTGTTTGATCGGGGTTTAGAGGTTGAAGGTTGGAGTTCAGGCCCAGTTGATTTAATTTTCTATTATGTCTTAGTACCACAAACAAATTCAGCTAAGAAATAATAGAAAATTAAATCAATTTGGCCTGAACTCGAACCTTCAACCTCAAAACCCCGATCAAACAATTTTTAATTTTTCTAAGACAACTTTCAGCAAGAATGAAAGACTTCTTCTCTCTTTGGGCATAATTTTAAGTTACCAAATTTTAAGATAAATTATTTTAAAAACTTTTTACCATTAAAAACTGTTTCATAGTTTAAAACGATTTCCAATAACTGACGAGACAAAACTTCCATTTCTAAAGTCTTCAATTACCCATATCGCTAATAAACACTTTTATAACTTTAAACCTCATAGTTTTTTCCCCCCTAATCAATAGTAAAGATATCGCTTGCCTAAAAGAATTATCCAGGAATGACTCCATCATAATTTCACGTCCTGACAAAGTCAAAGGTACCGTTCTTCTTAAAAAAAATCAGGTTATATTAATAAGGTTAATAACGACCTCAACAACTCCACCAAATTCAAAAAGATTAATGACAATCCTCTAACACTTTTTCTAAAACTTGAAGATAAAATCAACTGTTTCCTCAAAAAATTATATGATCAAAATAAAATTTCGGAAAATGTTTACAACCAAATACGCTCTTCCGGCTTGTCCCCAGGTGCTCTTTATGGCCTTCATAAAATACACAAACCAAACTTACTCATTAGACCTATCCTTTCTGCTTACATCACCCATAATTACTACCTAGCAAAATTCCTAATTCCCCCTAACCCCGACCCTCCTCTCTCTCTCTCTCTCTCTCTCTCTCTCTCTCTATATATATATATATATATATATATATATATACACGGTGAACCAAAAGTAGGTGGACAGTAGGTTGAATACGGTTTGTGTTATATTATATTATAACTATTGTGTTCATTATAACTATGGTGTTTGTGTTTTATTATATTAAATATTATAACTAAATTTATTTAAATTTCATTTTGTATTATAGTATACAAAAAAATTAAATATGTATTCTCAAAATAAACGTTATCATTTACTGTCCACCTACATTTGGTTCACCCTATATATATATATATTTGGAATTGTGAGGTATTCTAAGGAAGGCTTGTTCGAGTGTATTTTTGGGGGGATAGAGCTGCGTTGATTCTCCTTTACGTGTATACGAATAAGTTACTGTATGTGCGTGTGTTTTGTTATTTTTTGAGATGGGTCTATGTGTGAAAGGGTTTGTGAGGTAGTATGATAGAACTGCGTTAAGTCTCCTTTACCTGTGTACGAGTTTTGTTTTATTCTTTCTATACACACTCCATATATACATTTCATATGCTTTTGTTGGCCTGAGCTGCCATGTTAGGTTACCCTCTCCCCTTGGAGATCACATATATACAATTCATATATATATATATATATCTAAAAGAAGCTTTGTCTTTTCTATACATGCAAACTCACACACACACACACATATATATATTTCATATACTTTTGTGTCCTGAGCTGCCAGGTTAGGTTACCCTCTCCAATTGGAGGTCACATATATACAAATCACACTTATATATATAAATTTTTTCTTTTGAGTGGAGGGGGAGGGGGGTTAAATAAGTCTCATCTTGTTGCATGTAATGTTGCAAGCTGCAATGTTGCATTGCAATTGCACTCCTCTCCTTTTTTGCGCACATACTACTGTGCTGAAAAGACCATATTTAGTGCTTTGATTCGTAAATATGTCCCACCTATAATTACATGCTGCCTAAATTATTTTTGTAATAGTTTTTCTTTACTAAAGTATTGCAAGGATAGTTTAGAACTTTAGCTAGTTTTTAGTTTTATTTCTAATTTTGCATGGTTATGACAGACAAAAATAGCATTAAAGTTAAGGTAAATGAAGTGTTAGTGTATTATCGTTTTTAAGCTTTGTTAGGTTTTTGCTGAGGCTTATACTATCTATATTGCAAGAATAGCTTCGGGCTTATCACCTATTCGCCATAGCTAAAATATTCCTTTTATTATTTATTATAGGGATAAAATTAAACCCAATAAATAAAATGTTCAATAAGAAAAGAAAAATAGATAATAAAAGACGAATTTTCAGAGAAAATGGACTGAAGATTTTTTATGGAGTATAAAGACAAACCAATGTGTCTTATATGTAGTGAAACAGTTAATGTGATGAAGGAATATAATCTAAACAGGCATTATTCCACTAAACATTTGAACTATGATGCATTTTAAGGTCAAGTTAGAACACAGAAAACTGAAAGCGTAAAGAAAAATTTGACAGGTCAACAAACATTATTTATGAAGCACAATAAAGTCTTTTTAATTAGCAAAAAAAAAAATTGCAAATAATTCAAAATCTTAATGAAAAGGTAAATTTATTAAAGATTGTGCTCGGGATATAATCGCAGGTTAGTGTCCAGAGAAGAAAGCTTATATGAAAATGTAAGCTTATCAACACATACAGTAGTCGGTGGCTAGACGCAGTGATGAGCTGGCAGCCAACATCGAAAGCACTATTGTGAGTCGTGCTGAGCACTTTGAAGCATTTTCACTTGCATTAGACAAAATTATCGATGTGCAAGATACCGCCCAATTAGCGATTGTTATATGAGGTACTGTATAAACAATTGTTTTGACATAACAGAACTGTTAAGTCTAAGTAGTATGATGGCATTTGGGGAGACAGACATGGATCAATTTGAAGATTCCCCCCCTCACCTTCCTTCATAAGGATCCTTCACCGTCCTTCATGACGGTCCCCCACCTTTCTTTATAAGGTTTCTTTCATGGTCTTTCATGAAAAAAAAAAAAATTTAAATAAAAAAAATAAATAAATAAAAAATCTTCCTCGCCTTCCTTCACGGTCTTTCAAGAGACAAAAACAGACAAAAACAAACAAAAACAGTAAAAACAAAGACCAAAAAAAAGATCAATTTTTCCTCCTTGGGTTCCTTCACGGTCTTTCATGAGAGAAATTTAAACAAACAAGCAAA